>REGO01000295.1:1410965-1429304 GCA_010120015.1 Rhombomys opimus | reverse complement strand
CCTTTCTTAAGAGGCTACATGAAATACTGATAAGCAGGTTCTCGTTGTAGTTCTGGCTAGCCTGGAACTTGCTATTTAGACCAGGCTGGCCTTGAACTCCCGGAGATCCACCTGCCTCTGCCTCCTGAGTGCTGGGAGTTAAAGGCGAGTGCTATGGCACCTGGCTCCCCCCATTTTTCATTTGAGCACTTCTTGCTGTATATTTTTTATTCAGCAAGGTTGGCACTTACATGACTGGGTTTGGAATCACTAAGGACATCCGCCACTTTCCGAGTGTGTGAGGGTGCTTCCCAAGAGGTTGAACTGAAGAACTACTCACAACGTCAGCATCATCATCTCATGGATTAGCAGCCAGGGCTGAATAAAAATCGAAGAAGGAATGGCAGCATATCCTGCTTTCTGCTTCCCAGTCTTTCCAGCTGTGAGTACCAGCTGTGTGTTCTACCTCCACGAACTCTGCCATGTCTTCCCACGGTGATGGACTGTGCTCTCTTAAACCATGAGCCAAGACAAATCCTTTTCTTCTTAAGTTGTTTCCTGTTGAGTATGTTGTCACTGCAAAAATCAGAGAAACCAATACAGTTGTTTCCCACATTGTTTAAGATATATACTCTTCTTTTGGTGTTCTACAACTTTCCAGTTTTTTCTAAATTTTTTTTTTTTGAGAAGGGTCTTGATATGAATCTCAAGCTGGTCTCCAATGAAGAGTGTCATGCCTCACTCTTCTGGCTTTTAGAATATCAGGCATGCATCTCCATACCCAGCATCTATTATTTCTAGACAGAGTCTCAGGTGCTCAAGCTGGCCTTGAACTCTTGATTCTCCTTCCTCCAGTGAGTGCTAAGATTACAGCCATTTGCCATCCCAGCCTTTTCATGTGTGTGGTGCTGGGATCAATCCCTGGGCCTCCATTGCTAGGCAGGTATTCCACCAACTAAGCTGTATCTCATACCCTACCTTTAACTTTTTCACATTTAAATCTCAAACTTATGTTTTTGAGGCAAAGATCTCATGTAAACCTATAAATCTGGTATGTATCTGGCTGTAAAGTCCAGAAACTTTTGCTTTCCCACTAAGTTCTTGAGATTTGGTTATTTTGATCATTGTTATGAATAGGGTTTATTATTTTCTTTCTCATTTTTTGTTTGCTTCCCTAAAATATTTTCCATCTCTATTATAACTAGGCATTTGTCTAGACTCCCCCCCTCAAAAAAAATTACTGTTCCTTTCATCCAGCCATTGTATCCTAATTCTAGGTTAGTGTGTGTGTGTGTGTGTGTGTGTGTGTGTGTGTGTGTTATATACAGGCATGTGCAGAAGCCAACGTCAATGTCTTTTTCTATCACCCTTGCTTATTTCTTTGAGGTATGGTCTCTCCCTGAAAATGGAACTCATTTTTTTATCTTTCTCCCCCACCCTCACCCCACCAGACTGATAGCTATCAAACCCCAGATTTTCTCGTTTCCTCCATACCCCTGTTCTGCCTCCAACAGTGTTGCAGTTACTGGCAAGCCTTGTTTGTTGCATGAGTCCTGGGGTCCAAGTTGAGGTCCTGATGCTTGTGCGGCAGGCACTCTTAATCAGTAAGCCATGTCTCCAACTCTTTAGTTTATCCTTTTCAGATCTGCAGTCTCCTGTGCTCCGGGACTTGCTAGCTTTATGACTGTGCCACCGTGCTGACATTGTAGGCTGCCCTGAAGGGTCTCTAAGGAACCGATGAGAAGCTGCCTGTGACTCATGATGGCTTTGTTCAGGCGTCATGGATGACAACACAATGCAGCGGCTCCTGGTGTCCGAGTTCTCAGCATTCTGCTATCTTCCAGTCTCCCTTTCCTCCCAGAGTCCTTCTGTGCTCCTTTTTTTCCATTTTGTAGAAAGGCTCATCTAAGCTGTATTCCAAGTGTAATACAGACACATTTACCACCTAAAAACAAAACAAACTCACCAGGATTGGTGGGAAACAAGAATGACAGCTTATCTTGGATTCTTGAGGGGGCTTTCAGCTTGTCCACTCTGACTGTAGACACAGTTTGACCTTAGTTTGATTTTATCGGGTTTCAAAAATTTCACTCCTTTATTTTATTGCTTTGAATTTATCCGTGTAGAACAGGATCACCTTGAAACTACTGCTCCTCAGGCCTCCACTACCTTCTGAGTGCTGCCATTACATTAACGTTATGTCCCTCCTGGGCGCTGAACCCAGGACTTCATGAATCCTAGGCAATCAATCTACCAACCGAGCTACATAACCAGCTCCCTTGTTTTTCGAGGCAGGTCTCATATAGCCCAGGCGGGCCTCGAACTCCTGATTTTCCTGGTCTCCATTTCCCAAGTCAGGATTACAGATATGTACTGATTCATTTTAGATGTTTATTAAAGATTTCTAGAAGATTATTAAAGATTTCTAGAGTTTCCAGGAATCACAGTCAGGCAGTATGTGCAGTTTCATCTCCTTCCTGCTGTTCCACCTACTGCCTTCAAAGTGCCAAACAGCTAAAATCGTTTCCGGGGTCCCTCCCGGCGGAGGCTGAGTCAGAAAAACCGGAAACTCACACCCCTTCCCCAGCGTCCCCTCCCTGCCGCGCCTGCGCGTCACTCGGCGGCGGCGCGCTCGCCCGAAGCATTATGGTAGTTGTAGTCCCGCCACGGTGAGACTTTGGCGCCCACAGTCCCGTGACCCCGCTGCGCCTCAGCCCCACCCCTCAGTGTCCCTCCAGGGCCGCCGCGGGGCCTGCGTACCGGGGCGCGGCGTTCGGGTCAAGTCAGCTGTCTCTCTGTGGGCAAAGGGCGGAAGCCGGAGCAGCCTGGGGCGGAGCTTCGCACGGAGCGAACGCCCGCCCGCCCTTCCTACGTGCTCGTTCGCCTCCGTCCGCTGCGCGCGAGCCGGGAGTCCCCGCGGCGGGCGGCGGCGGCGGCGGCGTTGGCCGAAGGCGGAGGCGGCGGAGGAGAGCCCGCGGCTGCCGCGGCGACAGCGAGATGGCGGAGACCGTAGCGGACACCCGGCGGCTGATCACCAAGCCGCAGAACCTGAACGACGCCTACGGGCCGCCCAGCAACTTCCTCGAGATCGATGTGAGCAACCCGCAGACCGTGGGGGTCGGCCGGGGCCGCTTCACCACCTACGAGATCAGGGTCAAGGTGAGGCGCCCGCCCCGCTCCCGCCACCCTCGGGTCGCGGCGTTCGCCCCCGCCGTTCCCGGGTGGGGGTCCTCGAGTTGTCAGCGGCTGCCCAGGCCAGACCGTGCTGCAGACGCCCTGGGCAGCCTGTCTACGGACGGAGGCAAGAGCCTGGCTCTCTCCCTCCTTGGACGGTTTGTATGGGGACCAGCCCGCTGGCTCTGGCAGAAGGTGCTGGAAGAGGAGGGCGTGGGTTGATCTCTGCTCGCCTCTCGAGCAGCTCAGCTGGACATGACATTTGAGTTGAAGAGGTAGATCTTTCGAGAACACTAGTCTCCGAAAAAGGCAGCTAGGTGTGACTGGGGGAAAGGGGGCTGTGCAAAGTTGAAGCCCTCCCTCCTTCCCTCTCTCTCTTTTTTTTTTCCTGGACGCTAACCAAGACGTGGCCAAGCCAAGCTTAGCTGGGCTTTCCAGGCCTTTCTCAAGCTACAAGACTAACCTGGGTCTCACGCAGAACTTGACGGGAGTTCGCAAGAGCCTGGCAAATATTTTGGTAGGGCCGAACCAAGCCTTAACAGTGGTGGGGAATGGTTGACCTTAGTGTTCAGGGCTGTAGTCCTGCTGAAGGCCTAGGTGTGGGGAATGTCGCCTACCTCGGTATCCAAGATAACAACTTGCCTAGGAAGGACGTACTTACTCATTTAAATACCTTGCCCTCTTAATTTGTGGATTTTCACTGCACTTAAATGAAGGAATCAGCTGAAGTAGAAACATACATTTAAAATTTCATAACTAGTATTTTTTTTGGCAAAAAAATAATTAAGATTATTTGAAAGATGCTAATGAAAACACTGCCTTTTACTCTGTAAGTTCAGGAATAAAGGTTTTGTCCACATTTGAAAAAATTTTATCAATTCATTACTAAAAACTAAATACTAAAAATAACTGTAAGATAGTTTTGGCCTCAGAGGAATCATAACAAGTAATAATTACTGTTACTGTTAGCACTTAAATAAAGACATTTCTCATTAACTGTGTGTTAAACAAAATCTGCCATACTAGTCATTTTTAAGTTGTGTGGCTCAGCATTGCTACTTAGGTTGTGAAACTTAAACACTTCTTAAGAATGATTCTTATGTAATTAATGACTTGGGAAAAAGTTAATCATCAAACTTTTTTTATTTTTTTATTTTTTTTTTTGAGACAGAATCTCACATGCAGGCCCTGGCTGGCCTTGAACTTGCTATATAGACTTGCGCTGGCCCCAACTGCTACAATTAAAGCCACGTGTCTCCATGTCTGTTGAATCTTTTAAGATAGTAATAGCTTGATCTTTCAAGCTATTCTTTGAACCGTATAGATCTGTAAAACATGAGCCAAATTAGTATCTTGTTCTCCAAAAACTGTGAAATTCAGGTTCTAGTACAGCTAGGGAAATTATATTCTTATACAAGCCAGTTTGTAAAGGAGATAAATTTTGTGTTTGTTTGTTTGTGTTGTTTGTGTGTTTGTTTGTTTGTTTATGGTTTCCCAGGGTTTCTCTGTGTAACCTTGACTGTCCTGGAATTTTGTAGGCCAGGCTGGCCTCCAACTCACAGAGATTGACCTGCTTCTGCCTCCTGAGTCCTGGTATTACAGGAATGCGACACTACCTCCTGGCAGTAAATGGGGATAATTTTAAGGGCTAGAGAGAGGGCTCAGTGATTAAGAGCACTTACTGCTCTGGCAGAGGATTTGAGTTCAGTTCCCAGCATGTACATCTGATGGATGACACCTCCAGTAACCCCAGCTCCAGGGAATCCATTGCCCTCTTCTGGTCTCCTTGAGCATCTTCACACACGTGGCACACACAGACATACATAAAATTTATTTTACTAATAATTTTTTTTAACTTTGGGAATAGTTTTTTTTCTTTAGCATGTGGCCTTTCACTAAGAAGAACTTCCTCTTTTCCCTTCATTCACCAGCATGTTTTTTCCTTGTGCTAGCATGAAACTAAGTATTCCTGTTTCTAAACTTCCATAGCTAGTGCTTCCTGTCACACAGTTGGGCTGGATCGGCCTCCACTTCCTCCACTTAATAGCTTAGTGCCTTTCTTGCTGAGTACATTGTTAAATAGATCCAAGTGTGATGATTCTCATTCCAAAAATACATGGGACCTTATTACCTAATAGTGAGTATGCATGTAATTATTAACGGCCTGGCATGTACATAGAAAACAGTCTTTTTTAAGAGTGATTAGTGAGTTAGATAATTAAATAAATTGTATACCTCCTCTGGTTTATTTTTATTATAAGCCAGTTGGTTGTGTGTTAATGACTGTTACAGTCAGAAATACTGGTACACAATAATAACGTAATTGAGGTTTTAATGCGCACAAAATATGATGTAGTTTCTCTTAGTATGTAATGTAGTAACTGAAAACTCAGGACACCATGTAGGTTTGCTTTATTTGTTTGTTTGTTTGAGACAGGGTTTCTCTGTGTAGCCTTGGCTGGTCTGGACTTACTCTGTAGACCAGGCTTTCCTTGAACTCACAGAGATCCGTCTGCCTCTGCCTCCCTGAGTGCTGGGATTACAGGCGTGAGCCACCACACCCGGCCGACAGGCTTTATTTAAGCAGCATATGATTTTTGAGAGTAATCGTGATTTGTATTAAGGTAGAATGAGCTGGATGTGCTAGCACATATCTTTAATCCCAGTACTTGAGTGGCAGAGGCAGGCAGATCTCTGAGTTCGAGGCCAGCCTGGACTACATTGTTCCAGCATGGGGGAGAGGGGGAAGAGTAGAGATGAATACATTTATCATTTTGTAATTTTATTTATTACTATTCTAAACTGTTTATATTCTCCCTAGTTCTACTGCTTGCCTTTTGCTATTGAATTTATCATGTAGGAAGCCATTTTATTATCTCAGAGTTTGGGCCCTTAAACTATCTTATAGTTACTCTCTAATTCTAGTCTTGAGAAAAATGTCCAATTTCACAGGGTCTGATTGAAATTGCTCCAATTCACAGGGTAATTTTATCTAGATGGTGGCACTTTAGAATACAAGTTTCCCAATCTCCATTTATCTTTCTCGTTTGAGAATGGTGTTTAAGACTATTAGGATCACTTGATTAGTATCTCTCAGCTTCTGAAAATAATTGGCACAGTGTTAATGTTTTTTTAAATTGTTGTAATGGGTAGGTAGGGCAGAGAGCACCATACATGATTAAAGGTCTGGGAAAGCTCAGTGTCTACATTATTTGGCATATTAAAGAGAAGGCTGAAAAGGAAATTGAGCCATTGCTTATGAAGTTTGTGTTAATACGTTGTCTGGGGATTTTCAGTTACCCTCAGATCTGCTATTTTACCTGGAGACAATTGAGATGCTTTCCTGAGGTTTGAGCTAGCATTGGGTATAAAGAATATGTACCATTTCCTGGCAGGATGAGGTACAAAAAAAGTAAAGTTCTTTCTTTTCAAGAAATGGATCCTTGGTAGTCACCCCTACCTCCCAGGATTGGATAATGTAGTGACTGGCACCCATTACTCAAAGTCTGGTCCTTTTTAGATATAAATATATTTTAAATGAAAAGTCAGCAGGCAGTTACGTGTGTGTGTGTGTGTGTGTGTGTGTTGCAGTTCACTTACTAAAATGGATTCCTTATCAAAAGACTATTTGATATGGAAGTATTCTTTCCTTGAGGCAAGTCTGATATAAGAAAAGAAGCCATGTTGTTTAGTATCTTACTAAATAGCCATTTGAAATTTACATTCAAGGTTGAGGCCTAATACTAATGCAGGTTGAGAAAAGTTTTAACAAGGGAGATGCTTCGTAGAAGTAGAGTGGCTGGCTTTCCAACGTACCTTTCCCCAGCACTTAGGAGGCAGAGGCCAGCCTGGGCTACCCAGAGAGACCCTGTGTCAAGTAGCAGCTTGATGCCTTCACCATTCTAAAGATGTATAGGTTGCTTTCTTTGGGGTCAGACCTCCGATACTAAATTTGGAAATCAATTATTTCAGACTTGAAAATATTTTATTAAAGGGTCAAAATAGTATTTATTCTGATTTTTGAGGCAGGGTTGGCCTCCAGTTCACTAGTAGCTGAAGATGGCTTTTAGTTCCTGATCCTTCATTTCTGAAGTGCTATATTATAGGCTTGTACCACCATGCCTGGCCAAAATAGTATTTTAGCTCATAGAGGTCCACTGCCTCTATCTTTAAAGTACTGAGATTGAGGACGTGTGCCACTATGTCCAACTGAAACTTGGGTCATTAAAAAAATACATTTATTTTATTTGTATGAATGACTGTGGTCCACATTTATGTTGGGTGCCTTCAGAGGTCAGAAGATGTTAGCTCTCCTGGTACTGAAGTTAAGGTGTTCGTAAGCTGCTTATGTGGATGCTAAGAATTGAACCCAGGTTCTCTGCAAGCGCAACAAGTACTCTAGACTCCTGAGCCCAGATCAGGTTATTTTGATGCCAGAGGATAGTTGTCCAATCTAAGTAGCTCTTTTCACTTAGTCAGTTAGCCCTGACTTTGTTTTCTTTTTTGAGACAGGGTCTTCACTGGCCTTGAACTCCCAGAGGTCCTGCCTCTGCTTCCTGAGTGGTGGGATTAAAGGGGTGTACCATGACACCCAGCTGAAATATTTTCTAGTATACGTTTGAAATCAGATGTAATCAACTTCTGAAGAATACATTTTTTTTAGATTTAATTTTTATGTGTGTGAATATTCTGTGTCTGGTGGTACCCACAGAAGTCAGAAGAGATTACTGGGTTTCCACTCCTAGAACTGGAGTTTTGGATGGTTGTGAACCACCATGTGGGTGCTGGGAACTGAACCTGGGTCAGCTACAAGAACAGCAAGTGCTCTTAGCTACTGAGCCGTCCCGCCCGAGCCCTGCACTTGACTTTTTTGCATCTCCATCAAGCGGAGTCACTTACATTCATGGCAGAAGAGTCTAGTTTAACAGCAGCCTTAAAGAACGTGATGAAAGTGGGCATTTAAAAAGGAGCCCTTTTGCTTTCTATTGCATAATTAGAAACCCAGATCTATATTATTCAACTTTAAGTTTAAGAAACAAAGGCATAAAACTTGTCTCCCACCCAGAGGAAGTTGTCCTGTTTAATGCTCAAGAGCTGTTGTGGTTATAACCTAAGTATTTTGGTTTGGGCTACAATTTTTTCTTATTCAAAAATACATTAAACTTGTATCTACACCCTAATTTTGGTGTGTTGAGATGTTTGAACCCTTTGAAGGACATTCCAGTGTTGGCATGCTTGTGAGATGTAGAAGTTGGCATCAGTAGATGAGATGTGCCTAGGAAAGCAGCTGGAAGGATGAACAAATTCTGTGCTGTGAAGAGGGGACCCGAAGGAGAGGATTAAAGCTACAAAGTGGAAGGATTTCTCACTTGATAACCTATTATGTAAGTCAACCTCTTATTCAGGCGAGCAGAGGAGATAAAAGCCCAGTTTTGCAGATGTAAAGGCTGAGACCGATTCCCTGTTGCTTTTCATCTCTGTAGTGCCTTTGTCTTTGTTGTTTTTTATTTCTGTGTGCTTCTTTGTACATCGGTATGCACATGGCTATGGAGACCAGAGGGTCACCTCCAGAGGGTGTTGTTTCTCAGGAGCTGTATACCTTATCTTGTTTTGTTGGTTTTGTGAGACAGCATCCTTCTTGCTAGCCTGGAACGTGCTGAGCTTGAAGTCACAGAGATCCTCCTGCCTCTGTCTCCAAGGGCAGGGATTACAAGTATGCAAAAACACCCAGCCAGCCACTGGGCTTTTTTGAGAAGGTAAATTCCTCTGTACCTAGAGCTTGAGTCCCTGAGGCTGGCTGCCCATGGCTCTCCCTGTCCTGCTTCCCCAGCCCCAGGATTACAACATTTACTCTGCTCATCTTTTCACCTGTGTTCCAGGGGTCCAGTTTGGGTCTTTGCATGGCAGACACTTTACTGACTGAGCTATTTCCCTGGCCTCCCTTTTTGCTTTTTTGCAGTAAGTCAGTGTCTTACTGTGTAGCACAATCTGAGCTTGAACTGTTTCTCCTACTGCGTCTTGGGTGCTGGGCAATAGGTGTTCCCCATGCCTGTGCTAGAAACAGAATCTTATTGTGTGAACCAGGCTGGCCAGTACCTCACAGCTATCCCCTGCTTTTGCTACCCTGGTACTGGAATGAAAGGCATGCACCACCATGGCCAGCAGCTTTCTCAGCCTTACTAAAAGCCTCTGCCCCAGTGTACTTGCATCGAGTAAGTGGAGTTCTGTTGTAGTCAGGCCTTTCATGTACTTCCTCTTTGTAGGAGCAGTTGTCCTTTAGCAGCCTCATCTTGCCATCCTAACTTACTCCATAGCACTCAGCTTTAATGTCCCCTTTGTAGAGATTTTGCTGACCCTGCCATAGTAGACTGGCTTTACTTCCTGTGTGCCTTAGTTGCCCTGTTTCATGTTTGTGGCTTTCTCTGGCTCCTGTATGTTATCCTAGAAGCTCTACCCTTGCTCCACAACACTGCTTGGCACATAAAGGCACCTGGATTCAGTGAAGGTTCAGGATATTAACTTGCTGAAGGTCATAACTATTAGTGGTGAAAGTGGAATTTAAATTTAGATTTTTCTGATAGAATCTATACCTGTTCTCTCACACTCACACATTCATGTCATGGAGAGCTTTTAAGCCCCATGAGAGATACTCTTAATTGGCTAGATGAGGTTTGGGCAGTGGTTGTTTTAACAAGCACCCCAGCAAGGCACTTAGGAGACCTAAAACGAGGAATTTTCTTAGTGTGCTCTGTGCTGTCTCACTGAGGAATACACAGCTACAATTGTTAGTAGCCTTGATGGGCTTAAAAGGGTTCTGAAATAGTAATAAATGCACTAAACAAAAATGGCAGACCCTAAAAACAACAAAAACCCATGGATAATTTTCAAAGACAGAAAACGTGTTTTGAAGGAGAGGCAAATTAGTAGGGTAAATAATGTCAGCTTCTATAACCTGAGTATTTGAAAGGAAAGACCCAGACTGTATTCACCTAAGCCAGGTGTTTTTGCCTCTAGGCATGTCTAGTCTGTGTCATGAAAGTAAGCCAGAAATTAAGAAAAGACAGATGTGTGTTTAAGAAAATGATCTTAGAGTAGAGTAGTTTTTGTGGACCAGCTGCTTGATTGACTGCTTAGAATACTGAGTTTAATAAAACATGATTCCTTCATTAAATTTATACCCATTCTTGGACTTATCCAAGAATCTGTAATCCTAGTTTTTGGGAGGTTCACAGGAGGATTGATAGAAGTTTGAGGCCAGCCTGGGCTACACAGTGAATTCCAGGCATGTCTGGGCTGTTCAGTGAGACTCTGAAAAAACAAAAACAAAAATAAAACAAGGTTACACCATCCCAAAACAGGACTAGATTTTTCCATCAGAGTTTTTGTTTGTTTGTTTTTGTTTTTCACAACCATCCCATAAATGAGCATTTATAAACTTCTGTGTGACAAGTACTATACTGGTTAGGTGCCTGAGTAAAGATATATCTTTACTCAGGCACCTAACCTGAAAAGCTTAGATTGGGGCCTGGGTATACTGGCGCACACTTTTATTCCAGCATAGGGACCTGTGCCAGCCACTCCTGCACACATGTACAAAGCTAGTCACGATGGCAGTGGGGAGGTGCAGATGGAAGAGCCCTAGAGCTTGCTGGCAAGCTCCCCTTCCCCCCAATCTAAGAGGCCTAGGTCCTGGGAGAGATTGTTTCCAACATGGATGGATCCTGACGAACAGTACTCAAGATTGACCTCTGGCCTCCATGAGCACCTGAGTGTGTTTGTGTGTGCAAGCACACACACACATATACACACACACACACACACACATGCGCGCGCACTGAGTATATAGATGAGGTGAGGAGAAGGAAAGAGGTAAGTTCAGTTCCCACTTGGTGCACACCTTGTAAAAATGTGTATCGAGAACCCAAGTCCGGCCAGGAGTCTGAGTCTGAGTGCAGTAGATGGGCCAGTAGAGGGAGCACCTATGTTTGCTGTCCTGCCCTCCAGCATCTTGGTTTATAGACCTGCCTGGGTCATGTCAATACTAAGAGTGGATTCTGACCACTTGATTGCCCCAGGACCCCTTGTCACAGTTCTCTCCTCTCTTTTGGCTCCTTCTTCTCCTCCCCCCCCATCCCTTTTCATTTTTCTTCCCTTTAGTCTGCCCTTCTGCCTCATCACATATGCTCTGTTACCCTCTTGTTTGTTTCTCCCCCTTTACACCTTTTTCGTCTTGTTCATAGTCCCTTTTCCACTTCCGTATCTTCCCACATAGATACACATAAATGAGTTTTCAGTGGTACATGTGAGGGAATGTAGTATTTGTCTTTCCGAATCCAGCTTACCATTTATTTCCATTTATTCCATTTATTCTATTTACCATTTCCATTTATTTTCCTGCAGTGTCATAGTTATATTCTTTACAGCGGAATAAACTTCCATGTCATGTGATTACCACATTTTTTTAAAATTAATTCATCTGTTACTGTACACCTAGGATGGTTCTGCACACGAGCAGTCATGCATAGTGCAGCTGCCTCTGTGGTGCACTGATGGAGAATCTTAGACTTGAAGAGTGGGATAGCTAGATCACAGAATCAGTGACCCTCCATACTAGCAACTGTCCATGTTGTGACACCCACACAGCTGCACCAGCTTTGTTTTATTTTATTTCATTTGATTTTATTTTTGGTAATGGTAGCCATTCTGACTGGGGTGAGATAGACATTTCATTTGTTGATTGTGTTTGTTTGTTTTTGTGTGTGCAGTGTTGGTGCACACATACCATGGTGTCCCTGTAGGTTCCAGAGGGTAACTTACGGTGGGGGGGAGGTGTCTGTTTTCTTCTTCCACCATTTGGTCCTGAGGATGAAGTCAGGTTGTCAGACGTTAGGGCAAGTACCATTATCTGCTGAGCCCTCTCCTTGCCCTCAGAAAGAACACTTTAAATTTGCATTTTCCTGATGGCTAAAGGTGTTGAACACTTTTCATTAGCCTTTTGTATGTCTTCTTTGAGAACTGTCTTTTCCATTTATGGATGGTTGAGTTGGCTTTTGGTGTTTAATTATTGGAGTTGCTATGCCAGGTGAAGGGAGGCGACATAGGACATGTATATGACGTGTGCCCACCGCAGCTGCTTTCTGTGCTCCTGGTGCTGCCTGGAAGACTGCTGCAGGGTGGACCAGTTGGATGTTGCTGAAGACTCACACAGGGAGACTGATGCTTGTTGTGGATGATGAAAACGGAAGGAAAGAGCCCAGACTAAAAGAGGGTTATGTGAATTTGAAGGTGGAGGGGCACATGTTTCTGTGGTGCTCTTTAAGATTAAGAGGCATGCTGGGTGTGATACTGCACAACTTTAATCCCAGCACTCGGGAGGCAGAGGCAGGCCGAGCTGTGAGTTAAAAGGCCAGCCTGGTCTACAAAGCGAGTTCAGGACAGCCAAGGCTACACAGTGAAACCCTTTCTTGAAAAACAAAACAAACAAATAAAGATGAAGAGCCACTTAGTGAACTAATGAAAGCCAGTTGTAAACAACAGGGTTTGTCAGTGAGACAGGTTGAGTTCCAGTTTAGTGGACAGTCAGTGAGTGAGCCAGAGAGACCTGCACGGCTAGAAATGGAGGATGAAGCTAGAACTGATGAGTTTCCAGAACCACACAAGAGGTGAAGGGAACCTGAACTGTCCAGAATTTTGTTACACAGGAAGAATGCATCCGCAGTTAGAAATTGCAGTTTGGTTCCCATCACCCTTACTGCAGAATAGCTTTCTATCTTTCATTTCCCCTTCCCTATCCTTTCTTGGACATAAAACAATGTGTGTGTGTGTGTGTGTGTGTGTGTGTGTGTGTGTGTGTGTGTGTGTGTATACAAGCATGCTATACTTTTCTTTAAGTTCTGTTTGGGCTGGCATCACAGGGAGATGGTGGTCTGAGGGACAACCAGTGCCTTTCCCCATTTAGTGGCTTGCTCATTCAGCTCTTTATGTTCTAGTGGTTATTTTGTTCTTGTTTTGTTTTGTTCTTGTTTTCTAGTGTTATTTTGTTTTTGTTTGTTTAATCCAGCAACATAAAAAAATTCTTGCATACCTTGTTCCTAGAGGATAGTACATGTTTTGTGTTTATTATTGTAAAACCAATGATATTCTGTAACTTTTATATATAGCTCTTACATGTACAGCAAATTTGGTTTCTGTTTTGTTTTTTGTTTTTAGTGTTTTGAGACAGGGTTTCTCTGTGTAGCCCTTGGCTATTCTGAAACTCATTCTGTAGACCAGGCTGACCTCAAACTCAGAGATCCACCTCCTGAGTGCTGAGACTAAAGTGGTGCACCACCACACCCAGCAAAATGGGGGAAAAATTGAGCTTTTTAATATATATTCCAAGTGAAATGTATAGTTGGCATAGGTTTTTCTTCTGTTCTGTAGGTTGTCTTTTCACGGTGGTGATTGTTTTTGTTGCTGAGGGAAAGCTATTTGTTTGTGATATGGGAGATTAAATAAAAGGCCTCATGTACACTAAGATAAGCACCTTCTTGGCTGGGGTCAAGAAGCTTTTTAAGGTAGTAGAGAGATGGCTCAATGCTTAAGAGCACCTGCTCCTGCAGAGGACCCAGGTTCATTTTCCACTTGGCTGCCGACAACCGTGTGGAACTCTATTTCCATGGCTTCATTCATGCTAGGCAAGTAACCTCTAACACTGAGTTACACTCCCTAGTGGGAACAGTGTCTTCTTTTCTAAGACAGTGTCTCAGTTGTAAAGCCCCAGCTCCCTTCACACTCACTCTCCTCCTGCTTCGCTTTCCCAAGTGCAAGGCACACAGCACCACACCTAGTTAATTTCAGATTCTTAAGTGACTATAATAATTATTTTCTGTTTCAGCATAATTGTTCTCTAAGATAGTGTAATCTGCTCTTTTTTCAAATTTAACCCTAGTCCTTATCCTGTATTGTTCATTTTCTCAGAAAGGAATCCAGATATTGTATGTATACAATATGGCTTCTGTTCCCTCTAACTGTTATTATTTAGCAATGTACAGCAAACCACCCTCAAACTGCTGTGTTTCACTGGTTTACAACAGCGACTTAGTCCAGCCACTGCCTTGGTAGTGTCTCCGTCACTTCTGTGACTGTTAGGAATGACTGACATGTTGGACAGCCGGCGCTGTCTTCCACGTGGCTCTCGTTATCTAGTAGGCTTCCATGCGTGACAGTCCCCACGAGAACATTACAGGAAAGTAAAGGTAGGCACTGTGCCATCCTCTCTAGTTTGAGGCTCTGAAACTTGTCACTTCTACCATATTGGAGGGAGAAAGTTAGTGACAGAATGTATCTCCTTCACAATGCATGTTGGTTAGAGCTTTCTAAATTCTGTGGTTGTGGCAGCAGTGACTTCAGTGATGGTTAGCGAGTGATTCTCCAAAGATGTTGATATGTATGTATGTAGCACACAGAAAAGAAAATCTGAATGTGTTTCCATACTGCAGAAAAAGGAATTTGCAGATGTGACAAAGTGAAGAGTGTGTGAGTGTGTGTATGTGTGAGTGTGTGTATGTGTGTGTGTGTGTGTGTGTGTGTGTGTGTATGTATGCACGCGCACTAGTGCACACAGATACACTCTTGTTATTGTTAGGGTACACGTGCAACAGGGAATAGGTGGAAGTCCAGAGGACAGCTTTGTGAGTCTCTTCTCACCTTTTTCTTTGGTGAGTGAGCACCAGGTCTCTCTTGTTGGTGGGATAGCTGGTCTGTAGACCTATGGGCAATTCTCCTGTTTCCTTCTTTCTTTCTATCCAGCTATAGGATCTCTGGCATTGTAATGTGTGATGCTGTATCTGGCTTTTGTTTTTGTTTATGTGGTTCTGGGGTTTAGTTGGCTAGCAGTTTTACCTCTTGAACCATGTCCGTGGTCCTGAAAATTCTTGAGCTGGAGATTGTCCTTAATTATCCAGGTAGGACCCAGTGTAATTACAAAGGCTTTTAGAAGTGAAACTGGGAGGCAAGAAAGTCACAGAAGGAGAGAAGACATAGTGGCAGAAGTTGAAGTAATAGAATTGCTGATCTGAGAGCTAAGGGATACACTCAGGCTCTAGAAGCTGAAAAGGTAAAACAGATTTTTCGCTGGGTTATCCAAAGGAAATTTACTGATACTGATTTTTGAAACTAACTATTTAAAGAGAGCAAATTTAAGTTGATCTGAAGGTGTTAAGACTCTTGTAAAATTGTTTCAGAGCAGCAGAAAGCTATTAATAGTGGCCGAACCTCTGTCATAGAGATGGTTTCCAACAGGAAGTGCTTCAGGTCATAGGGACCGAGTGGCCTGAGCTGACTCTGCACCTTGGTCATAAGGGCAGAGCTTTGTGTGACTTCTTTCCCATCTGTCTAACACCATAGGCCTTTGTCCCTGTCCTTGTGTTAAGACAGCATATATGGCCAAGGTTTCTAAAATGCTTTTCTTTGGAAGGCTGGAGATGGGCTTCAGGAGGTATAGTGTACAAAGGTGATCTCTGTAGCACATTAACCAGGCTGAATCTGTAATTGCAGTGGAACAGGATGAGAAGTTCAAGTTTGGGGCTGGAAAGCTAGGTCAGTTGGCAGTCATGGGTACAGTCCTGAGTATCATCTGAAAAGATCAAGCCATCTTCAGCAATATAGTAACTTTGCAGTCTAGAATATATGAGACCCTGTCTTGGTATCTATTTCTCCCTTGGGTTGAGGATATAGCTCAGTGATAGAGCACTTGCCCAGCATATGTAAATGCAGTCTGCAAAAGCAACCTTTTTTTTTCTCTCATTAAAAAAACAAGTTGAGTATTGGGCTGGAGAGATGGCTCAGCAGTTGAGAGCACTGGCTGCTCTTCCAGAGGACTAGAGATCAGTTCCTAGCACTCACGTAGTGGCTTACTGCTTGAATTGCCAGCTCCAAGGGATCCAGTGCTCTCCTCGCCTCCAGAGGCACCTACGCACATGATACATATACATTCATACTACATATAAAGAAAAAAAAACTTTAAAAAAAAATGCTAGTTGTGGTAGCCTATGCCTTGAACTCACTTTGTAGCCTGTTGTACAGAATGAGTTCGAGGACAGCCAGGGCTCTTACAAAGAACAACTCTTCTTGAGGGAAAAAAAAAGAAGAAAAGTTGAGTGTCAAGACAGGGAAGATGGCTCAGTGGATAAAGTACTTGCTATGCAGGCGTAAGGACCTAAGTTCTGATATCCAGCACCCATCAAAAAGCTGGGTGTGGTGGCAGGTATCATTAACCCCAGCCCTGGGAGACAGGGTCAGGCAGTACCCCATGGGCTCAGTGGACACTGAGTAAAATAATGAGTTCTAGATTGAGTGAGAAGACTTTAAATAAGAAGATGGAAAAATGACTGCAGCAGCTGGAGAAAGATGGTTCAGTGGTTAAGAGCACTGGCTGCTCTTCCAGAGGACCTAGGTTTGATTCTCAGCACCCACATGGTGGCTCACAACCATCATTAATTTCAGTTGCAGGGGATCTAGTGCTCTCTTCAGGTCTTCCCAGGCACATAACATACATACATACATACATAACACTCATACGCATAATTTTAAAAATTTAAGTGACTGAAGAAGACATCCTAATTAATGTCAACCTATGGCTTTTAGGCTCAGTGACACAGTAAACACACTTGTACATGCACGCACACTTGGCGTGCACACATGTTGGAAAGAAAAAAAGTTGAGTGTCCATCTTGGTGATAAGTCAGTAAATGGTTTTAAAAATAAAACATGAAAGTTTCTCAAAGACAAACCACTTAAGCGATCCAAGTCAAGAGTTATGTTCTGTGATATAGCAGTGCATGCCTGTAACCCTGACTAATCTGAAGACTGATGCTGCTCCAGGTTACTTGGTCCAAGGGCAGTCCAAGCAACAGACAGACACCCCATCTTAAAAATCAGTAGGGCAGGGAAGAAAAATGAGAATTACAGAATGTTATTTAGAGCACTTATTTACTGGGGCCGGGGTTGTATGCACGTGTGTGCACCTGTCTGTGCAGATGCACGTGCCGCAGTGTGTGACCTGTCAGTGCCGCAGGTCAGCATCAGGTGTCTTCTAGGGTTTGTTCCGTATTTTGTAAGGCAGAGTTGTTTCATTGAACCTGAAGTTCCTAACTTGATGAGCCTGGCTGCGCAGCAAGTCCCTGAGGCTTTCCCGTCTCAGTCTTCGGGGGCTGGGACCACAGGTGTGCACCACACCCAGCTCCCTGTGTTGGCATGGCGAGCTCTAAACCCTCTGAACATCGCCCCAGGCTTCTGTAAACTTTTTTTCCGATGCACACACACAAGCAATCTTTATAGGGTTTTAATCTTTGCTGATGAGGTTTTGTGTGTCTTATATGAGAGGAAGTTGATCTCTGAAAAAAGACAGGTGTAAAATTTTTAATATTAATTAGATGATGAATATTTTAAATTAAAATTTAACTTTGACATGATTTCAAACTTTATTGTCAGGCCTTTGAATCACCAAAATTCTATCAAGATTTTAGAATAGGAGTGTCACTTTTTATTTTTATTTTTATTTTTTGCATATATTAGGAGAAAAGTCATTTTGCAACATGTGGATCTAAGTATCAAAGTACAAAATAATACTTAAGTTTTTTAGCTAATAAATATGTAACTGTACAATTTTCCCTAACTTTCGGATAAACAAGAATAATATTTTCATAGGACCATGCGAAGGCTGAATGTGTAAAAGGTGCTTGCCCCTGATGCTGCAAGATTGACCATCTGAGTTCAGTCTCCAGACCCATTTTAAGCTGAAGACAGAGCCAGTTCCATTGTCCTTGACTACACATGCATTAGTCCACATATTCAGCGTATGTACATACAAGGAGCTTTTTTTGTTTTTCAAGATAGGGGTTTGTTTGTTTGTTTGTTTGTTTTTTAAGTAACATTGGCTGTTCTGGAACTTGCTCCTTGGGCCAGGCTGTCCTTGAACTCATAGATCTGCTTGCCTCTACTTTCCAGATGCAGTGATTTAAAGCCATGTAGAACCACACTCAGCTTAATTTTTTTTTTAATACCATATCATGTCAGTGGTTCACACATGCAGTCCCAGAACTTGATAGAAACAGGAGGTTCAGTGGTTTGGTGTCCATTTTTTGGTTTACATCCTGATCTGCATAATGAGTTCCAGGACTGCCAGGCTATATAGAGAGACCCTGA
>REGO01000295.1:1337405-1410735 GCA_010120015.1 Rhombomys opimus | reverse complement strand
GTATGTTCTTTGGTCTTCTCTGATCTAGAATTTTCCTAATACAGTACCCAGAAATCATTTACATTTGCCAGAGGGTATTTATTTTATGGTTTGCCTTAATGTATCTGTGCAATGCCTGCAGAGGCCAGAAGAGGGAGTCAGATGCACTAGAGTTACGGATGGTTGTGAGCTTCTGTGTGGATGCTGGGAATTGAACTCAGCTCCTCCAGAAGAGCAGCTCCTGCTCTTAGCCCCTAGCAGTCATTTCAATTGATATGTTAAACTGAATTTGGCTTGTTCGGTTTGTGTTTATTTGATCACAAGTGATAGTGGCCCGTGAGATGTATAGGATGGTTCTTAGTGAAAGAACTTGGCTCACCGACTTTCGTTGACCTCCAGTCTGCTTGTAGTTACTTGTCTCTCTCTGTCTGGTCACTTTTACTTTTGTGCTAAACTCTAGGTGTGGATTGACATCACATCCCATTCACTGAGACTACAAGCATGTAAACATGTACCACCATCCCTGGCTTAATAAGGATTTTCTTTAAAGCTTTCTTTTAACTGGCAATGGTGGCACATACCTACAATCAGAGCCATGTTCCATTCCAAACCTTTTCTCTTCATGAGTTGCCTCTGCTGTTTCATTATAGTAATGAGAAACTGAGTAGTAACTTCTCAAGCTTATTACTTTAGACGACTCACCAATAGATTTGGAGGCGGGGTTGTTTTATATTCAAGCTGGCATCAAACCCAAGATCTTGCTCAGGCTAGCTGCTTACCACTGAGCTGCATCTCTGACCCTCACCAATATTTTTTATTTTTTAGACAGGGTCTCACTGTGTAGCCCAGGCTGACTTGAAACTTATTATGTAGATCACACTGACCTGGAACTCACAGAGATTCACCTGCCTCTGCCTCTCAAGTGCTAGGATTAAAGTCAGGTGCTACCACACTCAATTATTTTTAAACTTTTTCTTGGCATATATTAATTTTCCTTAGTAATGGGTTTTATGATACTTTATACATGTATGTAATATATTTTGATCATATTCCCTTCCCATTACCCTCTTGCCCCCCTTTTCCCAAAAACTTTGATGTTTTTTGGTTTGTTTTTTTTAGCTTGATTAGTTTTTACAAGCTCATGGATAAGGGATTCTTTATAGGAACATGGATGACATAGCATTGGCTACCCACTGAGAAAATGTCTGCCTTCCCCAGCAGCCATTAAGCAACTGCCTATAGATCCTTGGGGAGTAGTGGAGCTTCAAGAACCTTCCCCATCCACCAGCAATTGCTAACCACCTATAAATCCTCAGAGAATTCGGGGGCCTCGTCAGCTTTTTGCCCTCCGTGAATACTGGTGAACCCAATGTTGTACATGTTGATAATCATACCTGCTGAGAATACAGTGCCCATTGGTGCCAGCAAGGCAGGGTTCCACAGCACCCCATCCCTTCCTATGCTCTTTATTCTCCCCAAATCCCTCTTCCAAGGTGTTCCTGAGCCTTCCGGTGATACATTTAGGGCTGAGAATTCTTGTATGTTAGTCAAGTACCCCACCAATGAGCCTCATTCCCCCACCGTGAGCACTCAGTAGTCACTTCCTTTTGTTTGTTTGTTTGTGTATTTATTTGTTGAGACAGGATTTCTCAGTGTAACCCTCCCTGGCTGTCCTGGAACTTCACTTTGTAGACCAGGCTGACCTAGAACTCACTGTGTAGACCATACTTGCTGTGCCTCCCATGTTCTGCGATTACAGGTGTGCGCTGCCGCCACCACCACCACAACAGCCACTTGTTCTTAATACTTTGACCAATGAGCCTGCAGTATATACTGCCCACTGCAAAAACAACTTCTGATTAAAGTTAAGAGCATTGCCAGTCTGTGGGAAACAAAACAAAACACTAAACATATTTTGAAGACAATTTGACAGAGACATATTATGCTTAGTGTTTCTGTTCATTACTTATTTTAGGGATTTGTTTTTCTTCAAGAGGGTTTAATCCTGGTCTCCTGGGGGTCATCTTACACTCATGATTAGTTACTGGTCAAAGGTTGTACGTAAATACATTAAGCTAGGAAAACTGCCTTTGGAAGAGATCAGTGTGTGGGTTGGGGAATGTATTCAACTTTTAGGTAATTTCTGAGTTTGCCCTAGCCTTTACATAACAAGATTGTTGTGTCTGTTTCTCTTCTTCATCTATGGAAGGCGTCATATTCAAGTGTAGGTCTGTAGATAACCAACGTCCCTAGTATCCAGTCTTTCTCAGTCTTGTAGTTCTGTGCAAGCACACACAGCCTGTCAAGCCACCCAAGATAAGTTAGAAGCTTATCAAGGCTCACCATGCCTGTGTAATTCCCCAGTTTTTCTGCTGTTCATCAGGTCTGTTGGTTTGTTGCTTACCATAGAATTGCAATCCTGGTTTCCCTTAGTATTGGCCCTCCCCAATTTTCTGTTGTCAAGACACATAACAGTATACCTGCAAATGCAGCCTTATTATTCTCCCTATCATTGCTGGATTCAGGTGGGGCCTGGTATGATAGTAACAGTCCTAGTCTAAAATACCATACTTCTCTCTTCTTACCTGTAGTTTACTTTAGCATGTTGAAATAGATTCTCACGTAGCGTGCACTGCCTCAAACTCAAACATCCTCCTCTCAGCCTTCGAAGGACAAGGATCTTAGGCCTTCTGCATGTCCAGCCAGTAGTTTTTATTACTAAATGGTTTGTAGTTTGTTTTATGCTGTTAGCCAGCTTCCAACTGCCAGATGTAGTTGACTTTGATTGGTGTGTCTAGTTTTGTTGTTAATTTTGGGAAGAGGCCTTACTGAGCTCTTCAGTAATGTTGCAGTTGCAGACCTTGCCTGCTTCTTTGTGATACTAAAGGTCAAACCCACGGCCTCCTGCTAGTGAAGTACTTCACCACTGAGAGGACTCAACCTACTTTTTGCCTTACACATTTCTTCTGTGCTCCCTATTTTGAAGATAAAAGATCTTACTCGTATTGTTTCTGTTGGGTGGGTGAGTGGCGTGGTGTGTGTGCAACTGTATGAAGATTTGTATGCCCAAGTGTGTGAGCTGGGGCCGGAGAACTGTCTGCCATGTTTGTAGGAGCGTGCACATGCCGTGGCCCACATGTGGACGGCAGAGGAATTTAGTAGAATCTGTTGCCTCCTGCTGGGACTTTTATGTCAGAGTTCCAGAAACTGAACTCAGTTCATCAGGCCTGGGTTGCGAGTGCTTTACCTACTGAACAGTCTTGTCAGGCACGTTTTATTCTTTTTAATAAACATCCAATTTTCCTAGCATAGTTTATTAAAGAGACTTATTTCCCTTTTGTATCTGTTTTTTGCCCTTTGTAAAAATTAGTTGACCATATTTTAAAATTTATTTCTGGGCTCTATTTACTGGGCTCTCCCCCTTCTTTCTCTTCCCCCCTTTCATTTTTAAAAATATTTATGTATTTGTGTGTGTGAGTGTGTGTGCACCTGAGCTCTGGCACAGATGTGGAGGTCTGAGGACAACTTACTGACTCGGTTCTCTCCCGCCATGTGGATCCTGATGGTCAAACTCCCCTGCTCAGGTGTTGACAGCAAGTGCCTTTACCTGCTGAGTTATCTGGTCAGCCCACATGCTGTGGATTACTTAAATCAGAAAGTGTGATGTCTCTAACATATTAAGTATCAATTTCAAATTTTGTACATATAAAATGTGAAAAAAACGATGTTAGACTACTAACAGATATATTAATTAGTAGGCCCATTTTTTTCCACCAGAAGTGTAGAATTATGCGATTTTTTTTATAAACTCGCACATGATTTTCTCTTACAGTGGAATTTTTATATATTTCTGTTAAAAGTTGTTCATCAAAAACCTTCCATGTTCTCACAAATGAATGTTCTTGGCAACTAACAAATGAAGAATATGAACAAAGTGGGAAGAGTTTATGGAATTTCTAGGTTTATACATTAAACAAGTTTAAATAACTCTTTGTTGCCCATTTTGGAAATATACCGTAAAGGATACTTCCTTAAAATAATGAGGAATTGTATCATTGGAAGGCCATGTCCTTAGTTTTTAAAAAAAGAAGAAAGAAACTAAATACCTTGGCTTAGTCACAATCTCCATTTCAAAGGTTCTTCAGACTAAAAGTTTATTCTTTGCTTAAGTGACTTCTCTGCAGCCATATTTAGGAGTTCATCTAGGTTATAAACCATATCTCTGGTTTTCCATGCTGTTCCAGATTGGGTGAAGCAAGCATCAAAAGTACCGGAGGGAAAGGCAGTAGCTTAGCGCTTAGGATTATTATCCTTTATCTCTAGATGCGGATATTTGAAGAAATGCAAGTGCTGAATGAGAGCCTGGGGAGGGCATCCACTTACACCTCTTAGGATTGACTGAATAGAGCATGGTCTATTTAGTGTACTTTTGATGTTGTTGCCAGTCTTTTTCAAATGTACACGTGACACTATCTGAAGAAATACTAGAAACACCTGGTAAACATTTTTCTCCTATCTGTTGTTAAGCTATATTCAGCCGATTGCATTTTCAGGCTTGGTTTTCTGCCTAGTATCAATGATAATCAGGTTACATATAGAGTGTATGTGAGCTGCTGACTTTGCTTAGGTCGGCCTGTGTAAGTGGGTAGGACTGCTAATGGACAGCTTACTGTGTGAGACATGAAGGGAATGCTTGTTTTAGACCGCTATACTGCAGGTTCAAAAATGCTGTCCTCTCCCTGTCCATTTGAAGTCCTGATGATTTCACTGTTTGATTAATAATACAGCTTTTGTGAAGAAACAAATGGTTAGTCCCTTTTTTTCCTAAGTAGCGAAGTAACAGGGCACACAGATCTCGCCTAACATTGTTACCGTTTTGTTTCTGGTGTGTTTAAAGAATATAGCAATAGTAAGGCAGTGCTGCACAACTCACTTCCTTCTTTGTACTTTTAGTCTTTGAGACCAGTCAAATGTAGCCCTTACTGACCTCAAACTTACTTTGTATCCGAGGATCACCTTGAACTTTTCATCCTCCTGCCTCTCCTTCCCATGCACTCAGACTGTAGGGATGCACCAGCGTGCCCTACTTTCTTTTCTAGTTTTCTCTGTGTTCCATGATTTTGTAATCTAGTCTATCTTTCTCATGAGCTAAGAAGAATTCGGTTATCAATGTAAATGAATGGGCAAGAATGATACAAAGAAGCTTAACCACCCAGATTTCTTCTAGGACAGGGCAGATAGCCATCTCTTCTTTCTACAGACTCGACTATAAGACTTCTTCGCATTCTGTATGCCCAGTCATGAACATGCAGCACAGTTTATTTATATTTTATTTATATTTGGAAATGAATAGCTCCGTTCTACAGTAAAAACTAGTCTCTTTCTTAGTGGTAAAATCAGTCACATGGATTTGGTGGTATAGCTAAGTGGAATGCATGCTTAGCATGTAGGGGCTTGTGTTCAGTCCTAAGCACTGATAAAAATAAAACCCAAATTCACCCAAATATGTGGATTCCCAAGAAGCAGAATTCCTTGAATCCTCTGTTGGTTTTGTAAGTCTTGAACTATTATAAAGGACAGATTTTAGAGGAGGGGGAGAAAGATGCTTAAAAGAGGAAAAGAAAGAACTTGGTGATGAACCATGTTTTTTAGTGCTTTGTTCAGCACTGGGCTCAAGCCCCAGCTCTGGAAAAAAGTAATAAAGGCAAAGATCAGGGGACTAGAGAGAAGACCGGGGAAGGAGACTGAAAGTTAAACTACATTGGCGAAATCTGGCAAGGCAGAGATTGTCCCTTAATAAAGTGAGCCAAGTGCATTTCTGAGCTCATCACAAGTGGAGTCCTCAGATAGCATCCCTGCCAGAACTCATGACATGGAACTAGTCATGATGGAACAAAACAAAATGTAGGTTATAGCTGAAATGGCTCTCTTTTACTTTTTGCTCTTTTAATAAGGAGGGCTGAAGAGATAGCCCAGCAATTAAGAGCGTATACTGCTCTTACAGAGGACCTGCATTTGGATCTCAGCACTCATATTAGGGCAGCTTAGAACTGATCTGTAATTCAAGATCCAAGGGATCTATCACCTTCTTCTGACCTCTGGAGGCACCTGCACGCATGGATACCTGCATACATACACATTAAAAGTGGCTCTCCCCCCCCCCCCTTTTTGAGACAGGATTTTGCTGTGTAGCCCTGCCTCTTCTGGAACTCATTCTGTAGAACAGCCTGGCCTCAAACTCACAGATACATACTTGCCTTTGCAAGTGCTGGGATTAAAGGCCCGCACCACCGCCCAAATTTTTTTAATCTTAAAAAATATAGTAAAGGTCTTGAAGGTGTAGTTCAAATTCATTTTGTAGCTCAGGTTTTCCTGAAACCCATTATCCCATCCTTCTGAGTGCTGGACTTACAGGTATGTCACCACACCCCCCATACTCAGTTTTTTAAACCATTATGTTTTATGTTTATGAGTGTTTAGCCTATATGTATGACTCTGTGTGTAGTGCCTATGGAGGCCAGAAGATTGTGCTGTATCCCCTGGACTGAAGATAGACAGTTGTGGTCTTCCATGTTAGTGTTGCAGCTCTAATGTGGTTTCCCTGTGCTCTTCACCACCAAGCCATTGGCCCAGCCCTTAATTAGGAATCCAGATTCTTGAATGCAGTCTAGTTACCAGCTTGCTTGTTTTAGTAAGGCACTGTCAACATATGAACTCCAGTGGTCTTTTTCCTCTTACCTTACACAGAGACTCTTATAACATGGAAATTACTGCCTTTAGGCTATTACAAAAGGCTTATGAAATATGTTACTAACTTAGAAAAATAGATGGAAACAGAAAATACAGGGTACTGGTTATTCTGTAACTTTGTCTCATTTTGTTGTTTGTTCCCAGTTACTGTCTTTTAAAAAGTACAAGTAAGCAAGTAAGAGGGGTTCACAGGCAGCCTTCCTCTTGCCCCTCCCATCTCTTCTCCCAACTACTGAGATACATCATCCCTTCCCGGGAATCTTCTATTCAGACACATTGGGACTGAGAGATGGCTCAGTGGATGGAACACTTGCCTGAAGAGCTTGCTGAAGGTCTATTGAAGTCACATCCCAGCAGCTACGTAAGAGCTGGAGATGGTGGCACAGTCCTATAACCCCAGCACTGACTGCATAGAAGCGGGCAGATCTTGGAGGTTTTCTGCCCCAGTGTAACCAGTCAGTAATCTCCAGGCCTCAATAAAAGACTGTGTCTCAATAAATATGATTGAGATGAACGGAAGTGGGTAACTGAAGTTGACTTCTGGTCTCCACTTGCAAGGCGAATGACCACACATACACGCACTCAAAAACAAAGGCACGTTGTGTCTCCACCACTGACTTCAGATGAAAAGACATAAGGGCACTTGGAAACCCCACAGGGTTCTTTAGGTAATAGAAAAATATTTAGAACACAAAACAAGACAGATGTTTACAAAAATAACACTTTTTAGAAGATAGCTAGCCTTTCATTAAAGATAGATACTATATAAAATGGGCAGATTTATTGTTAAGTCATTGTATTGATGTGTAAATTTTTATGCAGCTATAACCCGTCTTTGTATTCATCTTTAAAAATGTAATTACATTTTTATTTACTCTGCACACATGCATGTGTGCATGAACATGTGTCCTCACATGTGACATGTCACAAATGTGGAGATCAGATGACAGCCGGTGGGAATCAGTTCTCTCTTCTCTGACTGTCATGTGGATCGCGGGAACCATCGTCAGGACATTAGGCTTGTCTGGCAGCAGGTGCTCCTACCTGCTGAGCCGTCTTGTCCATCCATCTTTTTGTTGTTTATTTTCTCTGGTACTTAACAGTTGCACATATTAAGGTCAAGTGTGTTGTGTACACCTGTAATCTTAGCTCGCAGGAAACTGCTACAGTAATATTAGAATTCAGAGGCAGCCCCGGGCTGCAGAGTGGTTTGAGGCTAGCCTGGGCAAGGTAGGGAATGTCTGAGAACAACAAACATTTTTACATAATGAAATATTATTAGCTGAATATGGTGTTTGCATACATGTCAGTGTGAAGTCTTCAGCTCAGTTTAAATAGATCTCAAATGTACATTAATCTTTTGTTTCTGGTAACAATATCAGAATCATGTGTAGCTCTTTGAAGTGCTGCAGTTTGTTACTTAGTCACCCTGCCATGGAACAGCACAGCAGAACTTCCTGCTCCTTCCCAGCTCTCATATTATTCACAGAGATCTTTCCCACCCTTGTTCTTGAGGGTGCCTTCATCAAACTTCTCAAGATCATCTTCACCTAACAATAGGACTTTTAATTCACAACCACAACAGGTCTTCTAGCTTTCCTTCAGGTTCACTGTAATCTCATCCCTAGAGAGTTCTGTCTTTAAGTCACTCTGTCATTGAGAGCATATGTGCTCTTTCAGAAGACTAGAGTTTGGTTCCTTACACCCATATTGGGCAGCTCACAGCTAACTACCTGTACCTCCAGGGAATCTAATACCTCTGGCCTCCGGGCATATGCACTCACATGTACATACACATATGTACACATAATCAAAAAGAAAATCCTTTAAAAAAAAAAAAAATCCCAGCACTAGGGAGCTGAGGGTTCAAAGAGCTCTGAGGGGGAGACTCAGCTTGGGCTATATAGTGAGTCCCTGTTACAGTTGGCATCATTCTGGACAAATTGCTCAGTTAGTCTCCTGTTTTTGTTATTTGTTTCCCTTTTTTAGTGGGGGTGGGGAACTTGTGTATAGTTGGTTTAGTGTACGTAGGAGGGACGTAGGGGTCTAGTGAGTGCTGGGATCAACCCCAGGACATTGCATATACTAGGCAAGGCTCCATTGGTGAACTAACAAGATCCTATTTGTGGTGTTTTAACCATACAAATTCAGATTTTTATAATAATGCTATTTTCCTTGGTGTTTCATAAGCTTTATGAGGGATGGGATTATATTTTTCCATTATTTTAAATGATTTCATATTTAGCACTGTTGTCTTATAGATGCTTGTTAAACAATACACGAGTCTTCCAAAGCTGGGAGGTGGGGGAATATCCAGCCTCAGGCCACTTATAGATAGCATTAAATAAACAGCAAAAGGCCAAACATGAGTTTGCAATCAAGTAGCTCAGTGGTTCAGACAAAAACATGACAGTCCTTCCCCCACCCCCTTTTTGGTCAGGTAAGTTAAAGTGATCTTATAATGATTTTATTTAATTATTTATGTGTATGAGTGTTTTGCCTCTGTCTGTATGTGTGTGTGCATGTTTTTGTGTGTGTACTTTGGGTCCCCTGGAACTGGAGTTATAGACTGCTATGAGCCACTATGTGGGTGAGGGGATCAAATCTGGGTCCTCTAGAAGAGCAGCCAGTGCTCCCAAATGCTGAGCCATCTCTCCAGCCCCAGGAGTCATTGAAGCACAGGCTGGCCTCAACTTTCTGTGTAGCTGAGGATGTCTTTCTAACCCTCCTGCCTCCACCTCTCTAATGCTGGGATTGCTTGATTGCCTTCCACACTTAACTCAGGAAAAATGTTGGCAGGCACCCACACTCGAGCTCAGTATTCTAAATGTAGTGGGGAAATAATGTCCAACTGTTTGCTTGTTCTTACTGTGCTAGAGGGTCTGGTGCTCACTGGGCAAGGATGTGCTCTCCCAGCCATCTGTGGTCACACCCTAGCCCATGGTTTCCTGCTAGGCCTTGTCAGAACTCCAGGGTAGCCCTGAAACAAGAAATCATCACCAGCTGAGTAAATCTACAAGATCCTTTTTCACATAGATAAACTACTAGCTAAAGGAGAGGGGAAGAGCCTTTCCCCTCGATCCTCACTCAATTAGAGAGGATCAGATGTAATCATGGTTGTGTCAAAAGTTCAAAAGGGAAAATGGAAGGTAAAATGAGCTGAGTTGGCTCCCTTCCCTCAACATTGTACCTGTAAGCTTGATATGTTGTTTCAGAGATTAACTTTACAGACTTCCGTACCCAGAAGGATGAAAATTCTTGGGGACCTCTTTTCACAGGCTTGATCTTAACATACTGAATAAAGAGAGCAGTTAATCCCTTTTGTAAAGTAATTTGAGAGGAGGGAATTCAGAGTGTAAAATCTCACCTGCAGAAAAATACTCAGCTCTGTAAAGACCTTTCTATCTTTAGACACTTACAAAGACTTAATATTTTAATGCGGAAGGGTGAACCTGGTTAAAAAGCCAATGGGTGAAATTAGAGAGAAGTAATCCAGTGCTTTCTTTCTGGGAATTATCATCCTGCTCTCCAGGGGACCTGATTTTTTTTTTCTTCTGAGGAATGAGAATGCTCCTGTATAGCAAGCCAGCATGTCTAAATACAAGTTTGACTTTTAGTATAACAAGAGTCTTGTTAGGTCCAATTTTGCTCCTGGTCATTAATACAATGAACAAATGTTGTGGTTACCTGGGAAAGAAAACTCAAGTGCTTTTAAACCTCTTCTGAGATTTGGTTTCATGCTTGAAACCTATATGTTGTTATGCCCACTAGCGTCTGTAGTAGGTTCCACACTCTTAAGCTGTACAACATGGAAGTTAATACACTTTGGAAAAAATTGACACCACTACAAAATGAACTTAGGGTTCTGAATAGAAAGCCTGCCTTCTGCTGAATGACATCTTTTACTGGTGGCATTATTAAGGTTAGCAAATGAGCAGAGATTTCGTAGCAGTACATGATGTCTTGATTTACAAAACAGAAAATGTGTTTTTCCTCCTGGTGGCTTTTAACGTTTTTTTTTCCTTAGCTCTAAAACAGTTTACAAATTCCCCAAGTGCAAATATTGAATTAAGAACAAATTTCACCAAAGAGAGTAGGTAGCATTAAGTGGAATTTTTATAGAGCTTGGCTTTTGCTGCATGAAAGAATTTCTGGGCTCTGCAGACTTTGTGACAGGATCTCTGGAACCCAGGCTGGCCTTACATTTGATATCCTACTTTACTTCTGGTCTACAAGGACTATATAATTTCATATGCATATTAAAATATTTTCTTCTGCTAATGTTTTGAATCCTAAAACACTTCTAAGAGTTTTAGTGGCCTTTCTATATAGCCCCAGCTATCATTACCTTCTTGTTACTGGGTCGGGCATAGTGGCACACACCTTTAATCTCTAAATGCTTTTAGGAGGCAGAGACAGGCAGATATCTGTGAATTCAAAGGCTAACCTGGTCTACATAGTAAGTTTCAGGATAACCAGGGCTACATAGAAGTCTTATTTCAACTTCCTTCCCCACCCCAATGCCCAGGCAACCCCCAAAAGTTGGCAGAAATAGCAACAAGTAGCCTTTTCAGTCCAAAAACTATGTGTTGCATTATGACTAACCTCAGCATTCTAAACATCCTGTTTTCAGTTCTTAAATATGCTCTCTTCCTATAAAGATCTGGCTCTGTTCGCCTAGTTTACCTACTATAATTTAATTTTAACCTCACTAGGTGAAGAACATATTCTTCCACTGAGCGATGGCCCTTCATAAACATTTATAAAGATGTGTATAAATCTAGTTATGTGCCAATGAGTACAGTGCCCAGAGAGACCAAAAGAAGGTATTGGATTGCTTGGAGCCTCATTACAGGTGGTTGTGAGCCATCCAGCTTGGTTGCTGAGAACTGAACTTGAGTCCTGTGAGAGTAATACTTGCTCTTAGCTGCTGAGCCATCTCTCCAGCTCCCTTATTGCCTTTTTTATGTTGGGGTGGGGGGCTGTTTGTTTTGTTTGACTGGTTTTTGTTGTTGTTGTTGTTGTTGTTATGTTTTTTGTTTTTTTCAAGACAGGGTTTCTCTGTATGGCCCTGGCTGTCCTAGAACTCACTCTGTAGAAAGGGCTGGCCTCCAACTAAATGAGATCTGCCTGCTTCTGCCTCCCAAGTCCTGGTATTAAAGCGCCACCATGCACGGCTTCTTAATTTTCTACTAGTGATACAGAAGATACACATTCTCTGGCCTTTTTTTGGCATTTTTAAAGAAACCAATTAAGGGTAATATTTAAGGTTCAGAGAGATGGCTCAGCAAATAAAAAGGCTTGCCATGCAAGCCTGATGACATGAATTCATCCTCCTAGAACCCATGCTAAAAAGTTGAATGACATGGTGGCAAGCTTCTATAATCCCAGCATTTCTACAGCAAAATGAGAGGTGGAGCCAGAAGAATCTCTCAGAACTTGCAGACCAGACAGCCAGGAATACACATCTTAGTAGGCAGAACAAGAGACCCTACTTCAGAACAGGGTAGACAGAAAGAACCATCTAGAATGTTGTGCTTAGACCTCCACAATACACCCTCACACACACGCTGTCTCTCTTGCAAGATCAATGAATTTCAAAGGAAAAAAAAAAAAAACAAAAGGAAGTTGTAGTTTTGGACTAGAGGTGTGGCTCAGCTTAGTGTGCAGAACTGTTGGTTCAGTCCCCAGCACTGCAAAAAAAAAAAAAAAAAAAAAAATTAGCACCTGGCCAGGGCAAGATGTTAGCAGGTTCAAGGCCTGCTGGACTACACAATTGGTGGTACTCAAGGCTTAGCCTGGGTAACTTAGTGGATCCTGTCTCAAAATTAACTAAAGGGAGGGCTGGAGACAGAGCTCAGGGGTAATGTACCTTGTAAGGTGACCATGTTTGTCATGTTATCAATGTGGCACATATCTTCTTTTCTGAATGCCTTAATGTGCTTCAACTTAGGAGTAACTGTTTTGGTTTCAGACAAATCTTCCTATATTCAAGCTGAAGGAATCTACTGTTAGAAGAAGATACAGTGACTTTGAGTGGCTTCGAAGTGAACTAGAAAGAGAGAGCAAGGTAAGAATTATTTATACTGGAGCTATTCTTTTATGACTTACAATATAACTTTAAAGCAAAACATGGACAGTTCTAGCTTAAGATCTCCAGAGCATATTTTCAGCCAATGTAGGTCTTACTGCAGATGGGTCCATTTCCTGCTGTGCTCTGAGAGAAGAGGACTAGTCATCCTCATTGTTCAGAAGAGCTCTTCCCTTTTCTGCTCAGGAGTGCAGTTGAGCCTTTGCTCATTGACATTTGAGTAGCATTTCTCAGCCTTGTGTTCTTCTTTCCTCATCCTCAATGTCAGTACATTTTTCAGTTTTGTTTGACTCATGGTATTTTTTTTATTATCCCACATGTATGTAGAAGTTTCATAAAATGATGACCTTATTGTTTGACACAATGATTTTCTTCAGATAAGCTTGTGGGTGGGTATAGGTGACTGACGTACACGTGTGCGCTCACATGAAGACCAGAGGTTGACTTCATTTGTTTTCCTCTATCACGTTCCACCTTAGGTCTCTCACTGAACTTGGAGTTTGACGTTTCATCTAAGCTGGCTGGCTAGCAAGCCCCGCCAGATCCACTTCATGCAGCCCCAAGTTCTGAGGCTGTAGGCACTGTCATTCCAGGTTTAATATGGGTGCTAGGAATCTGAACTCAGGTTCTCATGCTACACTCCAGCCCTCAGAATGGCCTCTATGTAGCTGAAGATGACACTGACCTCTTTGTCTCCTTTACCTCCTGAGTACTAGAGTACAGCCATGTGTCACCGCCCCGAGTCACATCTGGTGTTGGGGATCAAGTCCAGGGCATTGTGTGTATGAGGGATTCACTCTACAAACTGAGCTATATCCCCAGCCTAGATTTTCAGTGGTGACCATGATCCACTATTGCGTTGCTGGGGTATACCTTGCTAAGAATTGCCTTCTCTTAAAGAAAAATTTAAGGTTGTTTTGTAAATAGAATATAGTAGAAAAAAGTTGACTTCAATAGACTGTGTTATTTTCTGAAGCTCTGTAAAATAGAAAATGGAAAGAAAACAACTTTAGCCAGGTAAAGATGGCCAGATATGAGACAAGCATCATGCGTAAGTCATAACATTCCTCAAAACTATTCAAATATCCATACTCCACAGAATATCAAACTACTCATGAATAGAGGTAGACTTACTAAACCCATGTAAGGAAGAGCCTGGAAGTGGGGGAGGGAGATAGGAAGCAGAGGCAGTCCAGTGTGCAGTGTTTACATCTGACGACTGAATGACTCTGAACATGTGAAACTCACCCTGTTGTTCTAGGAGTCGCAGGTGAATAAATGAAGTTCTGACTAAATGAAGATCCCCTTTAAGGCAATCACATTCTATTAGACAAGTTGCAGTGGTGGAGACAAGGTAAAGGCCTTGCCTTAACAGTAGCACATTATCTCCTAACTTAATTATAATCCATAAAATTCTGATAGGAATCTCAACAGGAGGTCTCCATACACTAAGTTGATCGACACATGAGCTTTAGAGTTCAAAAGTGGTTTGCAATATATTGAGCATGCATTATTTGTTCTGAATATCAAGAACATATTTTAAGGGTGTAGTGATTTAAGGGGGCTGGGGTGTATAGTCCAGTGACACTTGTTCACAAGGCTTTAAGGTTGCTCTCCCACATCTGAGAAGCTTTACATATTGTATTGCCTTAGGGCTTTGCATACAGACTAGCAGAGTGTGATGAGTTTAAAAGTTTAGCCATGTTTTCATAGGAGACTAGTTTATAACACAGAGCATGATTAGAGACCAGGGGTGTATCTCAGTGGCAGAGTACATGTTTAACGTGTACTTAGCCAATGTAATCTTTACCAAAACCACATAATAATACCCACCAATGGATAAGTGAACTTAGTGAAAGACTGAAAAATCTGGATGAGTATTAAGGAATACAATATATGGCTGCTGTTATTTGCAGATAGAAGATCTAAGTGTATAAAACAAGTTGGAAATTAAACACACACACACACACACACACACACATACATATACACATTAATCCAAGCGTGGTGGTGCACACATTTAGTTCCAGAAGGTAGAAGCAGGAAAATCTCAGGCTAGCCAGTTCAGGGACAGCCAGGGCTGCAGAGAGACACCCTGTCTCAAAAAGCAAACGTGTGTGCGTGCGTGTGTGTGTGTGTGTGTGTGTGTGTGTGTGTGTGGGTGGGTGTGGGTGTGCATGTTAAAAAATTGAACAGTTTAGGAAAATAAAGAAAAACTTAATGGCCATAAAGAAGTATTTTGCTAGACTGCATTTTTTTTTAACTTAGCTTATGTTACACTTGAATGTTTAGAATGATATACTTATTTTTACATTCATTGGTGTTTTTCTTGCATGTTTGCATGCATGACGGTGTTGAATCCTCTGGAACTAGAACTGGACAGTGTGAGCTACCGTGTGGGTGCTGGGAATTGAACCTGGGTCCCCTGGAAGAGTGGTCAGTGCTCTTAACCGCTGAGCATCTTTCTAGTCCCTGGAATGTTTAACAAATGTTTACTGACTATATGCTTTTTCTCCCCCAGCAACTGCTTTTTATTAAGAGATAATTTACATGCTATACAATTGAGATGATGTAATTCACCTAAAATGTTCAGAATTACACAGCCACAACCACAGTCAGTTTAGGAACTCATGATCAGCAATCACCCTTCTAAAAGAAACTTGCTAGGTATGGTAGCAAGTTTCATACCCGCAGTTAATCCCAGCACTCAGGTAGCAGAGGAAGGATTGCTCCAAGTGACAGTCCAGAGCAACACAGCAAGACCATTTCCAGAAAAAAGAAAGAAAAAGTAAACGAAACCCTGTGTTTCTGGGTAGTGATAACAGTTTCTCCCCAGCTCCTCCTTGCCTTCCCCTGAGTGATCATTGATGTACTTTATGGCCTTGCCTGTATAAATGGGAACACAGAACACCTAATGTTTTTGTGTGTAGCTTCTCTCACTTTGCATGTTTTCAAGGTTTTATTTTAACACATATCATACTTATAAAGAAGATTTTGTGTGTATTTTATTTTGCCTACATACATACATATATACATACATATATCTGGCACTTAGGAAACCAGAGCAAGGTGTTAGGTTTGCTGGAGTTACGGATGGTTGTGAGCTGCTGTGTAGGTGGTAGGAGCAGAACCTGGGTTCTCTACAGGAGCTGCATGTGCTTTTAACTGCTGAACTACCTTTCTAGCCCCTTTATCTATTTATTTACTTACTTGTTTGTTTATGTTTCTGTTTTTTTTTAAGACAGGGCTTTTCTGTGTAGCGTTGGCTGTCCAGGACTCACATTGTAGACCATGCTACCCTTGAACTCACAGAGATCCACCTGCATCTACCTCCCATAGTGCTGGGATTAAAGGCATGCACCACCTCACTTGGCCCCTTTATTTATAAATAATAGCCTGTTGTATAGAAATACCACTTTTATTTGTCCAATTGTTTAAAATTTATTTATTATTTTGTGTGTATGGTTGTTTAGCTGTATGTATTTGTGCAAGTGTATGTGGTTATATGTGCTCTGTGTGTGTACAGTGTGCAGGGAGACTAGAGGTGTCAGCTGTCCTGAACTGGAATTACAGGCAGCTATGAGCTGTGGATTCTGGACATGGAACCTGGGTCCTCTGGAAGAGCAGTCAGTACCCGTAGCCACTGAGCCATTTCTCCAGCCCCCATTATTTTTCTTCATTTGCTGTCCTAGGAATGGAAGCCAGGGCCTCACACATTAGAAGAATGCCCTTTCACAAAGATAGATTCCTATCTCTATCAATTCATCATTTGATAGACATTTAGGTTGCTACTGTTCTTGAATAAACACCTTGGATTATGTTGCTGAATTGCATAACAACTTTTTTATTACACGTGGTTATGTATGAGTGTAGTCATGAGTGCCACAGAGGTCATAGGACAGCTTTCAGGAGTGAGTTCTCCTTTCACCATGTAGATGAAAAGAAACTCAGATCATCAGGCTGGCAGCCTCTACCTCCTGATTCGTCTTGTCAGCTCACAGCTGCCCCTGCTCTCCTTGAGAGCAAAGTCAGACTAGCCTCCAGCTCACCTTGTGGCCCAGGTTGGCCTTTCAGCTCCTGAGTACAATCTGTCTTCTTCACTTATCATCCCATGTAAAACTGCACGAGCGCCAGTACATATGTCAGTACACACAGACTGTAGATGTGCACCATTACATCTGTATAGTAACACACGGACTGTAGATGTGCACCAGTGTGTTTGTGGCATTTCCCATTCCTGCCAGCAGTGTGAGCATTCTGCGTCTCTCCATGGCCGTGTCTGTACTTAGTGAGCATTCTGCGTCTCTCCATGGCCGTGTCTGTACTTACTATTCTTACCCTTGTTTATTACAGATGGAGTCGTATCATTGTGCTTTTGGTTTTCATTTGGTGGCTAATATTGCTGCTGACCTTTTTAGAAGGCCTGTTTAATTGGGTTGCCTTTTTATTACAGTATTCTAAAATGTAAAAAAAAAACACTATTCCTAATTTTCTGAGAAAGCACCAGATTGATTTCCAAAGTGGTTGTACAAGGTTTACATACCCACCAGCAATGAAGGAGGATTCCCCTTTCTCCACATCCTCTCCAGAATGTGTTGTCACTTGAGTTTTTGATCTTAGCCATTCTGGTGGGTGTGAGGTGAAATCTCAGGGTCGTTTTGATATGTATTTCCATGATGACTAAGGATGTTGACTCCAACCAAGGACCATGCATGGAGAGGACCTAGACCCCCTGTTCAAAGGAAGCCAGTTGGCTGCTCAGTTTCCAAGTGGGTTCCCTAGCAGAGACAGTGGCTGTCTCTGACATGAACTCAGTGGCTGGCTCTTTGATCACCTCCCCCTGAGGGGGGATGCAGCCTTACGAGGCCATAGTGGAAGATGATCCAGCCGTCCTGAGACCCAATAGGCTAGGATCAGGCTAGGATCAGGTAGAAGGGGAGGAGGTCCTCCACTATAAAGGGAATAGGGAAAGCGCATGGGGGAGAAAAGGAGGGGCCTGAAGCGGGGATACAAAGTGAATAAATTGTAATAAATAAATATATTAAGTTTAAAAAAAAGAACCAATGGATCGAAATAGTAAAGTTAGAACTAAAATAAAGATAAAATTTCAACCTGAAAAAAAAAAAAAGTAAAAAACAAACAAGCCAAGGTTCCTTATCATGTATCTGCTCCGCAGTCTTTCTTTGTGGGCTATTTTACTTTGCACTTGTGGATCACATAAGCATCTTGGGAGTCTAGCCTCTTTGGAAATTTTACTCCCATTATTGCTAAAAGCAGTGCATGTGGGTTATTCCGTTATTTATTTGTACTTTAGGCCTAAGCTGGAAACTAAGTGACATTCAGTGTCTGCGTTTGTCTTCATGGCTTGAATCTTTGGCTTTTGCCTTAACATACTTTAGCTTTCAGCCTTATACTCACCAGACACCCTCCTTTTACTCACAGGCATGAACATACTCTTCGATTCACAGATTTCGATGGAGGAAGTATTTGTTCCAGACAGGGTTTCATGCAGTCCAGGTTGGCCTCAAACTCCCTGTGTAACCAAAGATAACCTTGAGGTCTTCCCTCAACATGCGCCTCTATATGTTGCACAGAGCCCCAGGCCCAGTTTCCTTACTGCACAAACCCAGCATGGTGGCACACGCAGGCAGTCCCAGCACAGGAGGAACAGACACATAAGGTCATTCTTAGCTACAAAATGAATATCCTGGGCTGGCTACCTGAGACTCTGTCTCAAAAAGAAAGGACCTCTAATGAAATCTTTAAAATGACTGGATATGATGCTGGTGAGATGCCTAACAGGTAAAGGCACTTGCCTGATGACCTGAGTTCAGTCTTGGGAGCTCACACAATGGAAAAGATCGGATTCCTGCAAGTTGTCCACATGTGCTCTTTGGTACTACACACCCAGGTACATATATACCCAAAATAAAGAAATGAATACAGGGAGTTTTCTTAGTCTCTTTGATATTTAAGGGGATCTTTGCTAGATGAGCCATTCATGACTTTTGTAGGTTATTAAACCTGTTGCCTGTAACAGTCTTAGGGTCCATTCTAATGGCTATTTTGACCATTGTTAGGAGGAATATGTATGGACTGAAAACAAAGCATAAACATGGTGGGTAAGCCTATATACTCTCAGGTAGAGGCAGGGGGGTCATAAATGCAGGATTATCCTCAGCTACATAACAGGCGCAAGGGTAGCCTGGGCTATATGAGACCTTATCTCAAAAACAGAGAGCAAAGCAAAGTAACCTTATCTGAGTATTTTTTTAAAGATTAAAGATGATTGTTTAGTATATTGATTCTAATTTTACTGGTTTATGGGGGCAGGGCGTTTCGTTTTGTTTTCAAATTTTATTTGTATGCCAGGGAAGGTGTCAGGTCCCTTGGAGCTGAAGCTACAGGAGTTGTGAGCTGCCAAGTGGTGCTGGGAATCAAACCTGGGTTCTCTGGAAGAGCAGCCAGTGCTCTTAGCTGCTGAGCCATCTCTCCAGCTCCTTTCTTTTTTTCCTTTCATAGATTTTGTAAGTGGAGATGTTCTTCCCTTCCTGCTAGGTGGCACTGTTAGAACCTGTGGATCCTTCCACTGTGTGGATCCAGGGCAGCCATGCTCGGGCGGATGGACTGGCACTGGTGCTTCATCACAGAGCGTTTTCTGGGTTGGCAACATCAGGGATTCACTTTGTTCCTACTATTGTAGGTGGTGGTCCCTCCACTCCCTGGGAAAGCGTTTTTGCGGCAGCTTCCTTTTAGAGGGGACGACGGGATATTTGATGACAGTTTCATCGAGGAGAGGAAACAAGGGCTGGAGCAGTTTATAAACAAGTAAGTTCTTTCTGTCCCTGAGGGTGGAGGTCAGTGCTGTGAGGCATCAGCTGACTAGTCAGCCCTCATTAATTTAGTACTTTATTGTGTGTGTTTGGATGTTTTGCCTGCATGTGTGTCTGTGCCCGTGCATGCTAGGAATCAGCCCCAGGTCCTCTATGAGAGCAGGCAGTGCTCTTAGCTGCTGAGCCATCTCCAGCCCCGACTGCTTGTCATTTAAATGTTAAGCTAAATCCATGCTGCCTTTCCTTTTGGCCATTTCCTGACTTCTGAGCCATTTAAACAAAATGAAAATGTCTCTTAAGTTGGACAGCCTGTGGTAAATGCCAATACTCTTAAGTGGCTGACGTGAGGGAGTCTATGTTGACCTAAGTTTTTTATTTGTTGTTCTTGGATAATTTATGCAAATTGCATTTAAAATTGCATCATTCAGAAAATATTTTTACTCATGATTCTGATTTAAGGTATGTTCTCATGTGAATAATAAAATGCACAATATATTTGCAATCATTTTGTTTGATTGCAGGTAGCAATATTATCAGCATGTTTTATGTAAAATTGTACATAAAAATTGTTTTCATGACAAAATGTTTTTTTCTAATGTAAGAAAATTTAGGATTGTTTGTATTTTAGTAACTGTTGGTTGCTAAGCTCAAACCAGTATTACATCTTTCCATCTCTTTTCTTTTTCTCTCTTTCTCTCTTTCTCCCTTTAAGAAAGGAAGCTTTCGGTGGCCCACACTGGGGAAGCTGACTGGAAGTGTTTCAGGTCACACTCAGCTGGGGCTGCAGGGAGCAGGAGGAAGGGGAGAGTGAGACAGCCAGATAGATGGATAGACAGATGTTCAGACACTGATCATTGTCCCTGAACTGGGCTGTAGCAATCCTCCAGTCTTAGCCTTTTGAGTAGCTGAGCTGCAGGCATTGGACTGTACGCACTGTAATTATGTATCAGTATTAAGTCCTACCACATTAGTGAAATCTTAGACAGTGTGGTTGTGTGAGCGCACACAGGGATTTTTAACTAATAATTTGCTATCTGTGAGAGCTAAACAAAAGCCTCTAACTTGGGTATCTACCGTAGCACACAACCTTCATGTGTGGTTGTGGTTTTCTTTTTGGCAGAGGGTGTACACAAGGTCTCACTTGTAGCCCAGGCTGGCCTTGAGCCTTCCACGAGGTGCTGAGATGACAGGTGTTCACCACAGGCCCCTGCACTTACCTTTCTGTGGACACATATTCAGAGAAAGAAAGCAAAGCTAAACTTGGTCTGAAACGCAAGTCTGACTGCCAGTTACAGAGGAAAACTTAGGTGGGGAAGGGGAGAGAAAAAGAGAAAAGCAGACACCTAAACATTGGTGTGTTTCTTCCTGTTTATTTTGGAGCTTCCTGTATTTCTAACTTAAACTCTATCCCTGTTATATTTTGTTTTATCTCTTTATATTTGCCCAAACTGGCCTCAAACAAAGAGCCTCCCTTCTTAGCCTCTGCTGTTCTGGGATTACAGGCAGGGGCTAACATTCCTGGTTTAGATCCTGTATGTTTAAAATAGATTATTAAAATCCAGTGAACTATTTCACATGGAACAATAAAATGTAAGTGTCTGAGGCAGGTACCAACTAATTAAGCTAATTAGATACACATTCCAGAAACTACAGAGTTTTAAAAGTCATTTTTATTTTATGATTACATTTGTGTATATGTGTGTGCCTGTGTGTGCGTGCACGTGCACATATGTAAAGCATAGAAGATAATTGGCAGAGTCATTCCTTTCCTTCTACCATTTGAGGTCCTGGGGGTCGAACTTAGGACATCAGAGTTGGCCAAAAGTACCCTTACTTGCTGAGCCATCTCACAGTCTCTAAAATGTCTTTTAAATCACTTCTATGAACCAAAAGAAAAGACCATTATTTGATAGCACAGCTTATGAGTAGTTCAGAATAATGCTTGCATTTAATAAATAGTACAAATCTCCTAACCTTAAAATGTGTGTGTTTTGACCCTATCCTACCGCTAATAAACATCCTACCATTGGTAAACAATGGACTAGAAAATTGTTTTTGTTCTTTTTTTTCCAGGGTCGCTGGTCATCCTCTGGCCCAGAATGAACGTTGTCTTCACATGTTTTTACAGGATGAGACAATAGATAAAAGCTATACTCCATCTAAAATAAGACATGCCTGAGTTTGGCAGGAAGAAGCAAAATGAGACCATTACTGATTCCTCCACACACTGAAGACATTGTAACTAACATAGCATGCTGCACAGACACTGCTGTAACACGCCCTGGCTCGACTAACGCTCACATGCTCCCCTTTCATTTGGTTTTGTTTTGGCAGTTGACAAGAAGTTAATTTGCTTTAGTGAAAACTCCCTTGCTTCAGCCTCTAAGTAGCTCTTCCCTGCTGTGTCCATGCGCACACTGTGATGTCACAAGCCCGTAGAACCTGCAGTGTCCTGACTAAAGTTGCCAACTTGGTCTTATTTGCAGTTTCTGTGTCATGTTTGCTTCTTGAATCTGATTGACTAGACTATTTCTCCCCCACCCCCACGTGTGATGTCACCCACTTGGTCCTAATTTATGTGCAGGAGCATGACACCATTTGTCTCCAGCGCCACACATACAAGGTATACTTGGTGTGCAGAACGTGTCTTCCTTCTGGCCTGTAATCCCCTTCACATGGAAGATTAATGAGGGAAATCTTTATATTCTGTATAAAAACAAAATCAAATTTATATACTAAAATCATTTGTCTAAAAATTTAAGTTGTTTTCAAATAAAAGTTGAAATGCATTTCTGGTGTGCACTGATTGCACGGCCTCCAGAGCCTGTCCTTTCTTCTGTCCTTTCTACTTACCTTCCCTACTGAAAGGGATTCTATACTAATTACACACTTCTCATTCCCGTAACCCCATTCCTCTTTAAAGGCCAGTGATATCAAGTACGCCAGCACCTTTTGAATGGGGCATTTGCTTTAAACAGCAGCAGAGTGAAGCCCTGGGAAAGCTTCCGCAAGGCCCGCTGCCTTGTTGGGAAGGACTGTGTTTGAGGACAGCTTTGTTTCCAGTCACTCCGTCACAGCCTTTGAGATGTCAGTGTCCAGCCTCCTGTTCTCAGCAGCTGTTCCCCAAGCATCTGAATAACTTGCTGGAACTTAGTGAGGGTATAGTGGCAGCTATGAGCTCTCTCTAATTCTGCTTGTACTAGTGGCACACTTCATTCTTTTCGGAGAGAAGAGCACCTGATGACGTAAATGACAAGGCAAAACACACAACTTCTTGCTGCCTAACTTGTTCTGACCAGACCTATGCAACTGGAATATGAGGTTTCTGGTTTGACTCTGTACAGTAAGTGGTTTGGGACCCCATGTTGATTAGCTGTTAAGTTCTAGGAAGAGGGGATGTCATCCTCCAACTCCAGAACATCTCTCTGGAGACAAGGGAGTAGCCCAGACTGACTTCAAATTCCTCCTGCCTCAGCCTCCCAAGTACTGGAGTTGCAGGCATGTGCCAGCCCACATGAACCTGCAGCAATGTATTTGAGAGGAAACAGTCTTGGGATATCCACAGAGCAGACTGCAAAGGGCTGTCTCATTCATACCCTCTCCAAAATCCCCAGAATTAAACTATCTGCAGCTGGCAAAGACCACGCCTCCTCCTAGAGAACCAGATAATCATAGTTGTGGACAGTCTTGAAGCAGCCCCAATATCCCACTCCTGGCATTAAAACTGTAACTGGGTTTTTAAATACTGTAACTGGGTTACAGTATTAATACTATAACTGGGTTTTTAAAGAAACCAGACTTCTCACTACAGGTGATTGTAAGGAATTTCAGGCCTGGCCTGCTCAGTAATTCCTTGGATCCACTTCTGCCCGCCTCGCTCAGTCTCAGCAAGGCCTTTAATAACTCACAGGTCTGTTGGGGACTGGTTTCAGAGGTTCCTGACAAGCTAATGTTTTGAGCATTTGTTTGAGCAGCTGTCAGCGTTGTTATTGTGGTTTTTCGTTTGCTTGTTTGTTTTGGTCGGGTAGGAGGACAGTAGGGACATCAAGAAGTGGCTCCCTAGCTGTCGAGAGGAAGTCAGGAGGGGCTTGCTCTTGAAGGTTATTGGGCCAGCCTCTGATTTTAGGAGCCCTCTGCTTCCTGAGCTACTGCCATGTGGGTGGTCACTGCCACTGTGAGGTCTCTGCTACCACAACACCACTGTGCCCCCCTCAACGGTGGCAACAGCCCCTGAAACCACAAGTCAAAATAAAGTTATTTCTCTGATGTACTTCGGTCCTGCAGACACCAGAGTAATTAGCAGGATTAACTGTGAAAGTCAATAGAACCTCGGCTTCTGGGATGTGGAGAAGCTTCCATGTTGTCACCTAATTCTGAGCCTAGATTTGACACTCAGTTGACAGTGTTGACCCAGCATTTGGGAAGCTCTGGAGTCCATCCTAGTAGCTGGCCTCAGAGCCATTGGCTGTGTAGCGAGTATAGTTGGCACTTGGCTTCTTGGGTGTTTTCCCACCAGGACCCTGTGGTTGTGACCCCAGTCATTTTGCTGTGCGCCACTCTGAAGGAATCTCCTGCCTCTGTAGGAACAGAAGAAAAGCTCGTGAGGAGGCCCAAGGCCGCTGGACCAGTACAGATAGATAGTTCACCATGCTGGGGCCTGAAGGTTACATAGCCAGCATTTGCTAGCGTTGACTACCACAATGTATTGGAAAGGAGTTTGAAACCATTCTAAGACAGTGTCAGCCCCAGTGTTTTGAGTGTGCTCTCTCTCTGATGGTGCAGAACGCCCTGCAGGTAGCATTCACCTGACAGATGAAAAGACAGGCTCCCAAATTTCATGAGCTGGGCTCAGGGTTACTCAGGATGGATGACTGAAGACGTCTGGATCAAAAGGGTCCCACACAACTGTTCTGCGGACAGGGACGGTGGCTTTCCATTCAGCTACTGGCAGAACAAAGGGCTTGGTTTCCAGGAAACATGTCCTATCTTGACTTACGGCCCTCAGTCTGCCTTGGTGGGGAAGGCACAGCGGTAACCAAACAAGAGGACAGGAATGCATGGGTTTGGATGTAGGTTTGGCCTCAAGTAAGTCAGGGGCCTTTTTTTTTTAAATGTCCCAGAAAATCCTGGAAAGGCTGGGCACTCAGCTGAAAGAGTCTCTGTGATGAATTTGGTCATATTTCAACCTCGTTGACCAACTTCATCTTTTTGAGACAGAGTTTTTCTGTGTAACAGCCCTTGGCTGTTCTGGAACTCACTCTGTAGATCAGGCTGGCCTTGAACACACAGAGGTCCACCTGCCTCTGCCTCTTGAGTGCTGGGATTAAAAGCATGTCTCACCAAACCTGGCTCAACTTCAGGTTTAAAGTCAGGTAATTAAGAAAAAGGTATTATCAGATTATGAGAAATTATTTTTGTTAATCTTAATGTATAGTGGGTGAAATTTCTCCTAGCCCTTGATCTGGAAGCTAGGAAGCCACTTTACAACCCCAACGGGCATTTAGAGCTGCCTTCACCACCAGAGACTGCGATGCAAATGGTCCTGAAAACTTGGCCAGTGACACCGAGTACTGCAGAGGTGTGGGCAAGAGAGGACGAACCCCAGCCCTTTCCTCAAAGCCAGGCTTGGGTCACTCTCAGTCAAAACCTACCACAGCCAAAGCGTAAACAGCAGATGTGAGGGCAAGAAAAGAGCACGGGATTCAGGTGGAGGGACAAGGGTGGCCATTCAGGGTCAAGCTTGTAAGGAGCTGGGAGTTGGCACTCTTCCAAACACACACACACACACACAAACCAAAAAGTAGACCATATCAGTCCTTTCTTGGACTCCTCAGAATTATGGTTACAGAGCAAGCTTTCTCCCCATATCACACAGGGTAGCTCATCTGAGAGCATCAACCACTGCCAGGTTTCTGGGAGAAGTCACTGGAGCTACAACCTGGTTAGCAAAGACGTGCAGATGATTTCGGGCTGGCGAGAAGATGGCTCAGCCAAAATAGAGAAGCCTGCTGTCAAGCCTGGCTATGAGAGTTCAATCCCTCAGACTCACACGGTGGAGGGGAGAACTGGTCCCCAAAATCATCCTCCAAGTTCCACACGTGTACCACAGCATGTGTGTGTGTTTAGAAGAGAATGCAGTCGATTCGGTGGAGGCCGAGCACGCATTGACACGAGACTAAGAAATCCCTGGAGATCTCCTTTACAGAAGCTCCTCCGGGAATCCACCAGATACAGTGAAGATGTGAAGCAAAATAAAACCGTGATGAGTCACAAAAGAACAGCCAGGCCCTTCTTGCTTTCCCTGCTCTTCAGAGTAAGACTTCCACAGCCAAGAAGGGAGAGGTGCTCTTACCCTCCCAGCCTGCAGGAGCCTCCTTCCTGTCACCAGGGGGTTAGAACTAAATGAGCAGCCTGGGAAGGGGCTACATGTCACAGCTAAAAGCCATAAGCCTTCGAGATGCATGTGTGTATGCCAGCAGCCCAGTAAACGCTGAGATTTGGTCTGGATAGTATACTGTTCCCTTCCGCTACACCAGATGGTCCCAGGGGCTCTAGCTGACAGCCCTTCTCTGAGGAGAAATCAGGTAAACCTAAATAGAGGAGCAGAAACCAAAAACACCAAAAGAAGGTGAAGCCTCCAGCAGGTGGAAAAAATAAAAACAGAGCCAAGAAGAAAGCTACCACAAATAATAAACACTTCAATTCTGGCCATATTGCTATGCATTGTTCCTCTTCAGGCCTGTTTTCAGTTTGTGTTACCCAGTGCAGTGTGTCTGACAAACAAAATCGAGCCTGCATGGAAGAAAAAAGTCTGAAGAGGTAAAGCGGTCAGGGCCAGAGAGAGATACAGCACAGGTGTGTAGAATTATCCATCAGAAGCAACTGGTAATTTAAATGTTCCTGTGGACAAGCTTGCTAACACACAAGTATGTGCGGGTAACGTAAAATAGAATCCTCATTCTACCAAGAGCTGGGACAAAGTTTACTTTGCCCAACGTCATATGGCCAGTAAAAGCTGAAACCTCAGCTCTGTATCCCTGCCCCGCCCCTGTGCTGTGCAGCAGGCACTGCCTCTAACATAGGTGCCAGGGGGGGGGGGGGTGCTGCCACCGATGCTGCTCTGCCTTGTAACTGAGCCTTAAGGACAGACCAGCCATTTGGCGACAGTTTATTTTCTAGAGAGCGTTGTGTGCTGATGGTCAGAAAGGAGGGACGAGCTCTCGAGATTCCAGGTTGTTCTGACCTGGAATGGCGGTTCCTGCCCGGTGGAGGGCAACACTGGCCTCATCGTTACTGAGCTTTGTTGGTACATTTCCTTTCCTTTCCAGGCAGATTATACTTTAATCCAGTTGTTTTCATGTTCCGTAAATCCAAACCATGTTTAACCGGTTTATTCATTGAAGTGTCCCTGAGGTGTAGAGAGTTTTGTCCTTTCAGCTGCACTGGGGATTTGCTGTTGTCTCTCTGCAAAGGGATTTTCTTGGGTGTAATCTGAACGCTTTGACCTGTGGGGCTTTTTTTTTTCTCCACAAGGCACAGATCTGGGAGGCTTGACCCTTTGTGTGCTGTGGATCGGAGACAAAGACCTTCTGCCGCTCTGAGGGACAGTGGTCATTGATGTCAGGAATGTTAATCGTGCGTAGCTGCCTCTTCTTTGGGACATCTTTACTCCTGGCCACCGCAGCCAGCTTTTTGGTTTGCACTGCTACCTCCTTAGGGACAGGCCCACTCTTGGGGGATGGTATGTGAGAGAGGTTTTGCTTGAGAGAATTTTGACGGGTGACAGTCTGGCTTCAGCTGATGTGAGGGACACAGTCCCAGGATTGGTGAGCTTGCTGGTCCTTCAGATGGACTGGGACGGTGGGGCAATGTATTGTCATAACCTCCATAGGGGGGAAACTTGTCAATAAATGTAAAGTGACATTCATAGGACAGACATATGTTCTTTCAGTGTTAGTTGAATATCTCTGTATTATGTCAGAAACTTGAACACTGGCTCTCACTGTAGCCCTGGCTGTCCTAGAACTAGCTCTGTAGACCAGGCTGGTCTCAAACTTACAGAGATCTGCCTGCCTCTGCCTCCCGAGTGCTGGGACTAAGGGCGTGGGCCACCATGCCCATAGCAGTCCACTTTTAAAGAAAACAGCAGGTGGGGGAGCATGCCTTTAATCCCAGCTCAGGAGGCAGAGGCAGTCAGATCTCTGTGAGTTTGTGAGGTCAAGGCCAGCCTGCTCTGCAGAGCTAGTTCTAGAACTGCCAAGTCTACACAAGAAACCAATCTTGAAAAAGAAAACAAAACAAACAAAAACAAGAAGGAAGGAGGAGGAAGGGGAGGGGAAACACTTTTTACTCTGGATGATTTTGACTTGCAGAAACATTGTAAAGATATCTCGACAGAGAATTCCCAAAGACCTCCTCCCCCAGTTTCCTCTCATGTTATGGCATGACCATGGCACATCTGTTAAGAAGTAGGAAACTAGTACTGGTGTGTTGTTAACTAATTCCAGACTTTGCCTTTTGCTGGTTCTTCTGACAGGCTTGCTCTGCTTGAGTCTGATGCAGGTCTCGCATTTCACTAGTGAGCCGTCTCTTTAGCCTCCTGTAATCCTTGACAGGTAGAGCGGGCTCAGCTTTGTACTGTGAATATGAACTATCCAAAAATAAGTACAAATGTAAGAAGAAAGCCTCATGAGAATCACAAGGAATCTTAGAAACAACCCAGTTGAGCATCTCTTTCAAATATGAAAAGGAATTCTCAGAGTGCCACCCCTAACGGCCCCAGAACCTGGGCTAGAAACCAATAGGGCAGAGGAGGCTGCTGGGCAGGGAGGGGTGCTGAGAGGAGGCCCTGTGTACCACCGCCATCAGGCCTGAGTTCAGACCTCAGCTGTTTCCAGGATTATTTCTGTCTGGCTTCTTCCATGCATCCTAAGTTCGTCTAACATAGTCTTTTAAGATCCATCTATTGTGTACATCAGCAGTTTGCTTTAAAAACCAAACAGGGGCTAGAGAGATGGCTCAGAAAAGACCCAGGTTCAGTTCCCAGCACCTCTGTCACTCACAACCCTCTAGAACTCCAGCTCCAAGGGAGCTGACATCTGGACTCAGTGGACACATATACTCACACACCCACACAGAGACACATTATTTGAAAATAAATCTTTTTTTTTTAATTGGAAAATCAAATTTAAAAAGAAAATTTTCATGGCACTATGAATGATGCCTAAAACCCCATTCACGAATGCAAGTTTTTTTCCATGTGACCTGTACTTAATCTGAAATGCAATAGCAACTATCTCTTTTCAGAGGAACATTGGTCTAATTTCACACCGAATGGAAATTGCTTCGTACTCTTAGTTCTGCCCAGGTGCTTCTGATGGGGAGAGTATGAGGGTGAAGTGCAGACTGGGGCACAGTGAGAGGATGCCCTCATTTCTCTCCAAAGTTGCTAGTAGGCTCCTAAAGGCGAGGGCCAATAAGCATGCCTCTCATCTGCTAAGCCAGGGACCAGCGGTGTGTCTATGGATCTTTGCCTTACCTCTTCTCTCCCTCCTAGACTCTCCTCTTTAGCTGCCAACCCAATATTTCTGGGAGGTATAACTATGGACAGGTGGCTTTTCCTAGGACTTGCCCTGGGCTTCCCAAAGGGGAAAGAGCCTCCTTTTTCCTCAAGCAAGGACTATACAAATCTCCTCAGATGCTCCAACAAAACACCCAGAAATTCACTGAGCACAAGACTAAATCAGCTAGTGCTTCAGCCTTGGAAATTTTCAATAAATTGATTTTAAGTACTACAAGTTAAATTATCTCAAATATGAATGCAATAAATATGTCAAGCTATTAAATTAATAAAAATAAATATGATTGATGGCTTGGGCCCCGGATCTCTCTGGCAAGAGTGGTGAGGGAGTACAGAAAAGATGGATGCCTGAAACTGGGAACCTCAGGTACATACTAGGCACAGCACAGACAGGGACCTTCTAGTCTCCTTAGGAGGTCACTGTAGGCGAGCAGGCTTAGGTTGTGCATAAGAGAAGACGAAGCCACTTGATAGTCCTTGCAAACATGCATCAGTCATCCACAAACTCTCAAACTCCCAAGAAAGCTTTGCCGTTCTTGAGGCTGGACCATATGGGTAGCAATGTTGTGATGTCCTGTGGGTCTAGGGCCTTGAAGTTCTCTTCATGGCTTTTCCTATGTCAGCAATCTGCATTTACTCAGGACTTCACTCACTCATGGTTTCTCCTCACACCCTCTTCATGATGAATTGTTTGGAAAATAGACAAAAAAAACTCAAACCACCCATGATCTCACTATTTTTCCCTATATGTATTTATTTGACAATATCTATTTTGATTTGTGGGGTTCTCAGTTTCTTTGTTTGGCTTTTGTTTTTGTTTTTGTTTTTGAGGCAGGGTCTCACTCCCTTCGTAGACCAGGCTGGTCACAAAGCTCCTCCTGTCTCTGCCTCCAGAGCGCTGGGATTGAAGGCCTCTGCACCCAGCTGGCAGTATTTATTTTTTAACCTGTCTTTCCACAATTCAAATGACTTTCCCAGCCCTGTAGCGCTAAAGAGGACCAAATAACGCCCTCACCCAGTTCAAATTACAAATTCAGTCATTGACGGTGATCTGCTTCCTAAACTCTACTGAGAGATCAAAGTAAATTTGGTGGGTGTGGTGGTGGCTGGGAAAAGCTCAGTGGCAGAGCACTTGCCTAGTGCACGCAAGGCCCTGGGTTCAGTCCTCAGCTCCAAAGAGGTAAAGCCTGCGGACAGACCCACTCTGTGGACTTACTAATCAGAAATACTGAGGACTGTCTAATAAGAGAATCCTGGGTTGGGCCATCCAGGGCTTCTTCCGAGGGACATGGTGGCCACACCTGCCATACCAGCATTTGGGAAGCAGAGCTAAGAGTGTTCTAAGTTTGAGGCAAAGCCTGGCCTCTGACTATAGGGCATTCCAGACCAGCTAGGGATGGTTCCTGACCCAGAAATGAAATTTCGGCTGTCCAGAGAGCAATTCCCTCTTCCTTTTCCTCCAGTTCCCTAAGGTGCCCTGTGTAATTGAGGCTGATACGGTGTTCCTGGCTGGAGGAAAAGCGTCTCGTCCTCAGACATGGTGTCATTGACCTCACGGTCCTAGGAAGGTGTTGACCCCGTCTCTGGGTATTGCCAGTCATGCAGCTGAGCACAGAAGCAGTTTCTGAGGGGTGGTTTGGTCTCCAGGTCTCATCAAAGCCTGTGGTGGCCCTGGACCTCGCTTCAGCGCCTGCTGACTGCTGTATCCTGAGGCTCACACACCCAGCAGTCTAGCCCCCACGTTTCCACCCTGTTTGAGCTCTTGTCTTGGCTTCCCTCGACAGGCTGTGACTTGGGACATAGAAGCCGTATAGACTCTCTGACACCTCTGTCACTGTGCTGCACTGTCACTTTGCCCCCAGCTCTCAAATCAGCTTGCACTTGTGACACAGCTTCGAGAACACCAAGCCTTAGCACCTGGCTTGCCTTTCTGCGTGTTCGGCCAGCATTCATGGCTACCCCAGGAATACTGTGGGTTTGGAGAAGTAATGCAAGTCACTTGATGCTCCACCCCAGTCAAAGACCTGATTCGCTTTGTGACACTCCTCCGGGGTTCCTGCACTGTTGTCTCCAAGGATGAGGAGGGACAGAGCTTCCTAGTGCATCCTCTCCTGATGTCCCCATTCAGAAGCCTGAGTCCTCACCGCCATAGACCATGTGGTCTTCACCACAGAACTCAGGGAGGTTTATTCTCCGAGTTCCTTCTGTGAGGAAAAAAAAAAAAAAAAAAAAAAGCTTTTTAAACAATAACCTGACTTCATAGTTAAGCCAGTGTTTTTGTTTGTTTTGTTTTGAGACAGAGTTTCTCCTGCTTCCTTTTCCTGCGTGCTGGAATCACAGGCATGTGCTGTCACACTTCTTAAGCCAATCTCCCTCTCCCTCCCTTGCTGTGTGTGTGGTGGGGAGCTGAGGATGTGAATGAAAATGGATCCCATAGACGCGTGTGTTTTACCGCCTGGCTGCTGTGCTGGCTCATTTTATGTCAACTCGACACAGGACACAGGCTGGAGTCATTTGAGAAGAGGAAACCTCAATTGAGAAGATGCATCCATAAGACTGGGCTGTAGAGGAGCCCATCAAGCATTTTCCTAGTTAGTGATGGATGGGGAGAGCGCAGCCCGTTGTGGGCTAGGTTGGTTGTCCTGGGTTCTACAGGAAAGTAGGCTAAGAAAGCCGTAGGAACAAGCCACTAAGCAGCAGTCCTCCATGGCTTCTGCAACAGCTGCTGCCTCAGGTTCCCACTCTTGCCTTGACTTCCCTCAGTGGGCTGTGACCTGGGACTTATAAGCCGAATAAACTCTTCTCCAAGTTGCCTTTGGTCTTGGTGTTTCGTCCCAACAGTAATAACCCTAACCTAGAGGCTTCGGTTAGGGAAACTGTTTGGGAAGGCTCAGGAGGTGTGGGCTTGGTGGAGGTGTTATCACCAGATGTGGGCTTTTAGGTTTCAAAAGGCTCCCGCAACTCCCAGTGCTCTCACTCTGTCTCCTGCTTTTAGATCAAGACATTAGCTACTTTTAGCTCTTAGCTGTTCCTGGCCCTAACGCTCTGAAACCACAAGCCCAAATGAAACTCTTTCTCTTGAAGTTGCCTTGCTTGGTCATGGCCCTTTGTCACAACAATAGAAAAGTAACTAATACAGGATCCAACCCAGGAGAGCATGCCAAGCACTCACTGGTCCCCTGGGTCTTTCACCTAGTTCCTAACCAGTTTTTAATGTTCGAATCAAACCTCTCCCTCCCTCTCTTTGTAGCAGACCCTATGTTTATGTGGAGCAGACAGACGCACAGGCCAGACAATGACTAGAATGAAATACCCAGAAAGGCATGCAGACATTAAAGCTTGCTGAATCTTTTTCAAAACTGTCAAGGTTCCAACAACCAACAGCTGACCACTCAGAGTCAAACCATATAATCTGAGAAGCGTTTGAGAAAAAGGATCAACTACAAAAAACGAGGGCAAGATGTAAAGATGACAACTGGATAGGATGCTCCCTGAGGCTGGACCTATGGGGACAATTGCCACCAAGGTTAGACAAGGGGGTTCTGAATGAGAGCTGTACTTAGAGCTGGCAGGAGGTAGGGCCTGCAATAAAAAAAAAAAAAAAAAAAAAAATCTATAGGTTGGGGCTGGAGAGATGGCTCAGTCAAGAGCACTGGCTCTTCTTCCAGAGGACCGGGGTTCAATTCCCAGCACCCTCTTCTGGCCTTCATAGGCACCAGGCGTGGAAGCGGTGTACAACCATACCTGCAGGCAAAACTCTCATACAAGTCAAATAAAATGAAAAACACAGTGACCTGTAGAGGAGCCAACCCCGTGATCCTCCGGTTTCTGCAGGAGTGCAACCCAATGAGACACTCCTCTGAGACCACAAAGGCCAGACGCAGACAGAACACAAGTGAGAAGAACAGAGTATGGCTTTCACACGACAAAAGCCAAGTGGTCTAATCCAGCATGGCTTACCCAGACAGTAGAAATGTTCACTATTTAAAAATAATTTCGTACGTGAGTATTCTATTTACATCCTTTCCAACTCCTCCCTTGTCCCTCCTCCTTCCTCTCAAATTCATGACCTCTTCTCTAAATATTATAGTTATTCACACACACGTGTGTATATATAAATATTACCTGCTGAATCAAATTAGTGTTTCCTGTATGTACGTCTATGTGTTTAGGGTCGGCCACTTGGGGTTACATAAACTTTGAAGAATCTCATCCCTGGAGAAAACTGATTTCTTTCCCTCTCAGCAGCCATTAATTGGCTACAGCTCTTCACCTTAAGGTGGGCCCTGTGAGAGTTCTCCCATCAACAATGGCACATCAGCTGGGGTTTTCACGTACAGATTATGCATAGGTGACCGTGGTGTTGAGATTTCATGGGTGTGGCTCTCCTATCACATAGAAGGTAATATCTCACAGTAGACTTCCTGGTCCTCTGGCTCTTAGTCATGCTGCCCACTCTCCCAAGATGCTCGCTGAGTAGAAGGTATAGGGATTGCATCATATAGTTATCAACTGGGGCTGGGCAACCCCAAGTCAGCTATGGATTTCTGCAAAGGGCTCCATCTGCTGAAAAAAAAAAAAAAAAGGAAGCTGCTTTGATGAGGGGTGAGCTTTATGCTTATGGGACTGAAACAGCACAGGATTGTGACAGGGGCCAGGCCTGGGGAGTAGGGATGGTACATATTGGCAAGGTTTTGGGGACCCAGCAGACTCAGACGTCACCAGAATAAGTGCTTTTCTTTTTAAGAGTTTTACTTCAAATGGAAGGTCTAGGTGGCAAAATGTTGGGGCAAGCCAGCTGTGTAGAATTACTCCTACCTAGTTCACGAAGGAAGAAGTTAGGGTGCTTTACCCTTCAATTTAAATTGGCTAACCTTGTTTTCGGGGCTTGTTGGCCTGCTCTACCTTCTTCTGAGGAAGGAAGTAGCAATAAAGGACCAGCTCTGCATCCCCGGAACTCCTGTTTCTCTCATGATGTTCGCTGTGTTTTCCTGAACACACCCCAGCACCCAGAGACTAGCAAAGCATCTCAGGAAAGTGGACATGTGTGAAATGATATTTTCCATTATTTATTGGTGGGGGCATGCACGAGCCATGGTGTACTGGCAGTGTTCAGAGAACAACCCACAGAGGAAGGTTCCCTCCTACCTGTGAGTCCCAGGAATCAAACCCTAGTCAGCAGGCACCTCTCCCCATGGAGCCATCTTGCTGGCCCCACGATGTAGCACTTTATTCAAAGCCAGTGTGGGTTTTAGGCAAGATACCAGTTCTGTTAAAATATGCATTTGAGAATCATTTTCCAAAATAAAGACCCAAAGAGATCCTGTGACTTCTCTGAGATGGTGTGCCTAGTTGCAGGCTTTCAGATGTTGTGACAGTTCGTCATTGAACTCTCCTGGGCCTTGAAGTTGCAATAATGAGCAATTAAGAAAGAGTGAAAACTGAAAGTAGGTGAAAATTAAGACAATGAGAGGGACATGGTGCTGATTGGGAAACGGGTTCATTTCCTATCTTTAGAAACCAACTGATATATATATACATATATATGTTTAAAGCCTAGAAATAATGTTTATCACCATTTATACATTTTCCTATGGCTTGTACTTGAAAAGCCAAGGGAATTCGAGGTAGGCGATTAGGGGTAGCTAGCCAGGTCACGGGCTTACTTCTTCAGAGGATCTCCTCTTCGGAAAGCTGCCTGCCGGGCATGGCTGGGTTATAGCACTGCTCCCATGTGACCACATTATCTGCTCATGGTGTGTCCAGGTTTCCAGAGCCTTCCTTGGAACCCAGGATCAGTCCTGTCTCCTTACTTACAGACACACCAATTCCAGACTTGGGGGTGTCATAGCTTGACTTTGATGTCTCCCCCACAGCCCCCTGGTTTGAAAGCTTAGTCCTCCACAGGGCAGCACTATTGTGAGAGGTGGTGGAAGTCCATCCATAGGACCATCTTTTTGAAACCCAGTCCCTTCCATTTTCTGTGCCTCCTGAACTCCTGTTACCATTGTGTTCTGCCTCACCACAGCCCCATGGACCAAGGACTAAGGACTATGAGCTCAAAACAAACCCTTTCTCCCTTGAGTTCATTCTGGCATTTTGTTACAGCAGCAAAACAGCTTCACACAGCATTTAGTGCAAACAATGGGAAATGAGGCAGCCATTTTTCCTGGACCCTCATGACCTGTTGTTAAGGAAAGGCCATGAGATGTCTTACTTATCGTTCCCATTGCTTGATGAACTCCATGACTAGCCAGGCAGTGGTGGAGCAAGCTTTTAATCCCAGCACTTGGGAGGCAGAGACAGGTGGATCTCTGTGAGTTCAAGGCCAGCCTGGTCTGCAGAGCAAGTTCCGGGGCAACCAGAGCTACACAGAGAAACCCTGTATCAAAACAAGAACAACAGAAAGGAAGAAAGAAAGAAAGAAAGAAAGAAAGAAAGAAAGAAAGAAAGAAAGAAAGAAAGAAAGAAAGAAAGAAAGAGAGAGAGAAAGAAAGAAAGAAAGGATGAAAGGAAGGATGAAAGGAAGAAAGGAAGGACGGTAGGAAGAAAAAAAGGAAAAAAGAAAGAAAGAAAGGAAAGGAAACAATAACTAAAGCAACTTGGGGAGGAAAGGGTTTATTTGGCTTATGTATCCTGAATCAGAGTCCAACGTTAGCCCTGAACTCCTGCTCCTCTCATGTCCACTTCCCAAGTGGCGGGGTTACAGGTCTACACAGCCACAGCCAACATGGTCCACGCTTTTCCTCCTGGATGTGTGGGCATGTGTGTGCAAAGACAACTGTTGGAGTTGGTCCTTACTTTCCACCATGAGGACCCTGAGGATCACGCTCTGGTGGCCAGGCTTCATGGCAAGCGCCTTTGCGCTCTGAGCTATCTCCTCAGCCATGACCCGTCTTTCTGAAGAGTTACTCTCTTGTGCCCAGCATTGGTACTGATTGGAAGAGCTCAAAATGAAAGAAATGTCTCTTGGGGTCACTTGTGGCCCCAGAAGAAACTCAGACCAAGGACCAAGCAGTGTTTAAGGGAAGCATGGACCCAAGGCCAGCTGTTAGAGGGTTGCTAAATGCAGATTCCCAGAGGTCACCTTCCGCCCGAGTCCGGAGTCCGTGGGTTTGTTTGCTTTTTAAGACTTTTTAATTTTTATTTTATGTGTATTTTGCCTGCATGTATGTCTTTGTACCACATGTATACCTGGTACCCATGAGCCAGAAGAAAGTGACATTCCCCTGGAACTGGAGGTACAACTGACTGTGAACTGCCAGGTGGGTGCTGGGAATCCAGCCAAAGGCCTCTGGAGGACCAGCCAGTGCTCGGAACCTCTGAGCTGTCTCTACATCCCAAGTCCACCATTTAAACCCCATCCAGGGTAGGATTTGTTCATGCTATTTCATACACTCTGCATTATTTTATTAAGCATTTTTTTTTGTTAAGCCTAATTATCCAAACAATGAATGACAAGTACATCCTGGCGCACACGGAGTGACGGAATTATTATGCAAACAGTGGAAGCAAGTCTGCAAGTCCATAGCTACAAAGTAGGAAATGCTAGTGCTAGACTCGTAAGGGCATCAGGATGCAGAGCATGTTCACTGATTGCAGCGATGGCAAATACATAGGTGTGTGAGCAGCAACTAAAAAAAAATAATAATAATAAGCAAAAACTGTACTGAGGAGGTGCAATCAGTGGCTTTCCTTGCCTTCAGATTTTTCTGTGTTGTTGTTGTTTAATTGTGCATATTGTTATAATGTTGTATTTTATTTCTTTTTAAATTTATTTTTTATTTATTGCAGTTTATTCACTTTTTATGCCGGCTGTAGCCCCCTCCCTCACCCCCTCCTTGTGTTTGATTTCTTATTGCTGTCATTGTTTGGTTTTTTGAGAGTAGGTCCTCCTCTGTAGCCCAGGTTGGCCTTGAACTTGCTGGGTAGCTGAGGGTGGCCTTGAATCCCTGATCTTCTTGCCTCTACTTACCTATTACAGCATCATGTCATATTTGAAATAGCTATCCCCTCACCTCTGGCCTACATGCCACCTACCCTGTGTGTGTCAAGTGCTCTGTGAGGCACTGCACAGGTAGAATTGGAATCAGACACCTGTTTCCACGAAGAACTCGGCTTTTGTCCTAGGGCTGGTCTGATCATGGTTTCCCGCAGAGGCAGCTTGGAGTAACCTGGGTGGTGAGGAGGGGGCACCACGTGAGGAGGCATTCATTGCCTTGGGCTCAGCTGGAGTGCCTGAGGTCCTTAGGTGTCCCTAAACAACAAAAGCAGGCAAGAACGTGCCAGCCTTTGGATATGGCGGCCTCAGCTCCACTTTGAACTTCGGATAGTCTACACTAACTGTTCCTCCCCATCGAGACTTGAGCTCTCTGTCTTGTATAAAGAATCCTCTCATCTTCCTTATGTAGAGGGTGCTGGGGAGGCCTGTGCTACCGAGAGACACTGGGAAAAGCTGGCTTCCTCATTTCCACATCCACAGAAGGTGGAGACTGAAGCTTACTAGCTTCAGGGGGCAAGCAAGCTTTGGGAGTCAGTTCAGGGGTGCAGCTGTGTTCTGCATACCAGCCCTCCCCCTTGCCTTCAGCCTCCCCACAGACCATGAATGCTCTGCGAAGGATTCCAGGCTGCTGCCAATTACAAAAGGACTCTTAACTCCGCTTTCGCAGCCCCTTGATTGATAGCACTGGTGAGTGAAATTATAAGCCTTAATGATCACGTTAATTTTGGGGGAAAGGGAATCGGTCAGAAGAGGTCCTCAATCACAGGCTCTGCAATCAGCTGGGTGAGCTCAATGACAGGCCAGAGCAAGAGAAGAGGGGGAAGAATTAACTTTTTAAAAGGTCACGGGAGAGCAGGGGGAGAGCAACCAGATACAGGGGATGAGACCCACCAACAATCCTGGAGCCTGAAGATGCACCTCTTCCATGCTGGGGCATCCGGCCTTAGCTACAGTGGGGGTCACTTGGTAGTTTGACATTTGTAGCAGACTGGCATCTAGCTCCATGGCTGGGCACCTGCCACAAAGCCCTGGCTTCAACACACAGCACACATACACACAGAACACACAACAAACACAACATACATACACACAGAGCAAACATACAATACACACATGACACACATACATATATAACACAGACACACATAATACACAAAACACAACACACAATACATATTGTCATATATTTATAAAACATATAACATGTACATACACACACACATTACACATACTTGCACAATACACACAACACACAGAGAACACATTCACACACACACACACACACACACACACACACACACATACACACACACACCTGATGCCTAGGCCCTCCCTCCAGGGGGGGCTGATGTAATTGGCCTGGGCTGCAGCCAGGATATTGAGCTTTTTAAAGCTCCCCAGGTGATCTCGTGAGCAGCCAAGATGGAGATGGACTTGTCTGAATGGAAGGATTTGGGAGGCCGGTAGCCAAGGTTAAGCACATTTGGAAATGGGTTTAATCTGATTAGTCTAACCACCAAGGAGAACTTCTCCTGGTGGCCTCCTGGGCCCACTTGAAGATAATGATGATGGGTTATTAGGCCAAAAGGAAGGCAGTTAGGCTTGCTGAGCTGAATATCCCTTTTCACAGACAAAACCCAGAGGAGCGGAGAGGGCAGCTGAGGGCCCAGCATCACATGGCCATAACTAGATGTCCAGCCTTTGACCTTTACCCATGCTCCTTCCCCCGGTCTCGTGGCTGAGGAGACACCCAGACCAGCCAGGGTGGACAGGTTCTGTCTGTCTTCTAGCCTTCGTGAAGAAGGAATAGGGATCTCTCCTGACCCTGGCTCAGTGTCCTGGAACACAGAAACGAGAAGATATTAGTGACAGTGGTACCACGTATGGAATAAGGCCACCCTGCTGGTCTAAAGAGCAAAGCTGGGACCTTGGTGTCCTCATGACATTGACTCCGCTGGCAGTTTCCAACTAGAGCATTGTAGCATTTCGGCATGATGCAGAGAAGCCGGGACATGTGGCAGCACTGTGGTTTCTTCTCTGAGTGCTTGGTGTCACACTTGTGATAGGCCAGCTGGCTGTGTGCAGCTGAGCACTCGCGTCCTTCCCCAGCAGGCCCCGTGGAGGTTAGCAGCGTTTGGAGAAAAAAAGAGCTAGCACATGTTCCAGAGACCTACAAACGCTGCTAAAAATGCAGACCACGTGGACAACAAGCCATTTGTCATTTGTGGTAAGGGTACTGGAGTTAACTCAGTTTAGGGCGAGTGACTGCCCAGCCTGCTGTCCCTGCAGTCTACCCAATAATTTCATTCCCCCTCCCTCTCTCTGAGAGAGAGAGAAAGAGAGAGAGAGAGAGAGAGAGAGAGAGAGAGAGAGAGAGAGAGGGAGGGGGAGGGAGAGAGAGAGAGAGAGAGCAAGAGAGAGGGAGAGCGAAAGAGATTGTTATTTCAGAAGTGATTTTTTTTAATGCTCTTCTAAAATGAGAACCTGTCCTCTTGATGTGTTGGGGGTTGGTTGTTTTTGTTGCTGATGGCTGAACTCAGGACCTTCTGGGTGTGTGTTTTACCACTAACTGACACTCCAGCCCCAGGAAGCTTGGCTTGTGCAACAAGACCCTTAACAGTAGAGCACATTAGCCAAATTGCTTCTTCATCTTTGTGCACCCACTTTCTCCCGACCTTCCTTGTGACATGGAAGTTTCTCAGGTTCACAGAAGTGGCCTTGAAGTGCAGCTCTGACCATGGGGGGGGGCTGGGCAGGACCTACTTCCTTGGAGCCATAGCATCATATGGGAGGCATATTAATGATAGGAACATATGCATTTTTTTTTTTTTATTTTTCTAACAGCCTCTGAAGTGTTCATCAGGCCTTCGTCTGATTAAGCACTTTCAAATTCTGAGCAGTGAAATGGGCCCTCTCAGACCCTCTCGGCAGCAGTGCAAATTGATACAACCCTTTTGGAGAGCCATTTGGCTGTACCCATAGAAATTTAAAAAAATGCATGTAATCTTTGACCCAGAAACACCACCAGAAGACTTTAGCCCATGGAAATACCCCCGCAAGGCCACAAAAAGTATACCTAGAAGTTTGGTTCTTTGCAGTTTAGTTTGGTGTAGTGAGAAGCTAAAAAAGCTAACAGAGAGGCAGTCAGAGAGGCACCCATAATGTGAGATCCCCAGGGTGTTTGCTATTTTATGGCAGCTTGTGTCATTTGGGAAGAGGGGAACTCAGTTGAGGAAAATGCCCCCACCGGATGGCCTGTGCGGCATTTTCTTGGTTGGTGATTGATGTGGGAGGGCCTAGCTTACTGTGGGCAGGGCCACTCCTGGGCAGGTGGTCCTGGGTGCCAGTAAGCATGGTTCCTTCATGGCCTCTGCTTCAGTTCCTGCCTTGACTTCCTGCTCTGACTTCCTTCAGTGTTGGAACGGAACCTGGGAGTTGTAAGAAGAGACAGGCCCTTTTCTCCCCAGGTTTCTTTTGGTGTTGGTGCTTCATCACGGGAATAGAAACCTAAGATACCAAAGCCAAAGGGGCTCCTTTGGATGAGACCCAACCAGGTGTACAGCCAGGGAACAGCCGGGGGACAACCAGGCATGGAGAAACAACCAGGCATGTTTCCATTTTAATAAAAATAGTTAAGGACCAGGAATGGCAGGACAGGGCTTCAAGAAGGTGAGAAAGAAGGACTAGAAGTTTGAGGCCAGCCTGAGCTATATAGGAAGCCCTCTTGAAAACAAAGAAACAGAGATGGAAGACAGTCATGAGGCAAGTCTCTGGCTAATGGGTTCAATTCATGCTATCCTAAATGTGATTACAAACTTTGAGCTCTCAATGAAGTAAGTTGAGAATCATGAGCCAGTTTTCTCTCCACTGGCCAAAGCTAGACCTGTGATCAGCTCTAACCTCAGCGGGAGGAATTCCCTCCCAGGTGGGGTGAAGGGTGCCTGACAGGACCATAGTAATACCTAGTACAAGTGTAATCTATTTTAATCTCCCCAAGTATTCTCAGTGACATCAAAAGGGAATGGAATTCTCGTTGACAAGCCACAGAAACCAGTTCTCAGTGGAATGTCTTTGGTCATCTCTGCTATTACAAATGAGACTCAAATCAGGCTCTCAGCTTTGCAAAGTCCTGAACTAAAACATCAGTAGCAGCCTCTTCAGGATACAGGATGGAAAAGTGGGTTTCCCTCCTGTCTCCACTTCCCTAATGCTGAGATTTCATGTGCTGAACCACTTCTGGCTTATGTAACACTGGGGATCAAATCATACATGGGACTTCATACATTCTAAGCAACCACTCTATGACCTGAGCCCCAGGCCCAACCTTTTGGTGCATGGTGGCACATGCCTGCAAACACAGTACTGGGGAGGCAAAGGCAGGAGGATTGTGACTTTGATGATAGCCAGGGCTACACAGCAAGGCCTTGTCACAAACAAACAAACAAACAACAGAACCCCAGCTCAAATCAGACCCCAAAGGCTGCAATGCTCTCAATTGACAGATGGGTTTTTCTAAGTCTGGGAAGGTTATTTTGTTTTAGACTCATTACTTACATCCAATGACAGAGGCAGAACCTTTGATTTATTTGTGCATTGGTAATTGTTACCCAGCCGCAATGAAGCAAAAACTTGACTGATACACAGATCAACAGCCCTAGACTCATCAGCCAGTATTATCAGTTCTTGCCTTTGATCTTGCAGGGGCTTTTGATTTTCTTTCTTAGTAATTAAACCATTACACACATGTTTTAAGGTCCTCTTGTTACCCCTTACCGGCCTTACCATTTCCCAGATCTGACCTCTGTCTACAAGGAGTTAGTACTTACGCTGATCATTCTGGCATGAACTGTTCACGCTAACATTTGAATGGTTACAAGGAGTATCTGCTCTGTAGGTTACAGAACTATATAAATGATACCAGGTCAAATAAACACCATGCAATTCATTTCTCCCTCCTCCAAAATTCTTATTCTCCCCCCCCCCCCACTGCAACATGGGACCTTGTCATTCTTTACATGCCATGCTATGTCCATTCTCTGCTGAAGGAAATTTTTTCAGTTTTGAAATACAAACAGAGTTGAAGGAATGTTCTTACAAACATAGTTGAGTACCTTTTGTTCTTGTATAGTCCTGGGTCTAGAACCCCATAGCCTTGTGCACAACAAACAAATCTTCTACCACGGAGATGGACTTCCCATTCTCTGTAGAGTCAGCAGATGGGGCATGGATGGTTGAACTTCTGTGCATTCTATCTGCAAGGTCATTTCAGCCAAGAACAGGGGCATACCAGCTTTTGCTTGGCCTGCCACCCACAAGCCAAAGCTGTTCCCGCCGGGGCTCCACAGAGGGACCACCTCCCTCAGATCTCCTGGGGACAGCTGCGTGGCCTTCCTGTGGCTCCCTCCCCAATTTTAGTCACCAGTTTAGTCACCAGATTGGGAGCTGCTGGTCAGGACTGGTAAGGGCTGAAAACCAAGTGAAATGAAGACGGTTCACTGGCCTTGTTCTTCCTCACACAGCAATTTTCCTAATGGGTGCAATTATATCTAAGAGCCGTACAGAATGGGATCTTATGTTTTATTTCTTTATTCATCATTTTACAAGTGGGATTCACTGTAAAAAGGAAATTGCCTTTGTAGCTCAGTTCTTTCTGCTCTGTGCTGGACAGCTCTGAGCTTTGGGTTTTTCACACCAGCTGGGGCCGCCACCACCTTGTCTCTGATGGGAAAGAGCAAGCCAGGGAGACAGGCGAGAAACCAGGCAGCATTTACTTAAATTCAATATATTTTTATTCTTTGTAAATACAATGAGTACAACCTTTTAACTTCACAAATCAGTTAATTCACTTTGTACAAGAGAAGTTTGACTCATCCTATGCTAGTCCAAGTGCTGAATTCCCCCCCTCCATCCGTGCTAGTACCTAACAAATCAAAATGTGAAAAGTACAGCAGCTATTTAAAAATGTTTGTTCCTACATTTCCCTAAGTATAGATTCATACCCAAGGAGCAGCTTAGAGTGTACGGCGATGTGGGTGTTTGTGTATGCATTCGAGGCTTTAGTAGAAACCCGAGTTTTCTGAAAGGCATTCAAGAGTCCCAGGCTGTTAGCAATGGAATGTTCAGGAATCTGTTTAGCACGCATCTCCTTGAAGTTCCTTCTGGCTTGGCATCCTTGCTCGTGTACCATCGGGTGTGACTCGCTGACCCTATTGCCTTTGGCTTCAGCACTGTGATGGCCGGACAGCGATCAGCCTCACCCAGTCACCTGGCTCCACTGTATTTGGTTTTGCTGTTTGGACTCACCCTCCCTGGACCAAGGTTCTTTCAGCAGAGCGCTTCTGGTTTGAGATGCTATCCAACCTGAAATCTTGGTGAGAAGTTCCTTTTTGTCGTCAGTTCCTTTGACAGGGGTTGCCTGGCCTGTGGTATTAAGAAAAAAAAAAACAAAAAAACAAAAAAACAAAAAAACACAAAAACAAACAAAAAACAGTACAGAAAAGGGGCTGGGTGGGGGAGGAATAGGAAATTACACAGCTACATTTTCACTTACTCACTTGGTTCTGAAGGCCACTTAATGAAGATTTATGATAGAAGGAAAACTTTTGATAATATTTTTGATTTAAAACCTAAGCATTATTGTTTACATAAATGCTCCAACCCAACCCGAAGGCCGTGGTATACGATGATGTTGTTGATCAACTGACTTTATGTGTTACAAAGGAAAAGAATGCATGACTTGTCTTTCAGCTTTGAACAGTTCGGCTGGCTCTTCCAGGTCAGAGGCAGAATGGCTGTCTCAGCCTGTGGTGGTGACCCCAGCTCACCCCATCCCAGGGCATGGCAACAGCCGCTGTGGTACCACCTGGCCTCTCCAGCTGCCTCACTTCAAGGGAGCAGCAGGTCATAGCTGTTGTTCTGTGTCCACTGGCATTTTTTTTTTTCCTGAAGGCAACTCATTCCCAGGTTTCTCCTTCCAGAAAGGTTTGTTAGTCGAGGCTTTGTCCCGAGTGGTAGAAGTCCGTCTGACACTGCCCCATCTTGGAAAGTGGGAGCTGGGGAGCTTAGATGTCGCTGGATTTGTACATGTCTGAAAGCAGTCTTGTAATTGGCACGTTGCCGATGGTTTTTTTGAAAAACACTTCTTCTATGGTGGAGGGGCTAATTGAACGTAAAGCTGGCAAGAGCAACAGCAGCTTCCCGAAGCGGCAGGGCTGCGTGGGGTATCTGCAGCAGGAGAAACCACGAGAGCAATGTCAGAGCCCACACAAGCCAGGGTTCACATCATCCCCAGGGTTACCTCCTGACTTGGACCTCTTCAGTAATATATTGTCCCCACAATAGACTCCAGGACAGATACCTCTGTCCCTGTTTCACAGGTAGACCGCTGGAGCCCTCCAGAACAGGAATAACATTGCCCAAATGACATGTGTTCTCTGTCTGTCTGTCTATTGCGACATTAATAAAGGGAATAAATTTTTATTTCTAGAAAAATCAGCTTTAAGACACCTGATGCTAATTTTAAACCAAATAATAAACATAATGTTATCACTGTAGGGAATGACCATAGGATTGATGATTATGAAGCTGGCAGTGGAATTCATATTTTTAAATTCTCAACGCTCTTGAGCAGACTATTTCTTTCAAATGAAATGGCTTCTTTCTCTAAGCAATTCTCCGAATTATTATTCAGGCATTATACTTTGTCACTCTCAGGAATAATTCCACCCTTATTACACTGCAAATTAAAGACTAAGTTCTGTTGGGTGGCAATGCCACCCAACTTTCATGTCAATGAAATTGGCATATAATTAAAGATGTGAGGAATTGCTTAACAATTTCCTTACTTGATGTCCAACATACATTTGTGCTCAGATGTACGTGTTCAAGCTCCCCCTGTCTTCAGATGCTTGTGCCCCACCTCTCATACCCCGATCCTGCTCCAGCCACTGTTTTAGAGTCAGGTATCAATATGGGAAAGCATTCCTCCACTGAGAAAAAGAAACCACTTAAACTGAGCTCCGGGGACACCTGTGTGACTGAGCCATGCTCCAGCTGGCCACAGGTGCCAGAAACTGAGAGACATCAAATTCCTTCGAAGGACACTGTTAACTGTGCTTATGCAACCAATAGCCCCGCTCTGCAGATGGAGTGTAGGAGAACAGCTTCCACGCTTGTCTCTTAGCTCTAGACAAAGAAGAACTCCATGCAGCCAGACATAAAGCTAATACTTCACTCTGACTCCTGTTTGGCTCTCATATTAGTAAGTTTCATAGGGACTCATGAACAGGCCACCAGACCACACTTAATCAGGTGGGGTGGAAATGATGACATTTATCTACAGTTAAAAAAAAAAAAAAAAAAGTGGATGTGGTGGTTCATATCTGTAATCTCAGGACTCAGAGACAGGAGGATTGCCATGAGTTCAAAACTAGCCTAGACTACATAGCGATAGTGAATCCAGGCCAGCCTGGCTTATAGAATGAGACCATCAAACAAACAAATGAAAAAACAAACAACAACACTGACCGAAAAAGGAAAAAGCTCCAACCACACGAAAATGCCAACCAGCCACATTAAAAAGTAGAACAGCAAAACACCCGAGTTTCACCGTTTGCTCTCTTTGCTAATCGATCTGCTAAACATTCCTTTAGCTTCCTTTACCTTTAGCTTTGGGCCCTTCTCTCTCCAGAGGCTCTGTTTCCTTTCCCAGGATTGGACAGAGAGAGCTCTGCAGAGCTGAGGTATCTGGGATGCCCGGACAGTCTCTGTGTCTGTGGCATCCACCCAACATGCTAAACCTTTCCCGAGGTGAGAAGCTGCTGCAGGAAATGACACTTTCTGGAAAAGGATGGATTTGGAAGGAAACCCCAGACAACCTTGTGTGTTGGGAGGGACACAGAGCCTCGTGTGTGCAAGGCTGTGGACTACTCTGCCCCTGAGCTGCACCCAAGCCCGAGGGTTAACTCCTGATTGTCTGCAACGGATTATCCACTCATCCATTCCACCTCTTTTCTTCTCTAGCTGGGAAAGGGCTGGTCACTCAGTCAACAAGAATAGCACATTGTACATGAAGAAGAGTGCCACCTAGAAAGAATAGTGTGTGTGTGTGTGTGTGTGTGTGTGTGTGTGTGTGTGTGTGTGTCTCCTCAAGATTATTTTGTAGTGGGCTTAAGGACCACTCCACAAGATGAACTCATGGCTGGTACTGTTAACCGGACTAAGAACCTATGGCTGAGTAGGTCCTATGCCTCAGGGAAGAGCCTGGTATTGTGGTGTTACATGGACACAGTATCAACCTGCTCCCTAAGTACTTATCTGTACACCCATAAATTAATGCACGCCTCATCAGGATGCTGCTTTTCCCCGTGGATGATGCTTTGACACACACAACTGGTCAAACTGTAGGGAATAAGAGACCGTGGGTCACGCAGCCATAAATGGGACATCTGTATCACATCTCCTCTCCCCAGGGCTCAGGACTCATCTTAGAAGTGGGGTGATAGAGTGATAGTAAGAGCCAGAGGTGGCAGCAGACAGACTGCTTTGAAACAGGATTTTGCAGACACGCAGGCCTGTTGAGCACATGAGCTCACAGTGGCTGGGGCTGCATGAACAAGACCTGTGTAAGATCAAGTCAGCCACAATTCCCCCGTGGATGGGGAAGGGCTAGTGAGGTCCCACCCCTGGATGGGGTGCTCTTGGCAGTTGATGGCCGCTGGGGGACAGGGCATCAGCTTACTGCAGGGAGGTAGCCCCAGGCAGGTTCCCTAGGCACTAGTGGATGCTGCTACCATGTGCAGGCAGCACCAACTGGACTCAGTGGCTTAAAAAAAATACCCATGAAGTTGGGAGGGAGATGCAGGGTTTGAATCTGGGAGGAGCTGAGGTGGATTTGAAACTCTTGGAGAATAAAGATATATTTTTAACTTATTTTGTAGAATATGGACCCCTGACTTTAATCCATTAGCGTGAATAAGCAAAAGTTTTTCTTTCTCTTTCTTTCTTTCTTTCTTTCTTTCTTTCTTTCTTTCTTTCTTTCTTTCTTTCTTTCTTTCTTTCTTTCTTTCTTTCTTTTTCAGTTCTAAATGTTTTGTGCCTATTACAGATTCAGGATCTTCAGTTCTTATATGGCAATGTGACATGCCAGTTCCTAGCCAGCTCCATATGACCTGGAGGAATTGCTTATAGGACAATATGAAAGAGAGTTCATTGATTTGATAGCGCTAAGACAAGAGGAAATAGTTATTTTGACCCATGTCTGTCTCAGCATTAAGTTATAATGCCAGCTGATATCTCCGGCTAGGAATCCCATGACAGAGCAGATGCCTTTCAGCCACAGAGAACTTTCTTATTGAGAGTAGAGAGAGAGGCAGCGTCCTCGCCATGTCTCCAAAACAGACTGTGGCCAGCTGTGGTGGAATACTCCAAGGCTACCCTACCAGCAGCTTCTGGCGTACTGGGCTGTCTCTGAGGTTCCTCAGCTCATCTTCAGACCTCACACAACTACTCCAGCTGCCCCAACCCCAGGAACTGCACCCACACTTCCCTACTGAGACCCCTCCACCAGGCAAGGCCCCTCCCACGTGTCTTCTCCTTCCTTAGCCAAGCTTTCTGGACTTTCCTCCCTCCTTCCCAATTCACACCTTCTCTCCTCTCCGGTGAGAACTGAAAGTGAGGCTTCTGCCCACTTCCCGCAGTGGAAAGGGCGGTCTGATAGCCTGCATCCCCCAACTGTGCGTAGTGTCTACCTAGCAAAAGCCTGGCTGAGCCAATACCTGAATTCCGTGTTCCCTGCCTACTGTCCTAAATGTGCTCCTGGCTTCAAGTGTCAGAGGTCAGTTATGATACACAAGTGAGCTTCTAATGGGAGAAGCATGCCCAGACTGTGTACTGTTCCATTTTATGATTCCAAGTTACAGGATCAAATGCTTATAATTTATATTCTGTGCGTGGATGTTAAGTTTCCAGCCGTGGCAATGTCCTTTCAATGGCTTTTCATAAATGCAGAACAGTTTTATTCTCCCAGCCTCCAAAGTGTGACTTATGACATAAGTAAGGAGACCCTAGCATTTAAATGGCTACTGCTGAGTTGAGATTTCTTTGACTCCTTAGGTTAGGGGGAGGGCATTGATGATCTCTGCTCATATGCTTATCTCTACCGAGCTGTCTACGGTCAATGTTAAGATGGCGGAAACAGGCTTCCATGGGTCCCCTCTAGACGCTACTCCAAACTCAGCTCCACCACCCTCCCAACTCAGGAAGCTAACGAGGTTTCATTACTCTCTTACAAGCCTGCCTCTTTGCTTCTCAAAATAGACTGAGAAGGAGGGCCTACTTTATGGAGAGTTTCTACCAACATCCTACCCACATCGGCCAGAGGGCCCTGCTTAGACAAAAGTGACATGGCGGGTGCTGAGACCCCAGATAACTCAGCAGACACCAACCACCAAAAGCAGGCAGAGTAAAGATGACCTGTGCGGCAGGCCTGGCGATTCTCAAACATGGGGCTGGCTGCTGAAGACGAGCACCTGTCCGAAGATGATCTAATGTCTCAGACCTCATTGCTTTTTGATTCTCTCCGTGCCCGGGCTCATAAAATGGGTACAGCCCTTCCAGCCAGCACAGCACACCCTGTCTGGCAGCGCTCTTCACTCCTGTCACCTAATTCAATTTGCCCTCCTCACCCTCCCCCGCTAGAGACAGGTGAGGACTTGGATTCTACCTAAATTAACTGGCTGGCAACAGGATAATTAGTCACGACGTTTGAACTGGCTTCTTACTGCCTGCTGGAGCGCTCACAATGGAGGCAATTTTCTTAAGTGCACATTCACAGCAAATAGCGGTCACCTGGTATGAATGTAGCTGTTGAGTGTCAGCTGAGCTTCATCCTGAAGCGCTGCAATGGCGGCAGCATTCCGGAAACTTCTCAGCTCGGAACCACTGTGTGTGGGAACTGGAAACGAAGACCAGGAAACGGTGAGAGCCAGCACAAGGAGGACTGTGGGCGCATAGGGCACCGGAGGTGGACGACCGAGGGCAGAGTTGCCCCCCATCCCCCCCCATCCCCACAGGTCAGTCCAGAGCTAGGCTTTGGAGTAGAGCTGAATTAAGGGGGTGGCGAGATACGGCAGGAGGAAGAGATAGGGGTCTGTGTCTGCTTACCAGCTTTGAAAGTGACAATGCATTTCAGACAGGCGAATTCAGTGGCGTCTAATCGGAGCTGTCTGAACCGAGCCACCACCTCCTGCAAAGCCTGTATTTCAGATATGATCTTGTTCAGCTTCTGGGAGTCTGTGTTGTCACTATTCATGCCTAGAATTGAAATATGGGATAAATACTCTAATATGAAGGCATTTTTTACATTTTAATATTGATTTTTGACAAAATCCTGCATATCAATATCTATTCAGTTGTCACTCTGGGATATCTGATTCCATGTAAACTGGCTATATTGTATGAAAGTTAATATAAAATCTTCTCTTGGATGATAACAAACACAGTAATTTGCATTTAAATAACAATGCAAGCAGTCATGAATACAACAAAACAACATTATTTGCATTTAAATATAGATTTATAAATGACAGGTATACTCTATTGTTCAGCAGGAATTTGTTATTCTTTACATGTTGTTCTTTTTTCAGTAATGTATTTTTATGGTAATTTCTACAACAAAGTCATTAAATTGTGCAATTCTTACCAGATACAGCCAGTAGAGTGTTAGCGTCAACCGGAATGGCCCATTGTGCTATCCCTAGAACAAACAGTTCTCTCCAAGCGTCTTCCAAAAGCGTCAGCTGTCATACAATAGATGTATAATATAATATAGTGTGTAATTTATAAATTTATAAACAATTTCCATATGTAAATTTCCTTTAAAGTGTTTTTAAATGCCCGTCTTGGTAATTCCCCCCCCCCCAAATAATCTATTTTCCCCTTACTTCCCACATTTTCTTTTTGGAAGCGGTGCTTATAGAAACACACGTGCATTTCAGAGTCAGCCATTCCAGGTCCCCAAAGTTCACTTCCCTCGGGAAAGGGTTAACCCCTCCTGTCCTTGCTGCCACCCATATCTGGCCATCTGGACCCCTCTCTAGAGACCTGAGCTCCTCTCTTAAATGCCACCAGCAGCCGAGCAGGTGGACAGCACTGCTGTGAAACACTGGAGACTCCTAAGCTCGTAGGTCAGGGTTCCATCTTCCTGGGGAGTTGAGGGGGCGGGGAGAGGGGGAGAGGGAGAAATCACTAATTCCCAAGAGCCATGAGGGAAAATCAGGGTGTAATTATGTTAATCAGGTTTTGCTGAGTTTACCTCGTCTCCCTGCCTGATTTTTCCGAGACTCATAAGTGGACAGCATCAAGGTGCTTGTCATTTTCATTCTAATAAAAATGTGCCATTGAATATTTAAAATGAAAATCGGGCTCCTTTTCCAAATTAATATACTGAATTCCACTTCACTGGAGTTTGCTTATTGTTGAAGGGTTTCCAGCAAAAGGCTAAGTGGCAGACAGGAAGTGAATTTTATTTGGATTACAGTCTACAAATTCTTGTTTTCAGGGAAAAAAAAAGTCAATTTGTACATACTCGCATGTGTGCACACACACAGACACACACACACACACACACACAGGGGTGGGTAAGGTGGGGGATGGGGTCAAAGATTAAAGGCAGCCAGTAAATCTGGTCAAAGAAAGGCCCTACAACCTTGAAAAGAATTCTCTGTTTAAAAATCTGTCGAAAATCAGCCAGTGTTGGATGATTTATATGAAATAATTTACTTCTGATGCTAAGAATCATGAAGGTTTGTAACTAAATTCACAATTAAACCAAAATGCTTAATTTTTTAAATGCTTTATTTTTGTGTTATTGCATTGAGTACAGGAAATAATTTTAAAATTAGAGGTAAACAAGAATTGTGGCCATATCTCATGCCGGGAGAGCATGTGTGTTTGGCACATTGTTGTCCTCAAGTATCTGGAAGGATGTGCTTTCAGGTACGGAAAGAATTAAACCCTCTGCATTAGAACTATGGATGAGGGCTACACATGTGACTCAATGACAGAGCATTAACTCACTGAGCACATGCAAGGCCCATGCTTGACTTCCGGTATAAAAACAAAACAAAAAGAAGAAGGACAAAGAAAGAAAGAAAGGAAAAAAGGAAGGAAGGAAGAAAGAAAGAAAGAAAGAAAGAAAGAAAGAAAGAAAGAAAGAAAGAAAGAAAGAAGGAAGAAGGAAAGAAAGAAAGAAAGAAGAAATTGCTTATTAGCCTTTTGGGGGAAAATTGTCGTTAATTTTCTTAACGGCAGTTGCTGTGATTACTCTGTTTCTTTCCTCCTCCTTTAAAAATAATTTATTTTATTTTATGTGCATCGGTGTTCTGCCTACATGTACATCTCTGAGAGGGTGCTGGGTCCCCTGGAATTGGAGCTACCGGCAGTTGTGAGCTCCCATGTGGGTGTTGAGAATCGAATCCAGGACTTCTGGGAGACGAGTCAGTGTTCCTAACCACTGAACCACCTCTCCAGTACTTCTTTCTTCATCTTCATAGTAAAAATATATTGACAAGAACATAGCTATCTATGGAATCATTAGTTAGAAATGCAATGATGGCCAGGCAGTGGTGGCGGATACCTTTAATCCCAGCACTCAGGAAGGCAGAGGCAGGTGGATCTCCATGAGTTCAAGGCCAGCCGGTCCACAAAGCAAGTTCCAGGACAGCCAGGGCTACACAGAGAAACTGTGTCTCAAAAAAAATGTAATTATATTATGATTATATTTTTAGTATTTTTAATATTCCTAACAACAAAATATATGGGGTTTTCTATAATGCAAGGTTTTAGCTGTACATAATTTTTCTTACTTTTGAACATCACTTATAACTAAAGAAATACAAAATTGGTTTTTTGTTTCTAAAAGCTCTAAAAGCAGTGAAAGAATCAAGAAAGCAATTTGGGGATGTCATCCAGCAATAGCATGCTTCTCTCTCACATGAGGCCCTGATCTGATCCACAGCGATGCCCCCAAAAGGACCAACAAGAATAAACCAAACAACTAGTCAACAAGTCAAGGCATCTCTTGGCTCTACATGGTGAGAAATCAGTAGATCAAAATATGCACATTCTGGTTGAGAGTAAAAAGTTGAAGATACAAAATCTCACATATGAATAAATACTTTTGGCGCCTTCTATTTCTCTCAGCTTAAGTGTTTGTAAGAAAACAGCATTTTTATCAAGAGTTTTCCTTGTAGCCCAGGCTGGATTCAGACTCAAAGTTTTCCTGTCTCAGCCTCCTAAGTGCTAGGAGTATAGTTGTGGGTCTTCACCCCTGGCTTGTCACCAGCTGAAGAAAATTAAGATGTTTCAATTAAACTTTAAGAAGATATAATGTACTTCTACATGTGTTTTGCATAAAGCACATCAACCCACCTTGAAAGTAACAATTACTTTTTTGTTTTGTTTTTCAAGACAGGGTTTCTGTGTAGCCCTGGCTGTCCTGGAACTTTCTCTGTAGACCAGGCTGGCCTTGAACTCATGGAGATCCACCTGCCTCTGCCTCCCAAGTGCTGGGATTAAAGGTGTGCACCACCACTGCCTGGACATAATTACATGTCTAACTAATGATTCTATAGATATTCCAAGCCTCTAGAGTGATGTTGGTAAAGACAAATGGGTTCTCCATCATTCAGCACGCATGCCTGCCTTGCTGATTTATGCTGGGGTCATCCAGCTGTTAAGGCTGAGTACTGCTGCTTCCTTCCCAACCCCTCCATGCCCTGTTGGCCGTACCTGATCTTGCAAAGACAATGTGGAAAAGGCTGGCACACTCTTTGCCCACTTGATGCTCATAAAGAGAAGCCTGGCAGCTGATTCACACACTGACTCAGTGGCCACTTCATAGAGATACATTGGGGTCCCATTCACTTCATGGGGATACTGGGAGGAGGGAGAAAAAAAAAAAAACATCTGCAAGTTAGAAGACCACAGCTTTTGTAGGACAGCTGACATTTCAGGGTACCGGCTAAGCAGAGGCGGGGATGCTCTGCTCAGACATTCGGTTGCCTGCAAACCTCTCTACCTACAGAATTTGGGGAATGAATGTCTTTTGGGGGAGGCGCTTTTGCTTTCCTTGGGGGCTTCTGTCTTCCTCAGGGGTGTCTGGCTATTCTGTCGCCTGCAGTAAATACTTCTCGGGCTGAGCCAAGTCCCAGGCCTGGCTGTCAATTTAGACAAGAACTGCTTGCATTTGTGTAAATAAAAATAGATACGAAAAAAGTATAAATTAATAGGCATCCCAAACACAAATATGCATATGAGTATTTTTAGAAAGGATTAGTATATTATGGAAATATTTCAATTAGACATCTTAATCATTCACAGAGCATTCCCATTCATAACTGACAACATATTCATAACACTACTTTCCAGAGCTTATTATACACATCAAGGGTAAGAAAGCAATATTAAATATTGTGCGTGTGTATGTGCCCAGGTGTCTGGCTTCCCAGCAGTGTGAGGCTGCAGCTGGCCTCCTCTGGGGGAAAATCCTAGGTTCTTCTCCCTCAACGGGGGGCCTTGGGAGGAGTCAGCTGGCTTGAAGTGCAGTCCCTAGGTACACGGCCCTGGCTGCTAATAACCCTTCCCGGGCTGTGAGCCTTGACTCTGCGGCTAGGAGTGGTTTCAAGTGGTTCAGGGCAGTACGAAAAACGCAGCCCTTCTACCTGTGATTTCTGCAATTTTCTCCAAGATTAGAGATCCCGGGGCACCTCAGAAGGTTCCTTCCCCCAAGGTGAAGACAACTTCTGTTTCAGTCCCTCCTGGCCTTCTGGGAGCACCTTAGGCTGCGCCCTGGGGTTAGACAGCTTCACCCAATAACCCTGGCCGAGTTGGCGGCCCCGGGTCCCTTAAAGGTGCAGGTTTCTGGCCTCCACCCCGCGTCCCCGGGAGTGTGAGTTTGCAGCTGCCCGGAGCGCAGGAGGAGGGGGGCGGTGTCTACTGTGCCTTAAAACATCAGCATCTTCGGCTCAACCCCTCCATCTCCCCCTGACTGCATCGCGGCTCGGACCTTGGCTTAAGAGGAGCCTCCTCGGACCCAGCGAAGCCACCGACCTTGGGCGTGGGCTGAGCAAGGCTCACGAGGGTCTGCCGCTCTGGGGTGGCGGACACGGCGGCCAACTCCAGGCCGTGCGGCTCCAGCTGCGTGACCGCCGTGAAGAAGGCGGGAGCCGGCAGCGCCGCCGAGGGGAAGTGCGCGGCCGCCCCGTTGTCTTCCTTGTGGCCGCGGAAGTACAGGGCCACCTGTTTGCGGATGGTGGACGTCCGAGGCCCCCGCTCGTGCTGCACGGCTGCAGAGACAAACAGAGAACACGGGCCTGGGATCACGGGCGCGCTGACGCTGGGCTGCGGGGGGGGGGACCATGGTCACCTCTGTCCCCACCCCCCGCCCCACGATAGGGCACGGTTCACCGCCACAGGTGGGAGGCAGGGATCTGCGATGGCTAATAGTGAGGACGGTGCCCAGTGGTCCCTCCCCACCCAGAGATCTCAGGGAACGCAGGGGCTCCCTGCGCCTGGGGAACAACAGGGCGCCTCGCTCCCACCACCAAGAGAGCCAGCACCAAACACAACCAGGTCCGCCGAAATCGTCTCCCTCCACCTCCCGGTCTCCCTTACAAGTGGCTTTAGCCTCCAAGGCCCCAGACAAGAGAGAGAGAGAGAGAGAGAGAGAGAGAGAGAGAGAGAGAGACCCCAGCCCAAGGAACGCTGGGGGGGGGGATGGGACAAGGGAGAGCCGTCTCCGAACGTGTTAGGGGAAGGCATGGGAGACGTGACAATTACCACAGTTTAAACAAACAAATTAATTCAGGGCAATCTTCCGCCCGCAGAGCGTGACAATTTGTCAATACACAAGGTCAACAGGTTGGAAGCTCCCTCTTGCTTCCTGAGCAGAGAGAGAGAGAGAGAGAGAGAGAGAGAGAGAGAGAGAGGCGCTCTGTGCCTCAGACCAGTTGAGGGGGGCGAGGAGTACAGCTTGGACCGTTATCTAAGCCCTGAACTTTTTGAAGACCCAGGTATGGCTCGAATTTGGGCCTCAGGGGAGCGTGGTGTCGGCGGCACCCCTAGGGATGTGTCCTCCATCCTCTCTACACCCCTTTCCCTCAGTTCTGGTCCACCGACAAAAGGCTCTTGAAGGGCTTAGGGCCAACTCAATGCCCATTCTGAATTTGCCAATGGGGACTTGAAATCTCCCATTGGGGGGGGGGGGAAGAAAAAAAAAATCTCTGCGCTTGGAGAGTTCCAGAAGGACTTAAGTGATCTGAGATCTTAGGGAGGCTCCTTAGACCGCAAGAAGCAGTCCCCAAGCAGGACCCCAAGCAGGAAATACGCAACTGGGCGTGGGATTTCTGCCCCAAAGCATTGCCTTAGTGAGTGTGGTTTGGGGCGCAGGTTTCCCACGTGGGCATGGGACTTCTTCCTGGAACACAGTGGGGTCAGCTGGGGACGGCTGCAGAGTCTCTGAGAGGCTGCCACTGGCAGCCCGAGGCCAATTCCCAGCATCTGGAGAGGAGAGTTCTGTTGGGGAAATGATTTACATGCATAGGAGTACCATCTATTTTCTGTACATATAATTTACTTACTACTCAATCAACATTAGAAGAATAAAGGCGTATACTGATTACCATCTTTGTTCATGTTGACTTCCAAACACTTCTTCAGCCGGCACGCCCTGCACTGGTTTCTGTGGGTCTTGTCGACGGGGCATCCTCCCTGAAACAGATCCACAAGCTGTCAGAGGTCCCCAGGGCCCTTAGGTGGGGACCGGAACCCGGTCCTGGGGTGCGAGACCCAGCTTGGGGACCAGCCACCGACCCAGGGCCGATAGCCAGACCTAGTGAGATGGGAGAACCTTGGGCAATGGCAGGACCAGGTAAGTAAGGACTGGGATTCCAGGGTTGGGACAAGAAGACCAGCACTTGACTTCAGGTAGTTGGACAAAGAGAAAGGTCCTTTCCTGATTTTTGAGATCTCTTCTGGCTAACAGAAGAAGCTCAAAATGGAAGCAAGTCAGGGACCTCAGGAGTGGTGCCCAAATGATGTTTTTCAGGATGGAGACAAGGGTCTGGTGGCCTGGCCCTGAGCACCATCCGAAGAGGGGCCTGGCCACTTTGGCTGCCTTTGGTGGTTGTGTCTTGAGTCTATTGCTTGCTGCCATCTTCTGAGCCAGCCCAGGGATCTGAGAGATAAACCTCGATCCCTTACTCTTCTCTCCTCTGTGTCCTTTCCCTTTGCAGTAAAACCATCCTTACACAACCTCAAAGCAGAGACACCCCTGAGGTCCTAAGAACTAGTCTCAGCCTAGATCCCGGAAAGCAGCCACGCCTAGAATGTGAGGTGGCATCCAGAGTGTTCAGAAGGGCAAGGCCTACAGAGAGAGAGTGTGTGGGGATGGAGCTGAAGGCCTAAGGAGGAAAACTCAGGAAGTTGTGGGAGATACTGCCTGAGAAGAGGTTAACAGAGCGAGTAATTAGCAAGATAATGGGGGAGGGAAGAAAAGACAGTTGCTGCCTTACAAATATTTATCTGACAGCGATGAGCAAACAGATGTCTAATGTAATTTTCTGTGGGGAAAAGAGAGTGTATAAAAAGCAAATCTAGCTGGGCATGATGATACACAACTCTAATTTCAGCACGTAGGGAGCAGGGGCAGGTAGATCTTGGTGAGACCAGGGCAGCCAGGACTACAGAGTGAGACCTTGTCTCCAAAATAGGCGTGGGGCAAGGGAGGGGCATTGACTTTTCCTTCTTTCCCTCTGTAGTGCTGGGTTTGAATGCAGAGCCTTATGTCTACCATTGAGCTGTTTCCCAGATCGAGGGTTTTGGAGACAGAGACTTCCTGCTCTATAGTCCAGGATGACCTAGAATTTACTGTGTAGCCCAGGCTGGCTTTAAATCCCTGGTTCTCCTGCTTCCCCCAAACACCACAGCCAGCTTGTTTCTTTCAGTGTTTGTTTGAGTTAGTGTCTTTAGGGAGGGGGCGTGAGTACGAATACCTGCTGTGTGAACGTTTTTGTTTGTTTGTTTGTTTGTTTGTTTGTTTTTTGTTTTGAAGCGCTTGGGATAGAACCCAGGGCTGCAGGCATTCCTCCACAGAGTGGAACGCCTAGCCTTCTGCATGAGGATTTTATACGCAGGAAAAGATGATTTTGCATCACAATTTTAAATATTCATAAGCACTGAAGTTGGGATGATTATACTTCCTCCCTGAAATATCCCATAAGGAAAATTACACACAACAACTTATTTAATCTTCCTCACCAATTAAAAATACGTTGACTTGGGCTGGGGATTGTAATTCACAACAGATACCCAGCATGGATCCACACCCAACTCAACCCAAAGCAAGCTTAGTTAATTTGTTTACAGTTAAGGCAGACAGACGCTCATAATGACTTCTAAATGTCATCAGTGCTGTTAATAAGAAATTGAAACGGTGTTCTCTTAGTCTTACTCAGAACAAGAGAAAAAAAATGACTTGAGTTCCTAGTGGGGAGTCCATCAGAGTGTCTTCGGCCAGCAGCAAAATTGTTCGATGTAAGGAGTTTCAAATGACTGCTTATTAAATGTAGCTGGGTGTCCAATCGTAATGCTATCTTCTCCTGGATTTTGATGAACATGCAAAGGCAAAATGTCTCAAGTGGGGTTTCAGTCACATCAAAGGTATACAGGTATCTGGAGCCCGAGAGAAGGAAGGAGAGCCTCAAAATGACACCTTTTATTCTTTTTGCCTGGGAAGAGACACAGGCCTGGTGGGTATGCTGTGACCCTTTTGCAAGCACTGCAGACTGATATAAATGTCTTTGAACTGATGATCATCTCCTTAAAAGCACAATGCCCCAGATTATGTCTGATTCCCAATTCTGTCTAAGATACGTGGCTTGGTGTGGTGACCCACCCCTGAGCTTGAAAGAAGATCATGAGTTTCAAGCCAGCCTAGGCTATAGCCAAGACCTTCCTACAACAAGAACAGCAGTATTCTAAGTAGACAGCTGTTCAAATCTGGCACCCTACAGGATCTCAGACCTGTGGACCGTCTAGGACACAGTCTCATGTGTGTGTATATTATGATATTGGCATAGACATTGAGAACCCAAGAAAGGGGGTGAGAGGGTTGCGGAGCTCAAAATAACTCATCCAAATGCATATGTCTTCTTGTATGTGCTGCCAATTAGAACTGATCAGAAGTGGATAAGATCACAATTCACTAGTACCCCTATGATGTGTGTCAGATATGTTAATTAGTGGGTGTTGTTCACCCTTTGTTTGCCAGAGGATGGCTCCTGACTAAGGCACTCTTGGGATTCTTCCCAGGGGATAAAGGTGAGGCTTCTGTATAAAAGGTGAGCAAAGTGTGGGACTGGAAGGCTGACCTCCTAGGTTGACAAGAACCACAGATTTGGGAATGGAGTGTGGGGGGGGTGTTAGCTCTGGTTGGAGGTTATAGCCGGTTTCAGCTCACTCCCTGATTGCCTGTCTCTGTGTGAGATAGGTGAGACTGTACTGTACTGAAATACAGCTGGACAGGCTCATCCTGTAAGCAGGAAAGGAGAGAACCCTAACTTCCACTGAGCCTTCTCTTCTCGCTCACCCGGCCCTTTCCTGAGTCCTTACACTTGCCTAGCCCCAGGGCACCCCTGCATCTACAGAGCCGGGAGGACTCAGCACCTAGCAAGCCCGCGTTCGCTTTGGAGTCTTAGTTAGAGGTAGTGGCTAGTGAGTCTGGCTGAGAAACCCCGGCCAGGCTTTTAGACTGAGCTTGGCTGCTGCGAAGAATGGCAATGCGGAGGGTAGACAGCCCAACAGGATGCTTGCTTGCCGCCTTCTGCTTGCTTCTTGTGCCTCAGATTCTAACCTTCCTTGAGTTCTCTGAGCAGGCTTTCGGACTGGCTGTGGGCCTTACTCGGTGTCAAAATGTGACCAAGGAATTAAAAAAAAAAAAGTGTAGAAAAGCCGTGGGAGTTCTGACTCTCTCCTGTAAAGTCATTGGCTTTCCCTAACCCTATCTGGCCTTTCCAGAGCCAAAGGGCCACCCAAAGTTGAGGCGGGGGAGGGAGGGAAGAGGACGAGCGGTCAGGGAAGGCGGAGGAAGCTTTGGCAGGAGGGGGTGGAGGGGGAGGGCGGGGAGGACAGGAGACGGGCGCAGAGGGGAGCCGGGCAGCTCAACCCTGGCGAGTACCTGGTTTCCAGACTTGCAGACGTAGGTTCTGTTCCTCCGGATGCTCCTCTTGAAGAACCCGGAGCAGCCGTCGCAAGCGTAGACCCCATAGTGCTTCCCGGAGCTGCGGTCCCCACACACTTTGCACGGGATGTCTAAAATGCGGCCTGAAGTGGCGGGAGAGACCGGGAAGAGGGGGGAAAGGGTGAGAGGGGGCGCGGGGAGGAGCAGAGGGGCGAGGGGGAGAGAGATGCTAAGCAATCTGACCTCTGAGGGGATTAGCCTGGGCGCTGCGGTAAAAGCAAATAATGAAGAGATTTTATAGCCAAACTTTTTTTCCTTGAGCAAGTGTCAGCTTCCTACAATGACCATTATTCATGCCCGGCTACATGTATTTGGGTCTCCTCTAATCGCCCAGACCCATTTTGGAATAAAAGATTACAGCAGGCCCGGGCAGCAGCTCGGCCCGCCGCTGCCTTTCTGCTCCGCCCGAAGTTTGGCCGCCTCCCTCCTCCGTTCTTGCATTTAACAGGGGGGAAAAAAAGTTGTTAGTGAACGCGCAAGGAGACAAACTTGAAATGTAAAAAAGGAAAAAAAAAAAAAAAGCAGAAAAACAAACACGGCTGGAATCGGCGATGGCAGCTGGAAGGCAATCGAGTTTTCTCCGAGCTGGGCCCGGCGCTTGTTATTATTGGGATTATTATTGTGATGCTAATACTCAGATTATTAATGATAATAAGGGTAGCGGTAATTGCCCAACTTTCTCTTTACCTATGGAAAAAAATGCCTAGTGCCTCGAGTTTGGGAAATTATTTCTTTTAGGGAAAAAAAAAAACAACTGACGGGGAGGGAAGTAACCCGCGGGTCTGGGAGTTGGAGCAAAGTTAGCTCACCGATTTGTGGCTGCCTCCACGGGGTAGCGAGAGGCAGTCCCCTCCATCCCCAAGGCCTGTCCCCTGAGCACTGTCCCTTCCCCGGCCCCGGCGGGTCCTCCGTGTCTCCCTGCTGCTGGAGGAAGAGGGAGTTGTTTTCGTGTTTCTGAATTGCTCTGGTTTTGCCTGGATCGCTCTGGTTTTGCCTGGATCTGGTTTGGCCTGGACGCTGCGGGCCCGGAGAGAGCTGGGCTCCGGGAGGAGGGTTTGTTAGGCAGGGGGCGATAGGAGGAGGGACGCGTGCGTTTCCTCTGGGGTTCGAGCCCAACAAGTGCCCCAAGCGACTCACAGGCTAAGATAAGAGACCCATTTCCGCAAGCGGGGAATGTTTGTAAGACAAGTGCTACCGTCGTCCTTTAAAAATAAAAAAATCGTTGATGACGATCAACACCCGACTTCCCCGCCGCTCCGGGTCAGGGGCGTTCGGAGCCGGGCCCAGGCGGTCCCGGGGCTGGCGGGGACCCCGGGGCGGGGGGCGGGAGAGGCGGCGGCGAGGAGCCGAGCGAGCCGGCGGGGCCGCGGAGGCCCGGAGGCCGGGGAGGCCGGTTGGCACGGCCTCAGGTGGAGGGGTGGGGTGGGGGGACGGTGTGTGTGTGTGTGTGTGTGTGTGTGTGTGTCGGGGGGCGGGAGGACCCGGCAGGGGGAGGTCCGCGAGGACCCCGGCTCAGCCCGGGGTAATTACGAGCCCGCCGCGGCACCTGCCTATAGAGCCACCAGTGACCCGTCAAAAAGAGTAGCATGGGAATCCCGGACGGCGACAAAGGCCCCGCGGCCACCGCTCCGGCGCCCCCTCTCCCGCAGGGCCGGAGCGGAGGTGGTGCTGGGGGGAGGGTGGGGGTGGTGGGGAGGGAGGGGCCGGAGCGGACCCAGCGTGGGACCTGTCACCACTCCCCCCCCATCCCCATCCCCATCCCCATCCCTCCCCCGACCTCTCCCGCTCGCGCCCGGACCGCGGTCACGGCCGCGCGGGCGCTCACCCCGGGAGCACCGGTGGGTGATGCGGCGGGGGCCCTCTCCAGCCGGGAGCCTTCCACCCGGACCCACACATTCCTGGGGGACCCGAGGGGAGCGACCTTCTCCTGGTCGGGACGGCCGCCGGTCACCCACCGCTCGGGCCCTTGCGGATGGGCCTTGTCTAAGGACGGACCTCCCGGGCACAGCGGGGCCGCGGAGCTGGCTGGCTGGCTGGGCCCGGGGCGGGGCCCGGAGGGGAGGGAGGCGAACATTCCAGGGCAAGGGGAGGCTCGACGCCTCGGACCCCGCCACCCAGCCACGTTAGGGTGACTCGGGGTCACGGACAAGCAGGCTGGCTGCTGAGAGGCTCCCCTTCTTCTTTCAGCCAGCCGGGCGGGCTCAGACGGGAGTCCAGCCGGGAGTTTCCCGAGGCTGGAAAACGGTTCTTAACTCCCCTCCCCAGGGGGTCCCTCGGGGCTTTTTGTGTGTCATAATTGCCTAAAGATATATGGCAGCTTCGATTACTGTAATTACCATCAGAGGTTGTTGAAAGAAGTTAGTCTGGGTTGCAGGGGTGACTGGCCAGGGTCTCGGTACCACCCAGGCGGGGATCCGGGTGACCACGCTCTGCTCCCCAGCCGCGCCGAGCGGGCCGAGGAGGGCCGGGACCTCCCTGCCCCGCGGGGCCCAGCCCCACCCCGCTGTGGCGACCCCCTTCCCGCCTGGGCCTCCGGACCCGAGCTTCCCCGCCGGCGGCCGCCGGGCTCTGGGACGGTGGGGGAGAGCGGCTCTGGCAGGGACTGGCCGCCTGGGCCCGGGAGCAGCGACGGCTCACAGAGCCACCGAGCCCTCCGGAATGCTGGCCCGAGGCCTCGCACCCCAGACTCGGGCCCGGCGAGCGGGAAAAGTCAAGTTTTCCCGCGGACTGCCTCCGCGCATCCTGAGCCCACCCCGGCTTCCGAGCCCCGGGTCTGCTCGCTCCTGTCTAGTCCACGGAGCCTGGGCCAGAGCTGAGAGCTGCGCCCAGCACGCACTCCTTCCCCCGCCTCGGACACCCCACTTCTGCACGCTTCGGGCTCTAAAAAGGGCAAAACCACCTTGACTCTCGGAGACGGGTTAGGGTGCTCCGGGGTGGACGTGCCAGGAGGCCCGCCCAGGCCCTTCCACCCCGGTTTTTCTTTCTCTTTTCTTTTTTTGCAGTGGAGATTTGTCTTTGCAACGAGAATGGCCTCCTCCGCCTGCTTCTCTTGAGAAAGACGCTCAACCAGAATAATAATAATAATAATGATAATTTTTTTTTTTTTTTTTTGAGCCTGCACTCCTTCCCGGAGGTCCGAGCAGCTAGGGCAAGGATTAGGCCGCGGCTGACGGGAACCGCGGTCCTGACAGCAGCTGGCTGTGCACGGAGGCGGTGGGGACGGTTTCTCCTCAGGTCCCTAACTCTGGACGTGCCCCTCTCCCGGTTTTGTTGGCTTTCCCTTCACTCTGATTTTTTAAACTCAGTACCCACATCCAAACAAACGCACAAAATGCAAAACTCAACCTACTTCTTGCGGGGGAGGGAGATGGAGGCGGGAATCGCATCCATCCTGAGTGAGACTTCATTATCAGTCCTCAGAAGTACCCAGGACTCCAGCAACTTTCAAAGACCCGGGACAATGTGGGCGCGTGAAGGGGGAGGGGGCGGGAAGGAGCTCAGAGAGCGCCAAAAAAAAAAAAAAAAAAAAAAAAAAGCTATAGGGGAAGACAAGGCCAGCGGCTGGGGGGCTCCGGGGCTCGGGCCCCACGCGCGGCCCCGAGAGCTCGGAGCCTCCGGCCTGGGGAAGGCGGGAACGGGAGAGCCCCGGGGAGAGCGGAGCGCGGCGGGCGCCTTCCTCGCCGGCTCAGGGCCTACGCCTTCTGGGGTTCGGCAGAGCCTGGGCTCGCGGATGCCCCGGCCCGTCCGAGCGGCCCCGCACCCCCGCCTCGGGGAGCCAGCAGGGGTCAGCGGCCCGCAGGGAGCTCGGCCTCAGAAGTTGGGAGAAGCGGCCGGGGCGAGCAGGCCGCGGAGTCCTGGCCGCGCTGGGGCCCGGCTCCCCAGAGTCCTCCGGCTTAGGGATTTGGTCCCCTCCTGGCCGGAGCGGCTCGCCATACTTCACATTCCCCAGTTGTGACCGACGCGGATTTAGGATTAAGGGAAATGTGACTTTTGAGTGGTCTCCGCTCCCCGGTTCGGCAGGATTACTGGCGAGGGCTGCAAACGGGGCGCAGAGCATTCCAGTCGCAATCCGCTTTGCCCGGCCGCCCGCGCGCGCCGGGGGCCGCCAGTGCCGGGCGGCCGCGATGCTGGGCCGCCGCCCCGGACCCTCGGCCGGGCTCCCGGTCCTCGCCGCCGCCCTCCCACCCCGGCACCCGGAGGCCCAACGGAAACGGCCCGCTGCACCGGGATGGGGGGGGGCGCGGCGGGTGGGCTCCGCGACCTCCCCAGCCCTCCGGGGGGGACGCCGGGAGAAGCCGGCCTCCAGCAGCAACGAATTCGCTCTCCCGGTTTCACCAAAGGCTCCCACGCCGCAGCCCGGGCAGAGCCAGGCCCACGGACGCGCACCCCCCCATCCCCGCCGGAGTCCCCCTCCGGGCTCCGGTTCCCAGACCTCCCCCCCCACGGAGGACCCCCCGACCCCCCCAGCCCGCCCTCCCCCACGGGCCACACGCCGGGGGGACACCCCCCCCCCGCGGCCGACCCCGAGAGGTACCCACTTGTTGATCCGGCCGGCTTGCTCATGCTGGCGGCCCCGGGGCGCAGCGCCTGGTGGGCACCGCCGGCCTCCCGGGCCGCCGCGCCCACGTCTCCGCCGCCGCCGGGGCCGGGCGCCGCGGCTCGCCAGCCGCCCTCCAGCCTGCGGGGGTGGCGGTGGGAGGGAGCCCGGGCCGGACCGGTGGCCGCGGGGCCCGCGCGCTGGCCCTGCCCGCCGGGCGCTCAGAAGCCGTGGCGCGGAGGAGGCGTGAGCATCCTCAAAGTTTCTTCCCGGCTCGGGCAAAAACGGCAGCCGCTGGGGACGTGAGGGAGACGCGGGACTCGGCCTCGGACGGACAGACGGACGGACGGACGGGAGAGGGAGCACCGGACCCGGGGGGAAGATGTCGCGGGGAGGTGATGGAGACGCGGGGACGCGGAGGCGAGCTTCCTTACGGGGCAGCCGGGGCGGGATGCCCGTCCGCGCCCATGCCCGCTCCTCGGTGTCCGGCCTCGCCCTGCACGCCGAGCGGCCGGGGCTGTGCCCGCCGCCGCCGCCGCCGATCTGCCCCGCGGGGAGGCGGAAAGCCACAGCTCGGAGGCGGGGATGCCGCGGGCGCCCGCGCGGGCGGCTAGAGCTCCGGCACGGCTCCCCCGGGGACGGGCGTCCGGGTCCGAGCGTCCGGGGAGGCCGGGGGGGCCCAGAAGTTCATTCCCCCCGTGACTCTGTGCCGGGGGCTGCGGGCCGGGCCTCTGGTAATATCCCCGGCGGAGCTCTGACAGGCAGCCGCGGGGAGGGGAGGAGGGCGTCCCCTGCCCACTTAGCTTTTCCCCCAACTCCTGGCGGGGTCTGACGTCAGCCATGTGCGGGGAGGAGGTGGGGAAGGGGGAGGGGGTTAAATGCTAATGATATTAATGAACCTCCCAGCGGCTTCCCGGGAAAATGCAGGCGCTCCGGGAGCTGGCGAGTCGGAGCGGTGGAGGCGGGAGGGCGGCTCGGTGCGTGCGGGATGGAGAGGACCGAACCGCTCTTGGGATAATAATTAAAAAAATAATAATAATAATTTTTTTTAAAATATTTCACGGCAAGGGAGGCGGGGAGGGGTGACGGGGCTCCCTCAAGGCGCTCTCTCCCTTCTCCCCAGCGTGCCCGGCAGCCGGATCGCTGGAAGAAATCGGGTGGCTGTGTGGGGGTGCGATTGCGCGCTCCCGGACGCGGCCGTGGGAGTTGGTTCGTTGTCGGTCCCTCGGCCTCCCCCACCCCCTCCGTTGGGGGAAAACTTGGATCTCTCCCCGAGGTGAGTAATTTATTCATTTCGCAACCGTCCGTGGCCAGCCGGAGCCGAGGACGCGCGGTGCGTGGGCCCGGGGGGCTGGGCTGGGGGGGGAGGCCTGACGGTTCCTTGGCCTGGGCTTGCGGGGTCGGGGCAGCGCCGAGGGGGGAGAGGGCCGCGCGGGAGAAGCCGGCCCACCGGGGGCTGGCATGGCCCTCCGGCCTCCATCAGGTGCCCGGGGGCCGCTGGAAGGCCAAACCTCTCCCCCGGGGACCCGGGAGAGCCTCGCCATCTTCCCTGCCACCCGGCTGGTCCGGAGCTCCGGAGGCCCCGGGCGCGGGGACAGCGCGCGCCGAGGGGGCGCTCAGCTCCGATCCCCGGGAGATTAATTCCCTTTAAGCCCCCTCGGCGGCTTGAACTTGTCCAACAAGGGCCCTGCCGTCCTCTCCTCGGGGCGTGGGGCCCGGTGAGGGGTCAGGGGTCACGCCTCCCGCTCTCCAGACGGAGTTGGGGGCGGGTGGGGGGGCGGCGGCCAGCGGTCCTCGCCCATCGCTGCCCCCCTCCGCATCTCCTCTCCCCCACCCCCTCGCCGTGAGCTGGCACTACTACTCGCTGGCGTCCCCCGGGTGCCCGCCCTGCCCTGCGGGTCGGCGGCTCAGGTCCCAACCCGCTAGGGCCGTGCGCTCAGGGTCGCGGGCCTCAGCACGTGATCGCAACCCTCCCCCCCACTCCCGGCTGCCCCCCCCTCCAAGGCGAGGGGTCATGCGCATCACACAGCAGCCACCCACCCGGGGTCCGTCCCCTGCCACCTCCCTTCTGTGGCCTTTCCAACTAGGCCGAGTTTAGGTTATGGTGGGAATGTCTAGGAGAGAGCGTTAACATTTTTTATTTTGGGGGGAGGGGGGCAGACAGTTTGGGCACAGCTTAAATTCGAACTCGGTGCCCAGAGGCGGGGGGCGGGGGAGGCATTTCCGGCTAGGGTTTTAGAGAGAGCGTGCCGAGCTCGGCTCTGGGTCCTGGGGTCTAGTTCTTGCCGGAAAGCCAATTGTTGCTGCGGCCGCCAGCAGCACCGGCGCGATGTCGAGGCAGAAGGGGCCCTCGGTCAAGGACAAAAGACTTCAAGTGGACCTAATTTGTCTCGGGCAAAGAGGAGGGCAAGGGGTGGTGGGAGCCAGACCCAGGCCTGTCTTCAGGGAGAAGCTTAAGGGTGTGTGGGCAGGAAGAGAACCGGTGTTTTGTTTTTTTTTTTTGTTTGTTTGTTTGTTTGGTTGTTTGTTTGTTTTTAATTTTTCCCCAGGTGCCCAGCTTTTGGTCGTGGAAGGACACACGGCCGCCCTGGATTCCAAACGAGCCCTCTTGCAAAGCCTGGACCTGAGCCTGCTGACTCCTACGCAGACGCCAATACTTGTGAAAATGCTCCCGAGCTCCGCACGGTTGTCCCCCAGTCAAAACCGGAATGTTCTTTCTCCAGCCGCTAACTCTCGATCGAACTGGGTGCCAGGAAGGCCTACCACCGGACAGTCACGGGCGCGTGCCCCCCCACCCCGCACCGAGAGGACGGTTTCCGTTCTGGCAGAAGCCGCAGGGGCTACCCGGCCCCGCAGCAGCGGCCTGCGTCCTGGGCGCCCGACTGTAATTATCCGCGCGCTTTGCATAATTCACAGTACAGTTTCTGAAACCCTCGTGATGACTTTCTGGCGTGATTGGTTCGGTGGGAAAGGCAAGCAACCAGCTCCAGAAGAGGCTGGCTGGCGGGCCTGAGAGTGTGCAGCCCCAGATCGGCAGAGAAGCCCTGGAGCCCAAGGGCGGGCTGGCCTCTGCTCACGAGCCAAGCCGCTGAAGGCACAGGGACCCTGGCTCTAGACTTTGGAAATCTGGAGCTAATTGGGGCACAGCTCAAAGAGGGGGAAAAAAAAATCTTTAGCGGAGCAAAGACTGACTTCATTTCCCATCCGTTGGCCTCAGCCGCCTCACTGGAGGTGTCACAGAATGTGGGAAAGAAAGGGGTCCTTGGCAGACTTCCCGAGGGACCTGCTGGAGGCACAGCAAGGAAATCAGGAGGTGGGAATTCAGACCCTGCACACGAACTACCTGTGCAGCCTCGGGGAAAGTCATTGGAGCTCTCTGGCCTCCAGATTGTCATTTATAAAAATGATCGTGACTTTGTTCGACTCTCAGCTTCAAAAAAAAAAAAAAAAAAAAAAAGTTTCCCTCTGAGACTCTCAAAAGTTCTGAAAACGGTTGATCGGCAAGTGCAACCGATCTCAGAAACATCTTTAACAGAGACAAAGATCAACTTAGAGGTCGGCAAAGGGGGAAAGCCAAATTTAGAGGCCCTCCAGGACCAGGTCCAAAGCTAGACTCTCATTTCCTCCTTCACTTCTATTTTGTTTGTTTGCTTGTTTTCAAAACAAAGTCTTGCCATGTAACTGGCTGCCCTGGAACTCACGATGTAAAACAGGCTGGCTTCGAACTCACAGAGCTCCGATTGTCTCTGCCACCCAAGTGCTGGGATCAAAGGTGTGAGCCACTATGCCCTTCCTTACTTTCTCAACTCTTGTGAGTCTTCAGCTCTCAACATAAACTAAACCCTGCGTCTGCAGCGGGGGCTTCATTCATTGAAGGATGATTGCATTTTGGTTCAGGGGAAATTCTTATCCAACAAATAATTAGCACCCACCATGTGCCACCTGGGGAGGTAGGAGATTAATGGCATGGCTCCTTTCTTACCCAGAGAGACTGGGGGTGGGGGCCAGACGCATAGAAATGGCGTTTGGGGGACAAGGCTGGAGGTTTGGCTCAGCGGTGAAGAGGATTTGTTACTTTTGCAGAGGACCTGAGTTTGAGTCCTGGAACTCAAGGAAGTCCCTGAAGGCAGAAGCTCACAACCCTTTGTAACTCCAGTCCCAGGGGATCTGACGCCCTCTTCTGGCCTCCACAGGCACCAGCTGTGCACATACATGGTGCACACGAATATTCAAGCAACACACACACACACACACACACACACACAGAGAGAGAGAGAGAGAGAGAGAGAGAGAGAGAGAGAGAGATGGGGTGGGTTCTCTGTGTAGCCCTGGCTGTTCTGGGACTCTCTCTCTGTAGACCAGGCTGGCCTCAGACTCATAGAGATCCACCTGCCTCTGCCTCCCAAGTGCTGGGATCAAAGGCACGCGCTGCCATCGCCTGGATAAAACCGTTTCAGGTTGAGGTAAATGCAGGAAGCAAGCCCCCAGGCCAGCACCCTGGGCAAACACTGATCCTGAAGAGCTGGCCTTCAGCTCAGCCCGGGCTCTGAATTGCTGCTTCTGAGACGGGCTGTAACAGCTCTTTCCTCCATTGGAGAGCCCTGGCTAGCTCGTTTAAAGCAGGGCTTCACTCCCTGTTAAGCAGGTGGTGGGAGGGGTGGGAGGAGGCCCTTCTGAGACCCGAGGGCCAGCTGGGCATAATTTCACCGGTTCCCCCGTCCCTCAAACGGTGCCATGTCTCCCTTCCCTGCCTCTCGCCCAAGCTTCGAAATGAAAAGGACCTGAAGAGGGCGGAAAGGCGCCAAGCAGCAAGCCATCGCTGGTGTCCCTGTGGGCTGCAGGGCCCTTTCCTTCCTAGCTGCTTATTTGCATGGAGCAGGTGCTGTTTGCTTACTTCTAAGTGATAGTTGCTCCTGGCTGTGACCTGCCCAGTGGGTGGGTCGTGGAGCAGAGCCCAGGAGGTAGGAGGTGCCCGGTAAGGCTCTGCTAAGTGGCAGGCTGGAAGAACTGTCACCACCCCTGCCTCCGATTCTTCTTCGAGGCTTCCATGCTTGAGGGCATCTTCACACTCTGGTGCTAAGGCTACTCTGAGAAGGAACATGGAGAACCATCCAGAAGGCCGCTCCAGCTCCTCCGGAACACAGTGAACACTGAGCCGCAGACTTTTTTCTCAATGTAACGCAAGACAGCGCTGTCTGTCCGTGATGTCTCCTGCCTCTGAATTTACACCACACACACACACAACATACACCCCACAGACACACACGCACACCACCTAGCAGAAGAAATCCAGTTCTAGAGGAAAGGCTTCTAGGATCTCGCTGCACCTCGCACTCACAGTACTCATTTAGAAGCGTCTGCCCTGCAGGGCGCTGGTAGCAGCCACCTCTAATCCCATCCCTCAGGAGGCAGAGGCAGGTGGATCTCTGAGTTCCAGGACAGTCGGGGCTACACAAAGAAGATCCAACAAACAAACAAGAAGAAGAAGGAAGAAGGAGGAGGAAGAGGAAGAAAGAAGGCATAAGAATCTGGCCCTAGCAGAGCTTACAGAAGTGAGATACGTGAGTAAGCCTGCTTGGTGGGATTCACAAAGCCCCACAGTGAGACAGGGTTAGGAACAAGATTAGGGTCCCCAAGCCTAGGGAGGTACAGCAAAGTTTGACTCTGCAACAAAAGACTGACTAAGGAGGCCTCATCCAGAGAGAGGCTGGCTATCCATCCTCCTTCAGCCTCTTCAGTTCCTAGACTCTACCCAGTCAGTTTGGTTCTCTTGTAACCCCACATTATCAGAACACACCATCTGAAAGGGTGGTAGCATTCCTTCATTTTACTGCTAAGGAAACTGAGACTCTTCCAAAGACAAACCCTGTCCTTAGTCACCCATCTGAAAACATAGACCACTAGAATTCTTGTGGACTCTTCTTGCTCCTTGAACAGGAGCAGGAAGCCACCCTGCATCTCCCAGAATGGCTGCTGGAAGCTCCAGTTCAAGCTGTGCCACTGGGTTCCCACTGAAGCCCCAGGATTTAGGAGCAGTGTCCTGTGCACCTTGTATAGCTCAGCCTACTTTATCTGACCCTTTCCTTCACATTTCCTCTCTACCAATATTTAATTTGTTGTGTCCTAAGGGATAGTAAGCCTGGGATGTCTTTTCCTGTTTTTCAAGATGGACTGATGGGATCTGCAAGAGAAACACTGAAAGGCACCATACGTGGGAAAAGCCAATGATTAGAATAAACGATCAATCACTAAATCTGATCCATGTAGATTGACAAACTGGGCCTCTTAGCTTAAAAAAAAATCTCATTTTCAGCACTAACAAAAATAATTATTATGTTAAAACCCTACCCTGGTTTAAACGTGGCTAACACATTGGAGGATACTTACAGTCTTTAGTGTCAATCTCTGCCAACACAGGGAAACATCCAGCATCCTAGTATGCTTTGTTTCCAAGAGATGTAGTTCACAGTGCTCTGTTGTCCTCAGTAATTTCAGAATTCACATCACTTACAAAGATGCACACTGGCTATTTAAGGAAGTCTGCTTTAAAACACACACACACACACACACACACACACACACACACACAGAAAAATAGGAAAAAAAAAAAAACCACTCTCCAAAACAAAGCAAACCTCCCCCTCTCCTCTCCCTCCCCCTAAACCCAAGTGCTTTGTGTGAGGAGGAGTCAACCATTGGGATTCACAGGAGGTCCCTAAGTCAAACGCTGCAGCTGCGTTTTTAAAGAGGGATGAATAAACTACAGCCGTTAATAACATCTGTATCGTACAAGCTAAGATGATGATAGGGGTAATCAGATCTCATGCTTCAGGGCATAAGATGATTGCTTGCTGGGGGCGCAGGATCTGCCCTTTCAGGTACAGGAGTTCACAGCGCAAGAACCAGGCTGCAGGAATGTCTCCTCTCTCTGGAAAAGTTCACATGGCATGGATACGAAATTTGGGGTTGAAGTCTGACAGATCAGAATACTAACTGTATCTTTCCACCCCCCCCCCAACATATACAATTCATGTGTAGATTCGGGTGCCCTTTTCTTAAGGTTGAAGTTCTTTGATGTTCTCATTCCTTTTACTGCTCAGTGGGTGCCAAATAAATATGGAAAAGAGCAGTGAAAACCATCATGATACTTAGACTTCAGCCCCTGACTTTACACTGTTCCAATTCCATGTACTTGGCTGATTTTCTATTTTTGTTTGTGTCACATATTTTAAACTCTACACACAGGCATTTCCACTTGCTTTGGTTAAACAGTGGTTCGAATGATACACGTATGTGTGGGGTGTACAAGGAATGGATTCATGCCAAAGGCCCTCATCCCTGAAATAGTTTTTGTGGGTTGATTGCCATGCTGGAGAGCAAATGCAGGGCCCAGCATCCTCTGCCACTCAGCCATCAGACCTCAGCTCTAACGCCATCTTTTCAACTTAGTCTCTGGAAGGGGAAAGAACGCAAAAATAATCTTTTCTTCTTCTTTTTTTAGTATCTTCTGACTCCTGGAGGCGCTTGCTTTAGTACAGTTACACAGTTTACACAGTTTTGAAAACAAACAAACAAAAAACCCGAAACACCTGTGCAAGTGTCAGCAGGGTAGAGCTGCTTCTGTACAGCCATGTCAACCTGCACTGGAGGTCAGAGGCTGCCAGGCAGCTGTGAGCACCGCAGAGATGAGTCTTCTTCCCCAGCAGAGCGCTTGCAGCCTTCTGGGCACGGAAGACGTCCCTGCCTCTGGCTCCATCACTTTTACTAAAGCCGTTCAGTTTGGTGGCGCTGAAAAGGGGGCCGTCCCGGAACCTATGACTGCTAATGAGATGTTTAAAAGATGAACTGAACCAGGTTTGGTTGTTTTGTTTGTTTTTTTTTTTTTTTTTTTGGGGGGGGGGGACGTGCTTGCAGCTGTTGGGCTGCAGACAGCCATGGGAAATTTGTCAGGAGCTCAAAGCACCATCGTTAATAACCATTATTCTGTTGTCTGGGATGTTTGTTTAAATACTGTTGACACTGTGCGCGCATTGTCATCGTCTCTAAATTGTAGCTCTTAACCGCCCGAGAAACGCTGCCGGAGACCACCTAGGGTCCCTCCGCGTGGTGCTGAGGCCTGCCTTCACCTGAAGGGTAAACAAATACCAGATTTCTCTTGGGTTCACGTTCCCCCCACCCCCCACGTGCAACAAGCAAGCAATTTTGTGGAAGGGAGGGAGGACGATCCTTTGGGCATAGCCTGTAGGTAACACGCCTCGGAGAACCCACAGGGCGGCGGGAAAAAAAAAAAAAAAAAAAAAAAAAAAACCGCACAAATAAACGCAGACCCCGGACGAATGGGGCCCAGGCCTTTGGGCCACGCGCGGCTCTGCGTGGCGGGACGGCGCGGAGGATGGACACCAGTGAGCCATCCCCCTGCCCCCACTGAAGTTTTGCTTAGTGGGTGAGGTCGCTGGGGAGGGGAACGTCTTTGGGGTGGGGTGGGGTGGGGTGGGGGTGGGAAAGCCAGACAACCCGACCGACCCCCAAGTCAGGAGCCGGGGATCACGGACGGCCGAGCAGGACAAAGCGTGTCCCAAGCTTACAAAGGCGCCACCTGTGACCCGACTCGGCTGACGTCTCTGTTAGGAAGGGCCGAAGAGGGGGACCCACCTTTCGGCCGGTGGCGCAGCCGCAGAAGGAGGAATTGGGGGGAGAGGACACCCGGGCGCCCGCGGCCCCATTTCGCAGATGGGTAAGGGCTCGGGGGTGGGGGTGGGGGGAGGCGGACCCCGGCCCCGGGGGCCCCCAACCTCCAGGCCTCTGGCTTTCTGCTTCCCTCCCGAAGGTCGCTGCTGACAAATCTATCTATTTGGGGCAAATTGTCAGTGAGAAACTTCCGCTCGAACGGCGCCGGACAAAACGGGCCGCCTGAAAGGGGGGGACCCCGCGGCCGGCGCGGCCGAACAATGCCGCGGCCCGAGCGCCGGGGGCCGCACAAAGGCCGGATTAATTGGGGCCGCGGCAGAGCGCGGCGCTGCAGCCCCGCTCGGCCCGCGCCGCGGGGCGCCCCATTGACTGGGCCCCGAGCCCCACTTTTCACCAACTCCAAACAAAAGTCAATTTCTTTTTGATAAGGCGGGGGAGGGGGCGAGGCCCTCCACCCGCTTCTCGCCGAGCTCTTGCCTTGGCTGGGGGGTGGCTGTGTGCGTACGTGTGTGTGTGTGTGTGTGTGTGTGTGTGTGTGTGTGTGTGCGTGTGTGTGTGTGTGTGTGTGTGTGG
>REGO01000295.1:1315007-1337395 GCA_010120015.1 Rhombomys opimus | reverse complement strand
GTGTGTGTGTGTGTGTGTGTGTGTGGAGGATGTTGGAAGGACGGGGGATCCTGGAGGGACCGGGGCCCCCCTAGAGCATGGGAACCCAAGATGGATGGGGGAACCTTAACGGCTCGAGGCGCGTGGAGCCCAGCGAGGAAGAGGAGAGGGGTCTCGGGGTACCGGGACCTGGAGGGAAGGGGACCGAGGACGCAGAGCGGCCCCGGGGTGGCCGCCAGCCCGCTGTCCCCGCCCCTCCTGCCCCCTCTGGACGGGAGGCGTGGTGCAGCTTCCCTGCCACACCCACTGGGCGGGATAGGACCCGGGGTGCCAGGTCTTGAGGGTGGCTGAGGGGAGGTGTGGGGCAGTGGCGCCAGGGCCCTGACGAGGGGTGGCCCTCTGGGGTGGGGGAGTGCAGACAGGGGAGTTGGGAGACACAGAGAAACGCCCCCGGCTGGTGCTCTATCCCTGGCAGATTTGATCATCCTTGTGGCTGCTGTAACCAGCAGCTACTGTGCTCCTGACTGGAGAACAGGGACCACAGACCGACAGCATCCTAAGAGTTCAAAGCCACACTAAGCATACCAAGAGTTCAAAGCCAGCCTGCGCTACCGAGAGACACTGTCTAACTGAGAGAGTGGGGCAGGAGGAGAGGAGGGGCGGAGATGAGGGAGGAGGGGAAGAGATAAGGGAGGAGGGGAGGGAAGGGGGAGAGGGAAGGGGGACTACCGGATGCTGGGGGTTAAAGGGGAAATAATAATCCTCTGTAAACGATGACACTGGCTGGAGGGAGCGACATAAGAGAAAAGATACCTAATTACTCCGTGGACACCCAGACTTGGAGAAGTGATCATGATTTAAAACAAACAAATTATTATAGACCCAACACTGTCCGTGGTTTAAATACCACAGACGGAGGAAAGCCCAGGTCGGGAGTCTCCGCATCCTGGCCTGTGAGGATGAGCGATCAAGGAGGAGGGCAGAGGCCTCTTCAGCGACACTGAGAATCCCTTTAACAGTGGGTGTCCCCCGCCCCCTCGCCCAGCTTTCAGGGCTCTGCAGTGTAGGAAGGTGGGAGCTGCCTTTAAGATACCCCAGGTCCTGGCCCAGGGCAAAGGCCTCCTTCCTCAGCCAGAGCTGACTCCCAGCTGAGCTAGGAAGAGGCCAGTGGATCAAAGGCTGAAGCCAGCAGCTGACAGGAGGGGCCGGCTGAGGGGACTGCTTCCCCCCTCCCCGCCCTGTCTGCTCTGCTTTGACTGTTTGATTTAGGAGTCTTTAACTGTCTGGCCCCCCTCCTAAGACATCTACCATCTTGGCACTCCTCTGGGTGGACACAGTGAGAGAGTTCAGACGCCAGGTACCAAACCATGGCATTAAGGGGATAAGAAGGGGTCTTCAGGAACAGCCTGAAGGGGGCAGGAGGCAGAGACCTGGACCTGGTGCTGTCACAGCAAGAGTGGCCGGCAGACCTGCTGGCCGAATCCAGCCTAGGTTCCATTTCAAGCACTGTCGATTGAAAACGATCCTCTCTGGACCAGACAGTGAGCCCTTCCAGATTTCTGTTGAATCCAAGGCTGTGAAAAATCAAGGACAAATATTTATCTAAAGATGTCACAACTTTGAATTTCAATGATAACTTCTCGGCTAATTTCTGGTCGGAATCTAGAGCAGCTGTTGCTATTGTGTATTTTGAATTCCCAAAAGAGGAATTTGGGAATCGATTTTTTTTTTCCCTCCACCAGTCCTCAGTCTGCTTTCTCTTGGTTTGTTGGTGCCTCGTGAAAGTGCAAACAAATAAACTCCAAGGCCCCCAGCTGACGGTGAAAGTTATTAACTCCGGCCCCCAAATGAATAACGTATTCCATCCTCCATCGACAAGTGTGGCGATGCTGCAGTATCCTCTCCGGAGGAAGCAGAGGGAAGGTATATAACGAGTGCAGTTGTGCATTGCAGGATGTAAGAACACACCCACGCGGTGAAACCTCCAAACTGAAGCGATGCGTGTGTCAGACGGTGTGTGCTGGCTCCCAGGCGCAGCCTCTAAGAGCACTCAGAACTCTTGCTCACCTTACTGTTTTACAGATGGAGGTCTGCCGCGTGATTCAAGAGGTCCAGTCACACAGAGGGTGAGCGGCATACCCCTGCCAGACCTTCCCAAGACTCCCTCGTTACCGTTTTCTTTTAAATTTTGTTTTATTATTTTTAAATTATGTGTACGTGTGGTGTGTGGGTCTGTGTGCAGGTTTCTGTGTGTGTATGTGTGTGGGTCTGTGTGTTTGTGGGTACTGGTGCCAGTGGAGGCCGAAGGTGTCAGATCAGCCCAGCGGTTGGGGCTACAGGCAGTTGTAGCCACCTGAAATGGGCGCTGGGAATCATACCCAGGCCTCAGGTCTCCTCTCTTTTTGTTGTTGGTTCTCCCCTGCCCATCCCCACCCCTGCCAACCTCCCAGACAGGGTTTCTCTGTGTAGCCCTGGCTGTCCTGGAACTCACTTTGTAGACCAGGCTGGCCAAGAACTCAGAGATGGGACCTGCCTCTGCTTCCCCTGGGATTAAAGACATGTGCCTCCTCAGCTGCTGTGCAGCCGCCGCCCCTACTACCCAGTACCCAGTACACCAGCTGAGCCATGTCTCCATCTTCCTTGGTCAATTTGTAAAGTGAATTTGAAATACTTTGTCTTTTAGAAAAAAACAAATTATTTTGGAGTTACTCAGTGTGGAGCACAGAAGGTCCTCAGAGTCTGAAGCCTGCTGGAAAGAGAGAAGGAGAGTCTTGTTGTTCAGGCTCAGGTCGTCAGAAAGTACTGAAATGTCAGGGGAGGGGCAGGCACAGTCCCAGGTGGGGAATCTGTCATCAGGAGCCAAAAGAAAGCCCACATCTCAAGGTACTCTAGACTGAAACAGTCACAGAATGGAAAGATGGTTGTGGGGTCAGACTGTAATCCTAGCCATTGGGAGGAGGAGACAGGAAGACCATCAGTTTCGTGGTCATCTTCAGCTACAGAGTGAGTGTGAGTACAGCCCAGCCTACATGTATGAAGACCAAACAAAGGTAAGAGGGAGACAGTTTGAGAGAGAGAGAGACAGAGAGAGACAGAGAGAGACAGAGACAGAGAGACAGAGACAGAGGAGAGAGAGGGAGAGGGAGGCAGGGAAGAGGAGCGAGATAGGGAAGGAGGGAGGGAGAGAGGTAAAAAGGGAGGGAGGGAGAAAGAGAGGAAAGGAGAGACGGAGAAAGAGAGAAAGAAAGAGAGAAAGAGAGAGAGAGAGAGGGAGGGAGGAAGGGAGGAAGAGAGAAAGATTAGAGAGATTAGAGTTTTGTATTTCCAAGGCCTTGGACTTTTGAAGCAATCAGTCTGTCTATCTGTGAGCTCCTGCCCAAGAGTGAAGCTGTAATTGTCTAGTCCTCCAAGAAGCAAAGCAGAGGAGACAGTCTGAGCCTCGGTACACTCACGAGCCGAGATCATAAAAATAAGATACAGTGAGCGTTTGATAGTGAAATGTACCAAACCCATAAAATGCTTTCTGATTATCTGCACAATTAAAATAATGAAAATTTTAAAAATGAAATAAAAGAGTAAAGGGGGAAATGAAATAAAATGCATGGTCACATCTTAGCAGCTATGTTAAAAATGAGAATTTTAGTGTCTACAAGGAGTCCTCTTTAGGACAGCGTCACCCCTGCCCAGCACGTGTTGCTTGGATTATAATTATACTCATATACATTCCGTAAGCACTGTGAAGTTTGTTTTCTATCAGCTACATATGAAGAGAAGCAAATATTGTGTAGTCTTCAGTGAACTGTGTTTTCCTCCCAGCAGTTTAATGTTGCTATCAGGCTAACTGTGGCGGTTCCCTGCCTTTTCCACCCTTGTAAAAATGTGTCCTCTGGGGTAGGACAGTGATGAACTCTCACTAGCTACTGTGAGTACCCATTGGGGTCCCGCCTTCCCCAGCTCTTCTTGGTTCATCTCTTCCTCTCTTCCCCCAGCTCCTCTCTTCCCTGCTTCTCTTCTTGTTTGCCCTCCTCCAACTCCTCCTCTTGCTACTGCTTCTCCACCTATTTTGGTCTCAGAGAACTTGCCAACCTTTTCCTTGTTTAACTGGTATTTTTTACTTATTTTTATTTACTTATTTCTATTTGAGACAGAGTCTCACTATGTAGCTCTAGCTGCCCTGGAACTTATTATGTAGACCAGGCTAGCCTCAAACTCACGAAGATCTGCCTGTCTGTGCCCACCAATGCTGGAACTAAAGGCAAGCACCACCATGCTTGGCTTTTGTCTTGTTTTTCGTTCTCCTAAATTGTTTGCTGAGTTTTATAGTTTCTCCTTTGAGCCTTCATCCTCATTAAACCTGGTTCCGAAAATGGTGTGAAGTGTATTTGTTCGGGGTATTGATTGAATCTTTTTTCTTGATTATTACATTATTTACGGGGGTGTCATGTGCATGGCATGGGGTGTGGGGACAACTTGGGGGAGCTGTTCTCAACTCTCCCTATGAGGGTTTAGGAGTCGAACTCAGGTTCTCCGGCTTGGTGGCAAGATCCTTTCCTTACTGAGCCAACCCAGCTGACTCCAATTTTCGATCTTCTTAAGGATTTCTTTGGTGTTTTCTAATAGAATATTTTTTTTTCTCTAAGCTGGTAGTGTACAATCTTTGTTAGATTAGATGATATATTTGGGCATTATAATGACATTTCCTCCTCCTCTTCCTTCTTCTTCTTCTTCCTCTTTGTTTTTTTGAGATAAGGTTTCTCTGTGTAGCTCTGGCTGTCCTGCAGCTCACTCTGTAGCCCAGGCTGGCCTTGAACTCACAGATCCACCTGCCTCTGCTTCCTGAGTGCTGGGATCAAAAGCATGAGCCACCTGGCTATAATGCCATTTTTCTAAACATTACATATTTTTATCAATTTTTTTTTACTGTGGGTAATTATATTTTGATTGATAAATGCTCTTATGGATCATAATAATTTGCCTTATTTTCCTGCAAGGTCACTGACATCATTTGCATACAGTACATTTGGATCTTTCTCATTTCTTCTAACATTTGACTTGGTTTTGTTTCTGGCCAAGCTGTCAGGCTAGAACTCTGGTAGACAAGAGGGCATAGCAACTCTGTGTTCTCTGATGTTAAGGAGAAGAGGATTTAGGGTGCATATGGGTATAGAATTTGCATATCTTTTTAGCGAATTAGGTAACAATTTTTCATTTCTAGTAATTCTTCGGCTTTATCTTTTAGCTACACTGGCTTTCTTTTTGAACAATATTGTCCTTACATCATCAGACTGTTTCATATACAACCACTCTTTTTTTTTTTTTATACAGGTGTCTCTGTGTAGCCCTGGTTGTTCTGGAACTCACTTTGTATAAACCAGGCTGGCCTTGAACTCATAGAGACCTGCCTGCCTCTGCTTCATGAGTGCTGCGATTAAGGCGTATGTCACCACATCTGGCTCTTTTATTCCTTAAATATTATTTATTATTAGATTAGATTATTATAGTCTATACACATGTGGGGCACTCATTGCTGAGTTTAGATTTCCTCTGCTTTTGCAGTTCTGCACTTTTGCAGTCATAACTCTGCCTGTCTGTTTCTTCCTATTTGCCTGCTTGGTGTGTTCTTAGCCTCTTAGAGCTGAGGACTGGTGTCTGTAGCAGCTTTGAGAAAGTATCAACTGTCATCTCTTTGAAAAATGCCTCCTCTCCCATTTGCTAATCCTTTCTGGAATCGGACTAGATTAAAACTACACGTCCTTTAAGTAATGTACTTTGTGAATAGATAGAAAGCCATATCCCGTGCCTTTAAATGCATACCATTTATGGTTACACATCCTTTCTGCTTGTGGGTTCTTATCCTCATACCCAGAGCCCTGGAAATGCAAGTATTGCTTATAAATTCAATGTAAGCAGAACAAAGAGGTATAAAGGCAATCACTATTTTATTTTTAGTTTTAAAGAAGGACTATGTTGTTATCAAGTTACCATATGTGAATTTGTGCTACCTTTTACAATACATTTAATGTAGAAAAAAAAAAAACTTAAACATCTTTTTTTTTTTTTTCTCACATCTTAAAACTATTTCTAAACTGCTTTCTGGAAAATGCTTTTGAACTGTTTGCTTCTGAATTGCATCCTGGAAATCGTCTCTACCTATTTTCCAGTTCCCTAACTTCCCCTTCTGTCTAAACGGGAGATGACTTCCCATTTAATGGGGGGACTTTAACTTCCTGGAGTGTTGTTTGGATCCACTTCAGAGCTGAGGAGATGCCCTTAGAGACTGTTTCTCCCTAATAAGATGTTTTCTTTTCTATGCATGTTCGCCTGCGTGCATGCATGCATGTATACCATGTGTGTGTGCCGGTGCCCTCCAAGGGTTGGGCTCCTTGAAGCTTGAGTTGTGAGCTGTCACGTGGGTGCTGGGCACTGAAGCCAGGTCTCCAAGAGAGCAATAAGTGCTCACCTGCTGAGCAGTTTCTCTAGCCCCATCTTGCTGAGGTTATTGCTATTTATTATTATTATTATTATTATTATTATTGTTATTATTATTGTTATTATTTGTAGTAGTGATGGTGTGCCTGCAAGCACACTGTGGTATACCTGAGGAGGTCAGTGAACAACTTTACGGTGTCAGGTCTCTCCTTCTGCCTTAATGTGGGTTCTGGGAATTGAACCCAGGTCCTCGGGGCTTGTACAACAAGAGACCTACTCAATAATAAAAATTTAAAGAGTTTTATGATTATTATAGGAAAGTTGAAAAGCACATAAAACATATAAAGAAGAAAATAATCAATAATCCCACAACCAGACAAGCATTGCTAATAGTTTCTAATAGTTTCTTCCAACCAGCGCTCTTGCTGGCCCTACTCACTAACGCTTATGAGCTCCTACTTGGTTTTATCAAGCAAGTAGCACTTGTATTTGGTGCCTTTGTTGTGAGGGAGCTCTTGCTCTATGGTCTAGGCTGGTCTTGAACTCTCCCTCCATCCTCTGTCTTCTCCCTTCTGAGAGCTACGGTTACAGGCACACAGCACCAACCTGGCTAGAATGTCGGGACTGTTTTTTGTTGACACACTTGCCCCTCCCCACCCCCCACCTCCCGCCCACCTCCTCTCCCCTCCCACTAGTTAGTCTCTTTCCTTTTCCCAGTCTGTCTTCTAATTTCTTATCATAGATCAGCCCTTCTCTCAAGGGATTGAGTAGGTGAGACTCACCCACATAGTGGAGGGAACCTGTTATCCTCAGTCTTTTTGCAGCAAAGCCTGTTTAAATGTTTAAATATTGGCCTCATCCAAAGGTACTGTGGGCGCCTGTGTGAAGAGTCAGCTATGGACTTACCGTAAGCTGTGAAATGGGACAGAGTACAGAGTGTTCTTACAAGGTGGCCTTCTTAAAGACATTACATAAACTCTGATAAGTGGACACACTTAAAAACAAAAACGGAGCGGGCGATGGTGGTGCACCCCTTGAATCCCAGCACTTGGGAGGAGGAGGCAGGCATAATACCCTGCCGGAGAGGCAAACACCTAACAAAACTATTCTTGGCACTTTCCATATGACGAGTGATGACATCCTGTAAGACCGGGTACATTCCCTCGCCGCACCTATTCGCTTAATCTAGCTGCAAACGTCACCTCCTGTTCTGCTTGCTAAAGGCATGGAGTCCCCTGGCGCCCTCCAGCCTTCCATCCTGGACTCACTAGCCACGAGGTGCTTTCCCAGCAACACTCAAATCAGTGTTTGACCAAAGGACTGGGCGCTGTAACCTGGCCAAGCTGGCACACAGCATTAACCATCGTTGTATTAATCGACCAGGGTGCTGGAAACTGAAGACTAAGGGACGGTGTGACCATGGCCAGAATACCATCTTGCTTAGCGATGTCTCGGGTAAAGGCACTGCCAACACAGACAACTTGAGCTGGAGTACTGGAGCCTGCAGTGTGTGGAGAAAGAGCGGACACCTCCGAGGTGTCCTTGTCTCTTGATCTCCACACATACAACACATGGGAGTGAATTAAGTAAATAATGTGAGAACCTAGCGCAGCTCCGAACCACTGAGCCCCTCCTCCTACACCGCCCCCTGCACACGCTCTTGTGGATGCACTGCTTTTTCAGTCTCAGGAGGTCGTGTTGCTTGCCACAGGAGCTTCAGGTCATGCACTGTGCTCTTCCTGCAGAACTGCAAGAAAAGGCAGGTACACACAATGGCCTTCAGTTCTGGCGCACAGTGATGCGAGGCTAGAAAGCTGTGTCTTCCCCTCCCACGTGTCCTGGTCTTTGGTGTACGGTCCCGTGAGTGGGCTAGGGTAGTAGCGTGGCCATTGAATACCAAGCATGAGGCTCTGGACTGCACTCCTAACGCTGAAACCAACCGAACCACAGAACATATAGTCTTTAATCTCAGCGCTTGGGAGGTAAAGGCAGGCAGATTTCTGTGAGTTCAAAGCCAGCCTGGTATACAAAGTGAGTTCGAGGACAGATAGGGCTGCACAGAGTAACAAAACCAAACCAAATAAATAGATAAACAACAACAACAAACCAAAATGTTGAACCATTATTTTAAGACTGAATGTCTAAACAAGTAATTTATATATATATAAATATATATATTATATATAAATATATATTTATATATATATAATATATATATAATCAAGGGGTTGGAAGAAACTATTAGAAACTATTAGCAATGCTTGTCTGGTTGTGGGATTATTAATTATTTTCTTCTTTATATGTTTTATGTGCTTTTCAACTTTCCTATAATAATCATAAAACTCTTTAAATTTTTATTTTTTTCTCATTTATTTATCTTATTCACTTTACGTCCTTGTAGCCCCTTCCCTCCTCCCTTCCCAGTCCCATCCTCTACCCACCCCTTCCCCTTTCCCATCCCCCCAGCTCATCAAGTTGCAGGACTGAACGTGTCTTCTCCCCCTGTGGCCTGGCAAGGCAGTCCCACCAGGGGGAAGTGATCAAAAAGCTGGCAAGCGAGTCCATGCCCGATGCAGTCCCCACTTCCCTTACTAGAGGACCCACGTGAAGCCTAGGCTGCCCATCTGCTACATCTTTGTAGGGGGTCTATGTTCCTGCATGGTCCTTGGTTGGTGCTTCACTCTCAGCTAACCCCTCTGGGCGTTGGCTAGTTGACTCTGTTGCTTTTCTTGCGGAGCTCCTGTCCCCTCCAGGTCCTTTTCTCTTTCCTCCCACTGTTCCACAAGACTTCCTAAGCATCAACCGATGTTTGGCTGTGAGTCTCAGCATCTGTCTTGAGGCACTGCTCGGTAGAGTCTCTCAGAGGACAACTCTGACAAGGCTCCTGTCTGCAAGCTCAGCAGGGTATTGTTCATAGTGTCAGGGGTTGGCACTCTCCCATAGGGTAGCTCTTTGGTTGGGCCAGGCATCAGTTGGGCATATCTTTAAATTTTTAAAGTTTATTTCATGTTTAAGAGCGTCTTGGCTCTGGGTGTGGATGTGTGGCATGTGGGTGCTTACTGTGCAAGTTGATCAGAGCACTGGGATGCCCTGGAACTGGAGGATGGTGCCGTGTTGGTGCTGGGAATGGAAGCTGGTCGTCTGCGGGATCCGTAAGAAACTGCTGAGCCAACACTCAGAATCTGCCCTTTAAAGCCTGGGGCTGTCTTTACAGTCACAAAGCAAAGAAGCGAAACGTTGAGGAATTTTCATTTTATCAAGTTAACCTTTATATTTTATGAAATTACATTCAAATAAATGATTTCCATTTCAAGAAGCAAGCAAGCAAGCAAGCAAACTTGCTTTCAGCCTAGAGGTGTTGCTCAGTGGTGGAATTCTTGCCTAGTGTCCACAATGCCCTGAGTTCAACTCCCAGCACAAACCACAAACACAAACCGCAAAACCTCTCAGGTTAACAAAACTTACTAAGTAGTAACACATTTCCATACTTCCATAAACTTCAGAATTTTTGTTGTGTAATCTATACATCCATTAAAGCATCACATTTTGCTAAAAATTCTTAAGGTCCTAAATTTAGCTGCAGTTTGTCAGTTAGATGCGCTCCCAGAGCTGAGAGGATGGAGTCTGTGAAGTGCCGGCCTCAGAAGCACAAGGACCTGAGTCTGGATCCCAGCACCCCCTTAAGAAGCGGGGTGCGTTGGGAATCATCTGTCAAAAAACCAAAGCTGAGCACAGGGATCTCACAAGCAGATCTCTGAGTTCGAGGCCAGCCTGGTTTGCATAGGGGTTCTAGGATAGCCAGGGCTACAGCGCGATGGGTGAAGCCCTAGAGCCTGCTGAGCCACTGAGCACAGGGTTAAGTGAAAGACCTCGCCCCCCACCTACGGTAAAGAATGGTTGAGAAAGACAACCTATGTTGACCTCTGCCTTACACACACATACACAGAGACACACACTTGCTCACACATGCACATACACACATACACAGTTGCATACACACATGCACACACAGGTATACACACATGTGCATGCACACACTCACACACATGGACACGCATGCACATGCACAGACAGATACACACAGACACATAGATACATAGATACACACAGACAGACACACACACACACACATTGCAGCTTTGTCGGCAATTTTCATGACTTCTTTCAAATCTCCAGTGTCTTCGCAGAGGCTGGCTGTCGTTTGGGTTTGGGAACCTAGAGTCAGGAGGTAGGCCCGCCTGTGAAAATGGTGACACTTCGGAGTAATCGCTGAGAGGTCAGAAGGGCTTGTCCGGGAAAGGAGACTCCAGGTGGGCAGGGCCTGCCTCAGGGGAGTGAGTGGCTTACAAGGGAGGTGTGCCCAGCCTTGAACACAGGAAGGTGACTTCGGAAGGGTGAGGACTGACTCTCTCTCTCTCTCTCTCTCTCTCTCTCTCTCTCTCTCTCTCTCTTTCTCTCTCTCTCTCTCTGTGTGCATTAAGACTTCCTAGGACTTGACTGACTTTCTCCTTTCTGTTTCTTTCCTGTTCTTCCTTCCTTTCTTTTTCCTCCTCTTCTGCTTCCTCCTCCATCTTCTTTACACTCTGGCTTCTCTGGGAACGTGAAAAAAGAATGCTAAATGGTTCTGTAAGAAGCAGCAGGAGGAGAGGAGAAGGGGGGAGAGGAAGAGGAGGTCTGCCTGACATCCCATTGGTCTCTGGCAGGTTATCAGGATGGAGCTCACTGACTCTAATGTCACAAAGAACAAGTGGCATCCGCACCAGCAGAGAAATTAGCATGCAGGAGGAATCCAGAGGCTGGTACCCACAGCCAGAGCATGAGTTCATGTGTCTGTACTCATTCACATGTCTATATCATGATCATATCATAACCGTGTATATACATCAAGATCAGCTCTATAGAATCGCTCTAGAGGCCAGGTGTAGTGGCCCACTCATGAAATCCCAGAACTTGGGAGACAGAGGCAGGCTGATCTCTGTGAGTTCAAGGATGCGAATGTGGCTCAGCGATTAAGAGCACTGGCTGATCTTCCAGAGGACCCAGGTTCAACTTCCAGCAGCTCACAACTCTCTATAACTCAAGTTCCAAGGGATCCACTACCCTCACACAGAAAAACATGCAGACAAAACACCAACGAAATAGGAATAAACAAATCATTAGAGAGAGAGAGAGCACTGGTTGCTCTTCCATAGGACCCAGGTTGGATTCCTATCAACCCACATGGCCCATAGCCCCTGTAAGTCCAGACTGGGTGGATCTGACCACCTGTCTGGCCTCCACAGGCACTGCATATTTGGTGATGTCTAACCCCACACATGTCCAAAATTAGAAGGTGAGCCCCTAACTCTGTTTTCTGGTCTCTGTCACATATAGTGAGGTGAGGGACAGTAATGGCACGAGTACATCAAATCAGTTCCAACAGGGCTCTGTTCCCCGGGCTCTCAGCTCATCCCTGCCTCTTGCTGGGCACTCCATTCTCCCTAAGGGCAGGTAGGAAGATGAATTCAAACACTGATCTAGAAACGCACGGAGATCCAAATGGCCCCAACCTGGAAGAACGTTCTTCAAGGTTACTGTATTCTCTCCCTTCTGCCTGCCGGTTTCCCGATGGCTGCTGGAAGTGCTGTTCATTCACACCACGGAGAAATCCGTGCTTTGTATTCTGACTGGGCCTTCTTTTCAAAGTCCATTAGCAGGTTACAAGCAGGACCGAGCTTCAGCCTTGGGCACATTCTTCCTACCCCCATACAACGGGTCGCCTTAATCCAGAGCCATGCAGTAAGTGATGAATTTCGCAAGTAAAAAGTTTTGCACTCGCAGGCTGTGGTGGCACACGCCTGTAATCCCAGCACTCAGGAGACAGAGGTAGACAGGCCAGCCTGATTTACAAATCGAGGCCCACACAGCCAGGGAAGCCCTGTCTTGAAAAAGCTGGGAAAAAAAAAGTTTTACACTCAAATCAAGTACGTTTGTAAGCTCATAAGTGGGGACAGAATGGGAGAGTGATAGTGGGACAAAAAGACTGAAACTTTCAGCAATTTTTATTTATTTTAAATCTACTATTCAAATTCAGCATTACAATTTGCTTCTTTACATGTAAATATTTTCATTGGAACAAATTTACAGTAGTTTAACTGGTTGCCTATCTTGCTATTTCAATTTAAATTGTTTTTTCCCCCTGTGGCATGTGTGTACAGGCAAGAAACATTAACATTTTAGAAAAGGCAAAAAGCTCTATAAGATTCCATCCTAATTCTAACACAAATTACTGTCCCAAGTAAGTCAGTAATTCAGTATATTTGAAAACATGAATGGTTTAGATACAGATTTAAATCTACTTTGCCACATTATCTAGGCCACTGGGTCTTAGTTGCAAAAAAACAAAAACAAAACTTGCTTTACAGGTATCTTGCTCAGTAAAGAACAATGACTCTTACTATGTTGTTTTGTTGTTGTTGTTTTATTTTCTTCAAGACAAGTTTTCTCTGTGTAGCCTTGGCTGTCCTGCATTTGCTTTGTAGACCAGGCTGGCCTCGAACTCAGTGATCCCTCTACCTCTGCCTCCCAGAGGGCTGGGATTAAAGGCGTGAGCCACCAAGACTGCAGGGTTCTTTCCATCTTAAGTATGTGAGCCGGGTCCTGGTTAGCTTCCTGCCATGTTGCTGTGATAAACCACTAAGCAAAGCAAAACAAAACAAAACAACCCACCCCCAAAACAACAACAATCTGGAGAGGAACCGGACTATTTTACCTTATTGGTTTCATCAAACAAGCCAAGGTGGGAACCCAAGGCAGAAACAGAGCAGAGACCTTGGAGGAATGCTGCTTCCTGGCTTGCTCCCAGGCTCACATTAGTTATTTTTTTTTATATAGCCCAAGCCCACCTGCCTGGAGACGATTCTGCCCACAGTGGGCGGGCCCTTCTACCTGGACAAGCAGCCAAGAAAGTGCTCCCTGGTCATGCCCATCTGCCCATCTGATGGAGTCAGTTCTTCAACTGAGGGTCCTCTTCCCAGGTGTGTCAAGTTGAAGACTAAGAATGTGTGTGTGTGTGTGTGTGTGTGTGTGTGTGTGAGAGAGAGAGAGAGAGAGAGAGAGAGAGAGAGAGAGAGAGAGAGAGAGATTCCCCACAGGCATGCCACAGCACTCGCATGTGGTCTTTTCTCCCTTCTACCATGGACCCTGGAAACCAAACTCAAGTCATCAGACATGACATGAAGGCCCTTTCTCACTGAGCCACCTCATTGGCCCAGACTTTAGTATTTTAAACTTAGGAGAGTGATTTTAAAAAGGTAGGCATTGGGAAAATGATACTGCAGACCAAACTATTTATAAAAATTAGAATCTGATAGCTTATATATTTTCAAAAACTTGAAAACTGTTATGAAACCTTAAGGCTGAAGAATCTGAATTTCTGAGCATTGCTATTATCTTTTTAAAATTGTATAATAATAGAGAGATGACTCAGTGGTTAAGACTCTGGCTGCTTTTCTAGAACACTGGGGCTCTGTTTCCAGCGCCCAGCAGGCAGCCTAAAACCATGGATCTCCAGTTGTGTGAATCCAGTGCCCTTGGCCCTGTACACCAGTGGTCTAGACACATATACAGACAAACACTCATTCATATAAAAAATGTGTAAAGGCCAGGTGGTGGTGCACGCCTTTAATCCTAGCACTCAGGAGGCAGAGGCAGTTGGATCTCTGTGAGTTCAGGGCCAGCCTGGTCTACAGAGTGAGTTCCAGGACAGCCAGACTCTGTCTGGCCTGGAACTTGATATGTAGACCAGAATAACGTCAAGCTTCTGAACATCCCGCCTGCCTCTGCCTCCCGAGTGCTGGGACAAACAGCATTTGCCATCATGCCCAGTCTACAAGTGTCTTTTTTTAAAGCAATCGCCTGTGTTTACGGATGCCAACTGGTAAGGATTTCTGTCACTTGTGAGGAGTAGATATAAAAGCCCAGATATAATACAATGACAGTAGAACAGTAATGACTGGTTCTAGCTCTTATTGACTCTGTTGTTGTTTGTGTCCTGTTCTGTTTTGAGACAGGATCTCGATGTGTAGCCCTGGCTAGCCTGGAACTTGATATGTAGGCTGAGATGGCCTCCACCTCAGCATCTGCGTGAGGGCTGAGACTCAAGGTGTGGGCCGTGATGCCCTCAACTCTCACCGATTCTTGCTGTGTGCTAGGAACAGTGCAGAGCTTTAAGCTGTTATAAACCCACATATCCTCCGGGGAGGGAACCACTTCTTTAACCCATTCTGCAGATAAAAGAATACAGGCTTGTGTGAGAGAGCAAACCCAGGATGCTCGTTAAGGTATAGCAAGGCCCTCTGGCTCACTTAGTGTACAACCGTAAGGCAACGCATAAAACATTTAGGACACTTTTCCAAGGCAGAGATGAACACTGTTCTTATGAAACATATAGTCTGCTGAGGGTTGGCATCTTTTTGTTTATTTTTTGCTTAAATGACTGCACACATGAAAATTAAATTAGGGGAAAATGTGTGTGTGTGTGTGTGTGTGTGTGTGTGTGTGTGGTGTCAGGGATAAATCCAGGGAATGGCACCTAGGTTAACATGTTCCCGCTCAGCTACGTCCTTTCTCTTTCTGAGATGGGCATCTGTCTGTGTTGTTCTGGCTGGCCTCAGAGTAATAATCCCCTCTCTGGGCCTCCCAGGCAGCCTGGATCACAGGCACACACCTACAAGGCTTGCAAAGAAACAAAAACAAAACATTCTTTTATCTAACTGCCCAGCATTATTTCTGAAGGCTGGCTCTTGATGGTTTCTTCTGCTCATCCTCTTCTGCACCCACCTCCATGCCTGGTTTATGTGGTTCTGGGATTGCTCTACTTCAGGCAACTATTCTGGCAACAGAGCCTCATCCACAGCTAATTATCAAGCCAACTTTAGAGGCATAACCTTAAAAACAATCTTTAATTAATATATATATATATATATATATATATATATATATATATATATATATTATTGTCAGGGTTTCTTGATGTAACCCTGTCTGGCCTAGAATTTGCTATGTACACCAGGCTGGTCTTGAACTCCCAAATACCCACCCACCTCTGCCTCCTGAGTGCTGAGATTAAAGGAAGGGACTGTCATGCCTGGCCCCAGACAATTTTTCCCCTTGTATATTACTTACATGTTTGCGTGAGTGTGTGCTGAGGAGAGGGAGATGCTCTTGGAAGGCTGTCAGATTTCCTGGAGCTGGAGTGACAGGCAGTTGTGAGCCATCAGTGTGGGTGCTGGGAGATGCTAGCTCTTAACTGATGAGCCATCTCTCCGCCCCTTAAAAAACTAACACTGAAGCATTTTGTGTGTGATAGGCCGATGCTCTAGGGATGAACTCCATCTTCAGCCCTTCTTTGCAAGTCATGGTTTCACTATTTAGAATAACACTTGCCTGAACACTCCTGACCGGTTCTCTTGGGGGTGGAGAGTGGGTGTTCATTTTTTTTTTTTTTTTTTTTTTAATTTGTAGAGCAGCATACTGCTGGGTTCCAGGAAAACCCTGTGTTGAACTTTTGGGGGAAACTGCCAAACTATTTTCAAAGTGACTACACCATTTTTTAATTTTAATTTACAATTAATTTAAATTTAATTTTTTATTTTCAAGCAACAAAATATGAGCAGGCTAAGTAGTCACCTATCCCCAGCACTGGCCATCGCTTGATTCCTGATTGGATAGTAAGGAAGTAGGGGGCTTTCCTGTGGTTTTTTCTTGTGGTTGTTATTTGCATTTCCCAGAGGCTGAGGATGACGAGGAGGCCTTTGCTTTTGTGCATTTACTTAAGTTAGGTTTATTTATTTTATGATATGTGTGTATTTTGTCTGCATGCAAGTCTGTGCCCCTGTGAGTGCCAGGTGGCTGGGAGGTCAGAAGAGGCCATCGGATCCCCAGGACTGGAGTTGTGATCCTCCGTGCTTGGTCATCTCTCCAGCACCAAGGCCTTTCTTTTTATGACTTAAAATGATCTTGACCAGAGGAGCACTATAGAATCACTTGAGAGGTTTCACACCGGTGACTCATATGGTGAAAACACTTGTCAGACCATCACTGAGGTTTCAAATGTAATAGGAAAACAATGCATAAAATGGAAACCTATTATTTTGCACGGTAAGAAGTCCAGGTTCAGAGCCGCGCTGGGCAATGCAGAGGCAGCAGCATCACAGTGTCACTGAGAACTAAGTTCCTTAGGCATCACAGCATCACTGAGACCCAGGTTCCTGCCTTTGCCGTGGCACCTGCATGTGTGCATTTTTGTTTGTGGGTTTATTGCTGTGTAGCGGCCACATGGTTGCTGGAATGCTGGATGGCCCAGCTGGGACCAGACAATGTCTAGTGGGAGAGAAATCTTTCCTAGAAGCCTCTGCTGGTCTTTTCTTACATCCCAGGGGCCTAGAACTACATACTTGCCCTGGTCTGATCTGATCTAATCTTATCTAATCTGATCTAACCTAACTTAATCTAATCTCTAGCAAAAGAAATACGAATTCCCTAACTCTGAAGAGGTACCACCTCTTTCAGCAGGAACCACATGACTGTTTTACTAACAGAGGAGGGGAGATGGATGTTGGCCCAGGCAACTAACAGTGTCTTCAACACAGGCCGCAGCATCACGAGAAGGAAAAGATTAGGTTGGGTCTCAAAATTACTTTCCTTGAACCATTGACACAACACTAATTCTGTATGGCTCAACGTAATAATCCCCAGAGCCATTTAGACAGACAGAATGGATGAAGGGACAGGGAGAAAATAATGTTTGCTCCAGGTTTAGTTCAATCACTTAACATGGCTCATGAAGTGTGAATCACTCAGAATGATTGATACAAGTAAATCAAGCTCCCGTGGGGGAGAATTTGCATAATACAAGATCTTTTGTCTACTTTTTTTTTTTTTTTTTTTTTTTTAAATCTCTCTTTGAGTAGCTCCAATGCTAGGCAATATTCAGCCTCTGCCAAAGCCTAAAGCATCTAGTCTTAAACCCAGGCTGACCAAGGTGGTCACCGGTGTATTTATACAGATTTAACAGTTAGTTGAGTTTTAGTTTTGAACAATTAAATCAGAGAATATGTTATTTTGTTTTCATTTAAAACATTTCATTTAAAGATCACAAAGGGAAAATGACTGTGTGCCTTAGTTTCTTAGGAGTCTTTTATTCTCACACTGTGAGAAGTCTAGTGCAAATTGTTTGTTATAAACAAGGTATTGACAGATACTGAAGACTGGGCCGCTTGTGGATTGTGTGGAGCTGTGCACAGACCTACTGGATACCGGGAGAAGTTCTCTTTTTAAAAGGTTTATTTGTGTGTGTCTGTGAGCGTGTGCCTGTGTGTGTGTGTATATCTCTCTGTGTGTGTCTGTTAGTGTGTCTCTGTGTGTGTGTCTCTGTGTCTGTGTGTCTGTGGGTGTGTGTCTGTGTGTGTCTGTGTGTGTCTGTGTCTGTCTCTGTGTGTATGTCTGTGAGTGTGTCTCTGTTTGTGTGTGTCTGTGTGTGTGTCTCTCTGTGTGTGTGTGAGTGTCTGTGAGTGTGTACACACCCAGGTACATGCAGATGTCCAAGGAGGTACAGTTACAGGTGTTTGGCAGCAGCCTGAGGTGAGTTCTGAGAACTGAACTCTGGTCTTTCCAGAGCGCACGCAGTGAGCATTCTTAGCCACTGAGCCCTCTGTCCAGCTCTGCCGCTCTCTTTTGTAATTGTGAATTCATGGTTCTGTTTTTAAATAGTACATCTATTGCCACAATACAAAATTCAAAGGACACAATTGCTGCAGTGACCGGTTCTTCTCAGGGCAATTCCTCAGTCACACCGTTCTCCTTCACAGACACAGCTAGCACGAAAAGAAGAATTTTATGTTGGACTCTACCTTTCCACAGGGCCGCTTACTTTACACGATGATTTCTTTATATTGTTGTTGATTTTATTCATTTACTAGACCAAAAATTATTCCAAACTGATAATGATCATCCTCTTTTTTTTTTTTTTTTTTTTTTGACAGGCTTTCTCTGTGTAGTCCTGGCTGTCCTGAACTCACTCTGTAGACCAGGCTGGCTTAGAACTCAGAGATCTGCCTGCTTCTGCCTCCCCAGTGTTGTTGGAATTAAAGGTGTGCGCCACCACCCTAGCTTGCTCACTGTTGTGTAAGTCAGGTTGGCTCTCCAGAGAGCTCCCTCGGGGTCTCCCGTGCTGGCCTCCTAGCTTGCCCTAACAGCCCTGGGACTACAGAAGCGCATCGCTGCGTCCTGCTTTATGTCGGTTCTGGGGACTCCAGCTCATCAACTCACTCATGCCCAGCAAGCGCTTTGCCCATGGAGCTATCTCCTCATCCCTCCTTTAACCATTTATCAATTTATTTATTTAGATAAAGTATTTTGCTCCGGGGCCCAAGCTGTCCTTGACCTTGAGGTCTTCAAAATCTCCCATTTCCTATCTACCTAACTTGCCTACTTGTCCAGCGGGGTTCTCAGCCTTCCTAGTGCTGCGACCCCTTAATACAGTTCCTCCTGTTGTGGTGACCCCCCGTCCAACCCTAAAATTATTCTTGTTGCTACTTCATAACTGTCATCTTGCTACTGTTATGGATAATGATGTAAATGTCTGTGTTGTCTGGTGGTCTTAGGCGACCCCTGTGAGAGGGTCATTCCATCGCTAAGGGGTCGTGACCCACAAGTTGAGAACTGCTGTACTTATGTATTTGTGGCAGTGTTGGGATTGAATCCAGGATCTTATATTCGCAAGGCAGCGCTCTATCTGTCACTGAGCTGCCCCCTCAACCCTTGGTTCATTTCTGGACGCACACTGTTTCAGTCTATTGAGGTATCATGTTTTCTTACCCCAATTCCTACTGGTAAATATTTAGTTTTTGGCCTTTCATGCTTACCAACAATGTTGAACAGGATAATGGTTGCATATGCTATCTTGAACATGCAAAAATACTATTTTAAAGGTTCGATTTTCCTCCAATGCTGTGGCTAGAACCTAAGGTTTCATGACTGCTACCATTCTGTCGTTAAGCTGCATCTCAAACCGTGAGTGTATGCCTTCAGAATGTTGGCAGATAACGGGTACTTACCATCCAGAGGGGTGAAGACATTTAAACTCCCACCGAAGAGCCAGTTTCCGGGAGAGAGAGGTCTTCAGGATACCTCTCACCGTATACATAGGCTTATGGGAAGGACTCCAAAAGGAGCATGTTCCTCTTTGTAAAAAAAAAAAAAAAAAAAAAAAAAAAAAATTGGTTTGGTTTTTTGAGACATGTTTTTTTCTGTGTTGCCCTGGCTGTCCTGAAACTTACCCTGGAGACCAGGCTCACAGAGATCCACCTGCCTCTGCCTCCCACGAGCTGGGACTAAAGGTATGCGCCATCACCTGGCTTACATGTATTTCTCAGTTGCCTCTGTGTGCTGTGGTCGGACGAGAGCATTCGGGGCTTGGGTCTCGTCCTCCACCACAGGGTTTCCAGTGATCAGACTTAGGCATCTGTCTGGTCTGGTGCCTTTACTTGACGATAGTCTCATCAGCCTAGTCACTTACTTTGTTTTTTCGTGTGGGGGCGGTTCGCCTTCGCGCACCTCTGTGCGCAGCGTGCATGGTGTGGCCTTGAAGATCAGGAGAGGGTGTCGGATCCCTTGGAACTGGAGCAACGAGGCAGTGAGCTATCTCGGGGTGCTAGGGACTAAACCCAGGTCTTCCGAGCAATTACAGGAATCCTCAACCAGTGAGCCAGCCGTCTCCGCAGCCCCCGTCTTTCCATTTTTATAACACACAAATTGGCCACGATATGGTATTGACGTTTGTCGTTTTTTTTTTCTTTTTTCTTTTTTTTTGGGGGGGGGTTGATGCAAACTTTGGGACACGTGCAGAAAAAAAAAAAATTATTCCTTCCTTTCTCTTGTCTCCCCGTCTCTAGGGAAGATGAACGTAGAGGCCTTGCGCCTGCGCGCCTGCGCGGCTGGGTCTCTACTCCTGAGCTGTGACCCCACCCCCAACCCCACTGCTCTGGTCACCGACTTTCACCTCTTCTCTTGTGGCACTACAGTGCGGTTTGCTCTGCACTCACACCTGCCACACGTGTTTCTGGAGGCGGGGAGTGTGGCTCAGTGGTAGCATGCCTATTTAGCATGCGGAGCAGGAAAAGAGCGGGATGGGACCAGGAGCCAGAGAAGGAGCAGCCCAGCCTGCCGCAGGGAAGGCTGCCTGGCCGTGCCCACCGCCCAGCCAGGGAGAGGATGCCTGGAGCCCAGGCCTTCCAGGTCAGCCTGGGGAGACCTCCTCTCAAAAAGGACAAAACAAAACAAAAACCCTAAAACCCTCAACCCCTGAAGATCAACCTATCCCGGAAAACCAGCCCGGCTGTCCCACTGAGGCAATCTTTGTGCCCCTCGGGAGGCAGCCGCAGCAAGGGTGGCGTGTTCGGAGCATTTCCTGGCGAGGTGACTCCGAGGTCCCCAAGCCTCTGCCTGGCCTGTCTTGCAGTCCCCTCCGCATAAAGGCTGCTAGCTGCTGCAGTTGCCATTTTCTCTCTGAACCCAACTCCCTTTTGTTGGCTTACGCCGGCTTACATTCCAAAAAAGGTAATTTGAAAGTACTGCTGAATTTAGATGCGGGTTTTTTTTTTTTTTGCTAATTTGTTTTTATTATGCATAGAAATATTGGTATAAAAGGTGTTTCAATTATTTTCCGAGGGAGGGGCCCGTGTATTCTGTGCAGCCACAAAGCTTTTAAATGGAGTTATTTTTCTCAGCCTATAATCGGCCTCCCTTTTAAGTACCCCACCAGCAAAAGTAAGTTTACTGCTCCCGGCACAATGGGCCTCTTCACTTTTTAGGTTTCGGAGACCTGGGTGACCTACGAAAGTTAATTAGAAGGTTAACAAAGACGAAGACAGAGTCGAATCCATCGCCTCTCCTTCAGCCAAAGATGTCATCCATTAATTAGGGAAATCATTCAGGTGGCCTCTATAGAATCCATAGAAAATCTGTCGGTGGCGGCGCACAGTTTTGATCAGATTTTCCTCTCCCCCAGAATGCTACCCTTAATGGTACGAAAAGCAGCGGGCCGGGGTGGGGAGAGGGCGCGGGAGGGGGCGGGAAGGATGGGTTTCAGGCGCGGGGCAGTTAACCAGCCGCCCAGCGCCCGCTTTGATTCTCAGGCCGCCCCGCATACTTGCAGCATGATGTAATCCTCATTGAACCCGAGAGCCCAGCGGGCCGAACGGGAGGAGGGTGGCGCAGCGGCCGCCCGGGCCCTGCAGCTTGCTCCCCGGAGCTGGGCGGCTGTTTGGGAGAGGGGGGAGGGGGGAGACCCGGGGCGCGGTGGGGGGCCCGGCCTTCGCAGCCTCGTGGACCACTCCTCCTCGGACGGCTCTCCGGTCCTCTGCAGCCCAGCACTGCTAAGAGTAGCCAGCAGCTCCAGGCAGAGAAAACCCAGCTCTGCTGGGTCCCTGTTGGAGGCTGAGCAGACGTGACCCCTTCCCATCAGTTTGTTTTTTTTTTTTCTTCACCCCTTTCTCACCATTTTCAGCTAGAATTTCTGATCTGGACAGCCAAGCCTGCACGGTTTCAGTTTGGGTAGAAGGGACATAGATGGAATGCTTTTATTATTATTTTTCAAATGTAGATTTATATATATATTTAAAAAAAAAAACCTTATTCAAACCACTTAAAGGCTGGTTTGTATTTGTGGTTCAACCTTTTCATATTCTCAGGGAGTAACTGTGTGCTTTCGGGTTTGGTTTGATTTGATTCATCATCATCATCACCGTCGTCATCATCATCGTCATCGTCATCGTCTTTTGCAGACAAGGTTTCCTCATGTTGCCCTGACTTCCAGCTCACTGTGAACCTGATTCACCTCCCAAGTTCTGGGACTGCTGCAGTGCACCACTGTGCCTGGCGATCTGTGCCTGGCGATCTATTTATTTAAATTCCAGGGACTGAGCGTTACACGCCCCCTC
>REGO01000295.1:1298623-1314997 GCA_010120015.1 Rhombomys opimus | reverse complement strand
CCCCCCCCCGTCTACCCCATAGGAGACCTTTGCAGCTGGTGCGGGCTCTGGAGCTGAAGCCACACACACACACCCAGTGCCTATGTGGCTTCTCTGCCCTAACCTTGCTGGCTGAGGTCTGGCCTCTTGGTGGCACCCCGAAGTCCTCCTGAGAAGAGCTTTGTCTCTGCGAATGTGAGACTTTTTTGGGGGAGGGGTAGGTCTGGAGTGAGGTGCGTCCTTAAAAACTCCCTGGGGACTCCAGCTCACACTTTTGTAAATGAGCCACGACTGGGAGCAAGGAAGGGTCATTTCATGCCTGGTCCTGACTGTCCTCGGGATGCCTGGATACTTAGTCAAAACATGATTCCCTGCATGCTTGTGATACGCCTCTTGTCCTGGTTAGTGGTTATTTGTCGACTTAACACAATCTAGTCAACTGGGAAGAGGAACCTCAATTGAGGAATCGCCACCATCAGACTGCCCCATAGGCAAGTCTGTAGAGCATTTCCTTGATCAATGATTGATGTAGGAGGACCCACCCACTGTGAGTAGTGTCTATGAGTAAGCATGAGCAAGCATGAAGAGCAAGTCAGCAAACAGAGTTCCTCCAAGTCTGTGAGGTGAATGAACCCTTTCTTTCCCCAGGGTATTTATCACAGGAACAGGAACCCTAACCAACAGGCTACCTGTATGAGGTCAATATTTATGTCGGTGGATCGAGCCTCCCATGGGTGGGTTGAAGAGAAGAACGAAAATATCAGCTAGCTCTCCTAAGAATAAGAAACCATCCCACCTGACTGCCTTCAGGATGGGGCATCGTGTCTCCTCTCTCCCCAAACCTTGCCCGTTCCTGTGTCTGCGTTGACACTTGTCAGTATAAATAATTTTGTCGATCAACCCCATCTCTGTCCATCCATCCTTCTGTCCTATTGTTTGTCTTTCTCTGGAGAACCTTCCTTGACAAATACAGATTTCCCTACTGCACAGTTATGGGTTATTAGAACAGTTACCTCATGTGTGCAGGTGTCTTTGAGCTTGGACAGTGAGTAGATGCTAAGAGCCTTGGTTTGCGTGTTAGAAGTCTAGAGCATGGCTTCTTAAACAGTGCGTTGTGATCCCCACACGGGGTTGTGTAACTGAATGTATGGATTTCTGGAAAATTTGGCAACAGGACAAGGTTTCCGAAGAAGCAGCTACATAAAGAAACTCAAAAGTCAAAATGCACGATGAATCCAGAACCCTTCTGGGAAAGCTTGTCTGTGTTGTGGCTCATGACTTCCCTGAAGCCTTGGTTCTAAACACATGACATGTGTGGGCTATCAGGCATGCAATGCCAATGAACACTGTCAAACGCTCAGATTGCTTGCTATGAGTTGCAGTGTGCATCTAAAGCTTTCTGCTCCTATAGCAACATAATGGCTTAATTACTGAAAACAAAGACATTCAGCGTTTTCCAACTGTACTGCTGAGCCTGTAAATATCAAATTAATATAGTCGGGGATGGTTACATTAGATTATTTGATTATTAAAATTCCCATTTGAGTTGCGGACTCCCACACACATACATGCAAACGGTTAATAAACCTTCTTTGACTTGAGATTAAGACAGAATTTATGAAAAAAAAAAAACCATTTTGAAATGGCTCTGAACACACTTGCATGAAGCAGCACTCTGAGCACTGATGGCCGTAAAATCCAAGTATCAGTCGACTCTGAAAACTGCTGAGCACAATCTGGGTCCTGCAGCTTTAAACATCTGGCAATATCTCATTGTTTTTTATTTAAAATTTTTATTTATGTGTGTGTGTATGGGTGGGTGAGTGTACGGCACAGGAGTGCAGGTGCTCTTGGAGACCAGAAGGGGGTGCCAGACACCTTGGAGCTGCAGTTAGTGTACACTGGGTATTGTGAACAAAACTCCTATCCTCTGGCAAAGCAGTAAGTATACTTACCTACTGAGCTGTCTCCTCAGGCCAAGACTTAATTCTTCATGTAACACTAAACAAACACATCTATCTCATTAGTATGTAAGCTTGCTTTACTCTTTAATAAATAATAGGATTATATATATATATATATATATATATATATATATATATATCGATGAATTGCTTTAAATACGTTTCTTGGGGGCTGGCAAGCTGGCTCAGCTGGTAAAGGCACTTTCCATAAAGCCTGACAACCTGGAACTTACATGGCAGAAGGAGAAAACTGACTCCTTCAAGTTGTCTTTTGACCTCCATATATTCAATGTGGCACTCATACCTTCTCTCGTCACACATATAAACACAATATAAATAAGTATAAAGCTTAAAATTTTTTTTCTCTATGAGTTATTATCGATAAATGTTTTATTTACACACCCATTTTATATACCCGGAGTCATGTAAAAATTCCTCTGATGAAAAGGGGTTGTAAATGAAAAAGTTAAAAAAAACAAAAAACAACAAAAAACAACTTTAGTCTCAGGAGCTGGAAAGACAACTCAGTGGTTAAAAGCAGAGGAGCTGTGTTCTGTTCCCAGCATCCACAGGGTGGCTCACAACCATCTGTGAGATCTAGATACTGTTACACATTACATACTGATGAGCACACTAAAGGCTCCATTTTTACCTCAGTCTCTGGGGCCTGCCCTGTTGTGTTGTTGGGTGTCTTTTACTGTACTACTGACCACCAGGCTCAAGGCATGGTGAAAAAGATGGGGGGTACAGTATCTATGATACTGTAACACATTAGATACTGTTCCACGGTATCTAATGCCCTTTTCTGATCTCTGTAAGCATCTCCACCCACATCGCACACATACAGCCATGCAGGCAAAATACTCATACACATAAAAACTTAGGAGCACAGTCTAGGATAATTTGGAATGTAGCCCCCCCCAAAAAAAATAACCCCCCTATTTTAGATTGACTCAGTAGAACTGATAGAAATATGGGCTTTCCAGGCATCTCTGGCTAAAGATTTAGAAAAGAAGAATTAGCGAGAGAGCCTCCCTCTTTTTAGAGAGAATGCACGCAGAACAACTGACCAGGTGCTGGTAGAAACAAGAGCAGTGAAGGCCATCTTGGTGGGGCCTTAACAACAGGTTGCTGCAAAGTGGAGGAAAACTCATTCCTATTACAAGGTTTGCCAAGCCCTTGCATGGCTTCAGGGGCTTGACCGGACTGGGGCAGTGAGAGAATGAAGACACACAGACACACCCACAGAACAGCTGGGGTCGGGTGGACTGGGCTCTGGGATGGAGGAACGGCAGCGCCCAGGAAGCTCGTTGTTCTCACTGTATTTAATTGGATAGGGAGGCAGGCTTATCGCATTCCGCTGAACAAGGACGAAGCGTTACTACGCACAGATAAACAAGGCAGCGGCGTTATTGTGTGTAGCTGAACAAGGAAGGGGGTTTAGCCGATCTAGGTAGGAGCAGCAGGGGAGGAGTTTGCAGGGTGAAAATGTCCTGGGGGAAACGGTTGGGGCACATATTTCCTGTACACACTCTCACCATCGAAACACGGACCAGGGGAAAGCTTTGCCATCCTTCTGAGCTTCTCCCTGTGGGGAAGGCTTTGCCACGTCCATGATGCTGGGATCCTTGCCCCAGCCATACCCATGTCAAGAATGTATATTCACTCAGAACTTTATTCACTCAGGGCTTTCTCCATCCCCCACGGTGGTTGGGCTGTGTTCTACTGCGTTGCAGGAGGCAGGTCTTGCAAGCAGTAGAATAGAATATTCAGCAGAGAAGAGCCTCTCTCTCCTCCGTGTCTCTCTCTGTTTCTGTTTGTCTCTGTCTCTCTGTCTCCCTTTCCCTCACAGAATCCCAGGCTGCCGTTGAATTTCCTTTGTAGCCGAGGACGACTTTGAGCACTCTTCTGCTCCCCCAGGCCCGGGTTACAGGGGTGCACAGCTAATCCCGTCCAGTTCTTCTAGCTCCGGGACTGCGTGTACACTAGGCAAGCAGGCTGGCAACTGATGCTCATTCCCCACAGAGGAGATTTCTGAGGGATATATTTAAAGCAACCGGAGCCCCCTAACTGCTGGTAACAAACTGTGACAGGAGAGAGGTCAGCTGGAGAAGGAACTATTCAACAAGAACACGCAGAGGTAGAAGCTGTGGGAAATCCCAAGCCTTTCCTTATTGGAAAGGTTGAAGAAACCGTGCTGTGAAGAAGGGCTCAATGAGGCGTGGCCAGGAGGCGTGTCAGTGAGGACGTAACTGTGGTTAACGAAGGCTGTGGATCTGACCTGCCATCTCCACGGATTCAGAAACAGAGAGGGATCACAGCAGAGGTGATGCTGTCAGAAAGAACCTGGGACGGCCATACAGCCTGGCTTCCCCGAGCAGAGGCACAGGTCCTCTGAGCCTGCACGGCTGTTCTCCAGCCTTCACAGCTGACTGAACTTACAGTCAGGCACCCTATCCTCCACGCTGCTCCTCTCTGTGGAGCAGGGACATCCGTTGTGGGCCCACCCCACCACTGTACAGAAAGCACACGCTCACAGCTGGCGTGGAATGCGGCCTTAGCTTGAGTCTCGCCTTGCTCCTTGGTCTTATATCCATTTGGGTGATATTTAGATGAGACTTAGGATTTTGAACTTTAGGAACGAGGCTGACATGAGTCAGACTTTGGAGACTGGCAGCGGGAAGACATGATTTGGGATGACAAAGAAGGAATATTGCATACTGATTGTTGTTAGGTCTCAAACCAAGCACAAAAAGCTAACTGAGGTGCCTATTTAATATATCAAAGCAGCCCAGCCCCCCTTTCTCCCAGCATCCCTCAGTCCCTACCTGTTACAGGGTATCATGCCCCCTCCCCTGAAATTCTCCAGCCCAGGGGCTGGGTTACCCTCCCCCCAGTTGCCCTTCCCTATGTAATCCAGCCATTTTGGTTACCTGGTTCCATCTACCCTTTATCCTCCTGGCTCTCCCTCTCCCCTCTCCCTTCTCCTAACACAGTCTGGCTCCGGGTCATGTCCACTCTGCACTCTTCTAGCTGTCCCTGCCTCTGGCTCTGCTCTCCCTTTTATCTTCGGTAAACCTTCTCCATCGTAACCTAGAAGCAGTGACGTCCCTCCTTCTACCTCCCCCCCCCCTTGTTCACCATGCCTTGAGCCTGGCGGTACAGTAAAAGCCACCCAACAACAAACAGGGCAGGCCCCAGAGGCTGAGGTAAAAATGGAGCCTTTAGTGTGCTCATCAATTTTCACATATAATTTCCATCCCCTCTGGGGCAAAAAAAAGACTATTTTGCCTCTTTCCCTTTACCATAGGGGGAGAGTGGGACTCGCTGATTTTTTGGGGGACCTCTGGAGGTGCCTTTGATGGGATAGGTGGGTGAGGGGTATCTGACCCTAAGCATCAGTACTGTTCAGTTCTCCCAGTAATTTATTTCGTGGGGAAGAATGGTTTGGTTTGAAGTTTTCAAGGGACTGAACCCAGAGCCTCCCATATGCTAGGCCAGCTCTCAACTTCTGAGCCTCTCCACACCATGCCCAGCCAAAAAGTACTGTTTTATTTATTATTATTTATTATTATTTGTATAGACATATTTGCTGCATGCATGTGTCACCACATGGATGCCTGATGCTCACAGGGGCCAGATACCCTAGAACTGGCATTATAAATGGCTATGAACTGCCACGTGGGTGCTAGGAACTGAGTTCGGGTCCTGCCAAGCCATCTCTCCAGCCCCAGAGGGATGTTTAAATTCAGGATTCCCATGTAGCCAGCAAAGTTAATATGATTACACAAAGAGGAAACACTTTATTAGAATCTGATCTTTAAAACGTCTCTGGGGGCTAGAGAGATGCCGCAGATAATAAGAGCACGTGCTGGTTTTACACAGGACCCAGGTTCGGTTCCCAGAACCCACACAGTGGCTCGTGACTGTCTGCAACACATACACATTAAGTAAGTGTTTAAAAAAGTCTTCAAAGGCCAAAAATGAAAACGTTATCTGGTTAACATCGAGTTTTTGTCAGAAAAATTTCCTTTCCTATGTGCCCATTTGAAATTGTCAGCCTTGCCTCCCTCAGGGGATGTTTGATAGTTGAACCCTGCTAAGTCCTTCCTCACTCAGGCTAGCTACACAGAAAGACACTGTTTCAGAAAGGATTAGTGTAGGGACCAGGGAGGTTGTTCAGCTGGCAAGATGCTCGCCCAGCATGTACAAAGCCCCGGGTTCGATTCTCAGCACCACATGACACAGGGGGGGCATGTGATCCCAGCACTTGGGGGGCAGGGGCAGGAAGATCTCTCTGAGTTCAAGGCCAGCCTGGTCTACATAGTGAGTTCCAGGACAGCCAAGGCTACACAGAGAAACCCTGTCTCAAACAAAACAAAAATAATAAAATAAAACCTGAGGTTTTGGGTCTTTACTACCAGTGACCATCTTTGGGCAGACTGGGCAGAAGTGTCACTGACGGGTACCAGCTTCAGTGGCTCATCTGTGGACCTGGCAGAGGAAGGAGCCGGCAGAGGTGTGCTGGCACACAGGGCTCCTGGATGCCACCCCAGCCTTGTTGACGCATCCTAGAGAACTGTCCCTCCTGCATCACAGAGACCCATGGAAAGAGCTTGGAAGCTGACTGACACAGTGTAATCATAGCCTGTGGCTTCAACCCACTGAAGGTTCCTGGTAACTACTAAGTGAGTTCATTGACTACAATTCAATTACAAATGTCCTATGCTCCCCAGACTTTGCTGTGCCACAGGAGAAAGTTTCCATGACAATCAAACTGACTAAGTAAACCCCAACATTAAATTAAGAGGTCACATACCAGTTGCAAAGACCGAATCAGGAAGACATTTTCCAATCAGAAATCGCAAAGAAACCAGGGATTGAACATAATGGCAAAATTAGGGTTTGCATATGAAATTCACTTCAACTAAATTTTCATCAATATTTCCTGAAGCGGACCCAATGCCAATTTAGCCCATAGCCTATCCTTGCTCCGATGGCACTGGACTCGGTGTGCGGGTTACTGTCTTTCATCTGATGGCAACACGTGGCGGTCACAGGGCAAAGCCTGGAGTGTGTGCTTGACCCCTCTGTCTCAGGGGCACCCCACAGATCTCCAAGGCTCTCCTTGCTTTCTCCATGTGGGGTCTTCCCCAGCCCTGAAAAAGCCCTGTTGACCCTCTGCTCCTGGATCAAGCCCTCCACAGCTCAGCTGCCTCTAAACCTTCCCGGGAGTATGAAGGAAGGAAAACGACAACTGGATTTTCTGAGCGATGCTGCCCGGGATGAGGGCGTTCAGGGAGAATTTAAAGACGGGGCTAGACTCCCGGACAGGCTGCTTAGGGTGGTGCTAGCTCACACAGCTTGGACCACTCTGAGGATCTCACACAGGGTGGAGCACTCTGAGGGGCCCGTGGGGAAAAAGGAAATGGATACCTTTGGTGTTTGAGACTCAGAAAGGCCGAGGAGCCGCACATACATATTGGAGAGAAAGATCTCTAAAGATGCCACGCCCCCTTATGAGTCAGCCTCTGTGCGTCACCGAAGGCTTCAGGCTGGCGTTCTCCACTGAGCCTCAAGATCAGGGAGTACAGCATTGCCATGCAATCCCCAGCGCTAGCTCTGATCAGAGTGCTCCCTGGCTGGTTTGAGGGTACATAAGATACGCAGATAACCTAGGCCTCTGCAGCCTTGTCTGACTTAATACCTTCTGTTTGCTTGTTTTAGACTTATTTGTTTAGCACAGGAGTGTTTGTCTGCTTGTATGTTTGTGTACAGCATGCTTGGTAGAGCTGTGAAGGCCAATCTGGAAGTGGAGTAACAGACAGTTGTGAGCCACCTTGTGGGTGCTGGGACTTGAACCTGGGTCCTCTGCAAGGTCAACCAGTGCTCTTGACCACTGTGCGATCTCTCCAGCTGTGACTTTTTTTTAAAGCTTCATTTATTTATTATTTATACAGTATTCTGCCTACTTGTGTGCCTGCAGGCTGAAAGAGGGCATCAGATCACGTAGATGGTTGTGAGCCACCATGTGGATGCTGGGAATTGGACTCAGGACCTTTGGAAGAACCTCTGAGCCATCCCTCCAGCCCTCCCCACCCCCCAGCTGTGCTTTTTTAGTTTTTGTTTTGAGATAGTGTCTCCCATGCTGGTTTAGAACTAGTTCATAGCTAAGGCTCACTTTGAATGTTCTAGAATGACGTGTACACACCACCACACCAACAACTTCTCACCTTATGCATGTGTGTGTGTGTGTGTGTGTGTGAGAGAGAGAGAGAGAGAGAGAGAGAGAGAGAGAGAGAGAGAGAGCTGGGAGGCACTTCCCATGGACCACAGTGCACATGTGAAGACAAGGTGCAGCAGTAGGCACTCTCCTTTTACAGTGTGGGTTCCAGGGATTGAACTCTGGTCCTCAGGCTTGGTGGCAAGCGCCTGTACCCACTGAGCCATCTCACCAGCACTGAATGAGGAGTCTTAAACAGACTTCCTGTCCCTCTTTTTTCATGGCACCTTCTAGGTGGTTGGCTGTGTCAACATGAAGCAGAGTATTCGTTCCCAGTCGCCGGCTGTCACAGGGCCGCAGAGGTAGCTGCTGAAGAGGGGGAGGGCTGTGCTTCCAAATCAGCAAATCAGTGGGAGCCACAAACAAGGTTTCCCATGCATCTTAGTGTGTTACCTCAAGACACCTGCTGCTGAGTAAGGGGAATTCTTGTTACAGACCAAGGAGAACTGGAGAAAGCAAGCACAAGCCTGTTTGCAATTGCCAAGCTGAGTGTTCTCCACTCCGTTATAAAAAAAAAAAAAAAAAAAGAGGAGAGAAGTAAATTCCTTAGGGGTCAAAAGAGCTAACAGAATCTGAAAGTGTTTCAATCTCCCTAAAGAAGATGATGTCCTCCAATATCTTGTCAGAAAGCCCTTAGACAAAGGAGGGAAGAAGCCCAGGACCAAAGCACCCACCGTTCAGTGTCTTGCTATTCCTCATGTCCTGCAGCACAGACCCTGGAGTGTGGCTCTGAAGAAGCAATACACTAAGAAAATTGAAGAGGAGGCAGTAGGATGTACCAAACTTTTTGCCAAGGAATAAGGGAAGCCAAAAAAAAAAAGTAAAAAACCAGATTGCCAAGAGGCATAGGCTTTCCTCAATGAGTGCTACTTCTCAGTCTAAGTCCAGTTTAAAAGAAGAAGAAGAAGAAGAAGGAGGAGGAGGAGAAGAAGAAGAAGAAGAAGAGTCTTTAAGAGTAACAAAAAAGAATTAATAACATGTAACTGATAAAAATAAAATAAAAAAAAAGTTCCTTATGCACATGGAAAAAAAAAGAGTAACAAAAAAGTGGTTAGACCTTGGGGGAAGAAATTTTCTTTCTTTTAAGGAGGCTATCTTGTCTGTCAGAGGTCAATGTGATGTGCAACATACACACACACACACACACACACACACACACACACACACACGGAGGCATGCATGCATGCACACATGCTCACATACTCACATGCATTCCGGAATGCACAAACACGTGAACACAGGCACACAGCCTATACTTCCCAACTGTCTGTCTCTGCGCATTTCATGCCCCGGCAGCCCTCACCTCAGGAGTGCCCCAGTCACAGGCTGTAGAGCTCAGTGAGGGGCCAGGACACTCTTGCCATGAGTGGTTTTGCTCAGCCTGAGTCTCTGGAGCCGCTATCAGAGTCTGTGTGACTTCCACCCTGTCTTTGGAGAACCGAGCCGCCCCGCCTCCGAGCACAGCTTCTACGTGCGACCTGAGAATGGACTTTCTGGAAGAAGGCTTCTCGGGGCAGGACATAGGCAGCCAAGTGTGAAGGATGGAAGCAGCTGTGGTCTGCCGGGGGGGGGGGTGCAGAGGAGGATGTGGGAGCAACCGCCTGTGGGCCAACTGCCAAAAAGAAGGTCCCGGAGAGAAGAGGAGCATTCTCCATGAGTTCTGCTCTCTCCTGACTGCCTCTCAAGGGCTGGGATGACAGGTGTGGGCTGTTGTCTATCCCATTGGTCTGTATCATTTAAAAGTGTCCTTTTACCCTGCTCTTGGCCTGGCTGTCTGCAGTTGGTCGAAATCAAATCATCCTCAACAATCAGCTGCTCCAACGAAATGGCATGATCTCCATTCATGGGAGAAGAAAGCGAGGTGTCAACAGTGTTCAGTCATGTCCCCCAAGGAGGGGCTACCAGTCCTGAGGAGGACAAGGAACGTCCCGAGCCCCGATCTTACATTCTCTCACTTGCCACCTGCTAGCAAGGGATGAGAGTCACGTGTCCCTAGCACAGATGTTAAGTATCAATCAGGTGTTACTGAGAATCCAAGCCCGGTGACAGGGCCCCTGCCATCCTGCCACTCCCAACCTGGGCTCAACCCAGCGCAGGGGCCGCGGAGGCTGGATGGGAGGTATTTCAGCGAGCTGTTGGTTCATTGCTTCAGCTCTCTTGGCTCTTACATCAGAGACAGGGAACAGAAGAGAGGGACACAAAGTTGCAAGGGGTGTGCCACTGCTCTCCAGAAGAGCAAGGGACCAAAGGCTCTTCAGTGCTGCGGGGACTATCCATCGCCCTTGCCTAGCCCACTGGGTTGTCTGGGGTCTGACCTTTGTCCTCTTGCCAGCCTGCCTTTGCTCTAGCCACATTAGGCTTTGCTTAGTTTCTCTGTGTGCTGCCATCCCATTTCTTCCTTGTAGGCTCTGCACCCAGGGATGGCTTTGGGGGGGGGGGGGGGAGGTGTCTCTTGCTTGAGCAAGATACTGAGGAGCAAGCAGGTTTCTGAGCAGAAAGTGGTGGGGAGGTTGTGGAGTTGGGGGTGCGCTGCAAGGAGTAGCTGGGCAGAGGTTCATAAAAACGGCAAAACGCGCAGAAGATGAGGTCGCTCAGTCTCCAGCTGAGTCTGTCCACCTGAGCGCCAACCCCTGGGAGGGAGAAAACCTGCTCCAGGAAGTTGACCTTTGACCGCCACGTCGCGTATGCGCGCACTGTACAAGTAAGTAAATGAAAAATATTTTCGGAAGAAAAATGTCTTCTGCGCATAAAGGACTTTCAACAATGATCTGCTGGGTGGCGGATGGGGACAGGCAGAGGGTGGCGGAGTGGGTTGTACAGGGCTGATTGTGGGGGTCACTAAACTCCAAGAGCCGGGATTGCCTAGGTCAGCGAGGAACAGGAGCAGGCAGGAAAACTCAGTGGCTGAAGGCACCTGCTGCCAAGTCTGACAACCTGAGCTTCATCCCTGGGGCCCACAGGGTGGAAGGAGTAAACTGACTCCTGCAAGCCGCCCTCTGACCTTCACACACATGCACTATTAAATACGAACCCATTCACACACATACACACACACACACACACACACACACACACAGAGTCACACACAAACACACACACATGAATTGATAAATACATATATCAAAAACACATTTTTCTTAGTAAAAAGAGAAACACCGTCTCAGAAGTAAGTTGGGATGACGGGATCTGCTGGAGCCAAGAGGCTCTCCCCAGGAACCTGGCTCTGGGTGTTGTTTCTCTGGGCTTCAGAACTTATGAGAAAAGCAGTTGCAAATGTCCCTCCATCTTTTCCAAGAGAAACACCTTCCTTAGAGCTCAGGTGATCGGCGAATGGCACAGCCAGAGAGCAGGCTGTATATCCTGGGAGGCAGCCCAGGCGGAGGGTCGGGTGGGCAGACAGGGGCTCTTCAGGACTTGGGTGGGTGTGGGAGAACGGGAAGCCAAAAACCAAGGCTCAGTCAGGGGTGTGTGAGTAGCTGCAGCCAGGGAAGCATCAGTGACCCACCAGGGCCAGGCCAAACCCCTCTGCAATCTTCCGGGGACAATCTGACCTCACTTCTAGCCTGACTTCAAGTACCCGCCGCAGGGGAGCAAGCTGGAGTGGCCAGCAACAGATGAAGGCCAGGAGGGATGCTTTCAGGGGGTGGGGGAGGGGAAGGGCTGAAGGCTCTCTTTGGCTTGCCCAAGTGACAGAACAAGCCCCCCACACGGTTTTTTCCTCTCTCTCTCTCTCTCTCTCTCTCTCTCTCTCTCTCTCTAAGTGACCCCATTCTGCCCCGTGGATGTCAGTTTTTCTTCTTGTTCCTTTCTTTCTTGGAGCTGGGGGGGGGGTGGGAGGGGGGGAGAAGCGAGTCTAGGGAGGTGGGAAGAAGCTTTTTATTTTTTTTCCACATGAGCCCTCAGAATTACAGTTCACAAACTATTCAGTAAACTGACCGGCCTCAACCTCCCCTTCAACGGCCTAATCTAAGGGGTGGATCTATGTGTTTTGTTGCCTGTCAGGAACAATCGCAGCGCGGCCCATTACATTTACGGCACGTCGCCCTTTAATTGGTGTAACACGCCGAGGCCTGAAAGGGAAGGGGCCTACAAAGGCGCTGTGAATGAGCCCCGACTCACACACACACACAAAAAAAACGCTCTGCAGAAGTTCAGAGCTGGCCACTAACAAGGAGGTAGGGAGTTAGTCTGAAAAGAGGGTGAAGTTCAGAAATGTGTCACCTTGAGGAGCGTCCCATCAAAGCAATGGTCGCATTGACAAGCTGCAAAGAAAAAAAGTTAAACCTTCCAACGCGCAGACCTGCCTTGCTGCGGTTCATTCTTGCACTTGAGGAGGGCCCAGGAAAGGGGACGCATTTTTTTTTCCTCCCCTCTTCCTCCTGGCCCCTAGACTCTCTGCTTCTGTACTCCAGAGAATGTTTTTTTTTTTAAAGCCAGAATGAAGAAACATGCTCTCCACCGCTCTGCTCAGATCCGTTATTTAAAAAAAAAAAAAAAAAAAAAAGCTCGAAGGAAGAAGGCAGAATTTAAAGAGGCTGATGTTGGCCTGTGTGGGAACCCCGGGGTTGTTCTTACACGCTTGTTTTGTGACTTCGCGCGCTGTGAGGCCGGGAAGGGGTGTAGGGGAGGGGGCTCCGTGGGGCCCCGTGGGAGATGCTCCGCGCGTGGACTCCGCCATGGCGGGTGCCGCCCGCAGACATCTTGCTGCGGTCCTGCCTCCGCCTGGCACACCCAGAGAAGACGGTGGAGCCGGATCGTGTTCCCACGGTGCAAAATTAGGCATGCCCGGGACAAACTATAGAGGGCAAGGGCCCGGGGTGGGGGTGGGGGGCGAGGGGAAGGGTGGCTCGGTGGCACTTCGATTGCTCCCCCCCCCCGCCCCATCACCCAGAGGACCCGCCCCCTCCAAATACCTTCGGGGTTCCAGAGGTCACCCAAAGGTGCTGCTGCGGCGGCGGGCGGCCCTGCCCACCCTCTCGTGCGCCCTGCCCCTGGCTTACGTCTGCTGCCTCCGTCCTCCCCCACCCCCACCCCCGTGCCAGGCCTGCTGTGGGCGGACGCCCCGGTGCCCAGCTTCTCCGGGGGTGGGGGAGCACCCCAGCTCCCCGATCCCTCCCACTCGCCCCCCCACCCCCAGCCCCGGCCGCGCCTTTGTCCTCCCCCCTCCCGGGTCCCCCACCCCCGCCCCTCGGGCCGCCCCTGTGAACCGCCCGGCCCCGCGCGGAGGAGGGGGGCGGGGTGGGGTGGGGGGCGCTTCTCCGGGCAGCCCCCCTCCAGATTTGTAATCCGCCAAAAAGCCGCTGATTGCAGCAATCGTTACTTTTCATTAAAAAAACTTAGAAGCAATTTGAGAGAGGCCTTCTCAATGAATACATTTACCCCCGCGCGGGCTTTCTTCTCCGCCTCCACTTGATGAGTTTCTCCGGCGAAGCCGTTCCTACAGGCACAGAATGGGCAATCCCTTGATCCCCGTCAATTGTCATCCCGAGTCGGGGCCACTTTGACCGCCAATAGTGGCGAAGTCAGGGCTAATCCTCCGAAGGAATCACGGGAAAAGAAAGGCAACAATAACCAAGTCAAGCGTAAAAAATGAAAGAGAAATCTCTATTATCACCCACTACATTTCCCAGCGATGTTCTGAGAGAATCGGCTCGCTTGCCATTCGAGTCAGACACCCGCAGAAGAATATGGGGTCGCGGTGGGTTGGTAGACTCACACGACGTCAGAGGAGAGGGTTGAGAGCGAGGGGCCTCTCCCCGGCCGCTGCCAAATCCCCCCTCACATCCGCCGTGACCATTAAATACAGACTGACTTTATTCTGGATGGGGGGGCCCGGGGCGGGGTGGCGAGGGAGCCCCCAGCTGTGCGCAGACACACACACACACACACACACACACACACACACACACACACACTTGCAGAGCTGGATGGGTGTGTGTGTGTGTGTGTGTGTGTGTGTGTGGAAGCCAAGGAGACGCCATCCCTCCCCCCGCCCCTCCCTCTGGGGCCCGAGGGCCCGCGGCCTTGGCGACAGTCCCCTCCCCGGGGCGCACGGCTCTGTGCACGCGCCGCGGGGCCGCGGGGCCCCGCCCGTGTCAGCGCAGCCCCGGGCCGCTTCCCACGCCTACAGGAACCGGCACGGGCCCGGGTGCCTGTTGCTGCAGCCGAGCGGGAGACGAAGTTAGCTCTCAGGGGGTCGGGGTCAAGCTGGGGGTCCCAGCCCGGCCCGGGCCACAGCGTTTCCGGGAGGGGTGGCCCCTGCAGCTCCGAGATGCTGCCGGGTGGAGGGTGGAGGGCGGGGGGCTGGGGGGGCGACGAGGACCGTGCTCGGAGCCACCCGGGGGAGCTGGCTGGCTTGGGAAGGAGGCTGAGGCCCAGAGGGCCCCGGGCGCGAGCGAGCGAGCGCACAGCCCTTGGGGGTGCAGAGAGAGGCCTTTCAGCGCGTGGGGGTGCTACTTTCAGGGGTGCAGGGCACCTCCTTCCCAGGGGGTCCTGGGGGATGCGGAAGGTTTCCCCTTCTCCCAGCTTGTGTGGGGCCACGGGGCGCGGCTCCTCCGACTGGAGGCAGCGCCCAGGTTTCACATCCCTCAGGAGCCCGAACCCGCCCTTGGAAGCCTGGAGGCTCACTCCTCTGGGGGACCTCTAGGGCCTGGCACGTCCCGCACCGCATTGCACTTACAGCCCACGTACTTACGCTACGCCCCGTGCACAGCCCGTTCTACACGCTGGGGTCACACATGCAGACGAAAACGTGCTCAGGCAGTACCTAACTTCCGAACATAGATTATGCAAGAGTTGGCTTCATCCGCTTCAAACAAGCGCACGCCTTCCTGCACCCGCGGGCGCGAGGGCGCACACACACACACACACACACACACACACACGCACACACACACACACACACAGCCTGCACGCTCCTCGCACACTAGCTGTGTGCAGGTAAGGACGGTCCCCAGGGTGTCCGGACTGACTGTCTAGAATGGCAGGTCACAGGGATTCTAGAGGGAGCCACAGAGGCGGGGCTTGGGGCTTTGGCCGGGGGGTGGGGGGAAGAGACCTAGGCCACATTTGGAGTCCCCAAAGGTCAGTCCCTTCGCTCCCCGTTGGGCCCATTCAGGAGCTCCACAGAACAGATCAGAGACCACATCAAAACCTATGTGGTGAGGCCTGCTCACCTAAGCACCAGACACTGGCCAAGGGAGCCCTGGGTAGGACGCCCTCCAGTGGCTGAGGAACTGAGGGCTGAGAAGACGGAGCCCAAGGATCCCCAACCCCTGCCCGGGTGGGGTCGCCTGGACGGAAGGTGTGGAGAGCCCGGGTGATGTTTCCGGAGGACATTCCGTCCTGCCTCAGATTTACATAGCCGGAACCCACGCTTGGACCGTGGTCTGGAAAGGGTGCTTGCAGAGAGGGCGACGCTCTCGCAGTCCTAATTAGTGATTTTTGTCCCCTAGTTACTGGGCTCGGCAGCTCATGCAAATGAACTCTTCATTTCAGCCACATTACCCCAGCTCCAGAATTAACTGACTCTTATCTTTAATGATATGCTGCTGAAGTTCTCTCAGCCCGGCTAGCTTTTTATCTTGATTACTCTAATCAATAAGAAATGATAGAGTAGAATTATAAACTCTATTGGCTTTTAAATGTTGCCGACAAGCCGTCTAGATGCCATTCCTGTTCATTGTTATTTATTAAAATGATCCTCAGCCTAACAGCGGATGCAAATACCGAGTGGGAGAAGGAGAAAGAGCCTCCGGGGGACCAGTCCCAGCCAGTCCCCCCCCCCCCGGCCTCAGGGTAGATTCCGAGCTGTTTGGGCTTGAAAGGACCCCAAAAAATGTTATTAAAGCTTTATAAAGAAAATTGCTCCTTTGAAGTATCCAGAGAAACAGAAAAACAAATTAAAAAGCAGGACCCCCCCTTCCCCCGAGCGCCCCATCTTGAGGAACAGGCTCGTTCTGGGAGGAGGCGGCAGAGGCATCACTCGAACCTGCAGCCTGTGTGTGTGTGTGGGGGGGAGGGAGTGTGCATGCACCATTTCAGGCACGGGGGGGGGGGGTCAGTTTCCCTGCCCGCTCCTGGGAGAAGAGCGGGGCGGAACCCCGCGAGCCTGCAGAAGGTATTTCTTTCCTGGAGTTGGTGGGTGGG
>REGO01000295.1:1278225-1296953 GCA_010120015.1 Rhombomys opimus | reverse complement strand
CGAGGGTCCGAGGCCGTGTCAGACTGAAATGGCCTAAGTCTTCAAGGATGGGGCGTTCAGGTTCCTGTCGCCCCACTCTCTCACCTCTTCAACCCAGGAGAGGTAAGCTCCTCCTCTCCCCTAGCCTGCCAGGGGAGAGGGCTGGACTCCAAGGCCTTCCCTGAGACCCCTGGGCCGCTCCCCAGTTCTCGTGAGCCCAGGTGTTTGCTTTGCCATCCCAGGGTTTCCTGCTATGCCCTACCATGGTGACGGCGACCCAACCTAAACATCTCATAGGTTGGCGCTGTTGGTGACACGGATGGGGTCCAGTTTCCCCTTTTGTCGACCCTCCTCTCCGCACACCAAACTGGGACCCTCACGCCGTCTCTGACACTTCCAGAAAAGGATACCGTGGGCTAAGAGCACTTCCAGAGTGGGGAATCTGTATTTGCCTCTGAAAAAGAAACAACGCGACCCCTGGTGGAAGAAAACGGAAGTTTAGAAATTTAAGGATGTGAGAATGTCTCAGCCTTGTGCGTTGTGGGTGGAGGGAGAGGATCCTTAAAGAAAAGGACTGTCTCTGAGACGGAGAACAGGAGGGGGGCATCCGGCAGGTGGCCTTCAGGTGGAGTACGCTGGGGAAAATGCGGACCAGACACAGTCCTGTCACACCCCAGGTCCTCCCTCAGCTCTGTGGGTCTGGCTAGTGTGGGGTCAGCCATACCACAGTCCCATCTCTCCACAGGACGGGACGCTCAGGGGTGACAGACGGGACGCTCAGGATGACCCCGCCTGTTGCTTGATTGTTCTAGGTTACCTCCAGATTCCGGACTCTTACCTGGCTTCCTTTTGAACAAACCCACTCCCTCTGTCTCCAATAGATGACGGCACCTTTTTTTCTCACCTTCGAATGAGCCTCAGGTATCAGGCTGTCCTCAAACTCACATTGCTGCCAGGGATGGCTTTTGTGTGTGCCAGGCCAGCGCTCTGTCACCCGGGGACAGACTAAGGCAAGAATTCAGCATAGTAAGGGGACTGTGGTGTTGAATGGAGGCCCCACTCCTCTGGTATTTATTTGCTCCCAGTTTTTAGTAAAGACAGTCAGGGACATGGCTCTGAGCCTAAGGAGTAGACATATGAGCAAAACATGGAGAGGAGGAGCTCTGTGAGCCTTTGTTCATGCCCAGGGCCAAACAATTATACACGAGAGAGAGAAAAGGAGGTAAAACTCATCACTGATCAGTTTGTCACTTTTGACCCAGAGTGGACACTTCTGGTTCACGAGGAAGGGCAAGGGGTGACATTTACTTCCTGTGTTCTTTCATTTTTATTTTATTTTACTTCTTTTGGTCTTGAGATCTAACGATGTAACCCTGGTTGGCCCGGAACATCCCGTGTAGGCCAGGCTGGCCCTGAACTCACAGCAGTGTGCTTGTCTCAACCTCATCATGTCCTCTGCCAGTCTGGAAATCCTAGGACCGTCCTGACCCTGCTTGGCTGGGCCAGCACCCTAGTGTTCTGTGCCCTGCCTTTGTGAAGGTGACGGCCTTCATCAGTGACGGCTTTGTTGTGGTCCAGCTGGTGTGAGAAGGGCTGCGGGTGTTCTGCGTGATGCAGAGCCCTGGCCAGATGTAGTAAAGGGATAAGACTCATTACTAGCACTTCCCCAGGACCTACAGGCTTCAGAAGTCCTCCGGGTCATCACCCTCCTCATTGTGCTGCTCTGCCTACTGGTCCTCCTCTCCTGAGCCAAGCACACCACAAGAATTTCTCAAGTCTCACCTCTGGGATCATCTGTTATCTCCAGGGTCCTGACCATCGGCATTGTCTGCTGGATGGCCCACTCCATCATCCAGGACTTCTACAACCCCTTCCTTGGTGGCTGATGTTCAAGAATGGTAGGTGGGGGCCGCCCTCTGCTTGAGCTGGGCAGCCTCAGTCCTTTTGCTGCTGGGTAGAGATCTGCTGCTGTGCTGTGTTCCTGCCCCTCTGAAGGGCCCTGTAGGCCCATCGCTTGTGTGGCCCACTATTCTACAGCTGCCAAACATTCAGATTCTCGGGGACCCTCCAAATACCCGACTGGTCAGAGAACTTTAGGACCCTGAGCTGGGCCATCAAGAAATTATGAGTGGCGGTTTTGGAGTTGTATTGGTTTTTGGTTTTGATCTGCAGTGTTGGGTATTGAACCTGGGGCTCCACACGTTTGGTAGGCAAACACTCAGCCAGTGAGCTGTGTGATACCCTGCCCCGAGGGCTGGTTCCCAAGGGGAACAGGCTCTTACTCAGGTTGAGGCAGGAGAAACAAAGCTGGTGGTCTGAGTTCAGACCCCACCTGGCTCTGCTGTTGGCATTTCTCACTTTTAGATACTACATCTTGAAGGATACACTTTCAAGTGTCTGGGTCTTTACCTTGCTCTGGGCATCTTCTGTGGAGCCTGTTTTGAGGCTAATAACCCAGAAAGCAAAGGCAGAAGGCTCAGAAATTCAAGGTCATCCTTTGCTACATTCTGAATGCAAGGCCATCCCGGGCGACATGAGATATACAGTTACCATGCGTTACTTAAAAATGTAATGTTTAAAATAAAGATATGAAAGGGAAAATATGTCAGTCACAGAAGCGAGCATATGACTCTGAAATTAATCTATCACCCTACTGCTTTATTCTTTCCTTCTGATTTTTTTTTTGTTCCAGGCAGCTTTATCTCTTTACTTTTACTTAGCATTTGATAACTGCACAGATTTAAGAGGTAGAGTGTAATAGTTTGATATCCACACACAATCTGCAGTAAATAAATTAGGATAATTAGTACTTAGTATTTATTTCTTTGTGTGGAAACCTGTCTTGGTTTGGTTTCTATTGCTGTGATAAAGACCATGGTCAAAAAACAACTTGGAGGGGGGTTATTTGGCTTATTTCTTGGGTCACAGTCTATTGAGGGAAGTTGAGGCAGGAACTCAAGGCAGGAGTGGAAGCAAAGGTCCTGGAGGAATGCTTGCTCCCTGTGGCTTGCTCCACATAGAAAAAGAAAATTAGGGTCCCTTCATACAAAAGGCAAAAGTAAATTTCAGGTAGTCTAAGCCAACTATAAAATAAAAAGAGTTAAAAATTGAAGATATTATATAAAAATTCAATTATATTAAAGATTGAAGATAAAAATCGTCTCCAGGATTTTAGGTTATGGACTTTTGTTAAATTAGACATAAGAAAGTACAAGTCATAAAAAGCCTGATACATGACTCTTGTCTGTTATTTCAACACTCAGGAGGCTGAGGCAGGAGGATTATCTCATGTTCCAGCTTGGGGTTCAGAGTAAACCGTGACTCAAAAAATAAAACAAGGGGCTTGAAGATAGGGCTTGGTGGTTAAGTGCTTGCTGCTCTTTCAGAGGACCTGAGTTCGGTTCCCAGCACCCAAGTCTGTAGCTTACAACGGCTTGAAACTCCAGCTCCAGTGAATCTGGCACCCCCCTCTGGCCTTCAGAGGCAACTGCACCTGAGCTGTGGCTAGGACAGTAGCTTCGAGGTCATTCAGCAATTGTTTGTGGGATTCTGATCTGTGGGAGCTATTGCTCAAGGGCTTCTGTAGCTCATTAGTCTCACATAGAGGTCTGCCTCAGTTCTTTGCTCCCTGAGGGTCTCCATGAAGCAGCTCACAATGTTTATTTAATTCTGTCAGAGCCAGATGTCCGGGACCAACAGCAGCAAAGTCATAGTAAATAATAAAAATTAAAATGTTGCTGGATTGTGCTGGCGCACACCTTTAATCCCAGCACTCAGGAGGCACATGCAGGTAGGTAGATCTTTGAGTCTGAGGCCAGCCTGGTCTACAGAGTGAGTTCCGGGACAGCTAGGGCTACACAAAGAAACCCTGTCTCCAAAACAAAATAAAACAAAAGAGTGTAGAATTTCCTAGTGCTGGAGTTACAAGCAGTTGTGAGCCACTGTGGGAGTGCTACAGATTGACCCCGGGGCCTCTGCAAGAGCCAACAAGCTCTCTTACCTCAGAGCCAACTCTCCCTCTCACGCACAATTTTTTTTTTTTAAGTTTCTGCAAACTGTTTCAGCTGTTAAAGCAGCTGTGAGAGTTACTGTTGATGGTGGATTTGATGGGTTTTAGACTCTCTGTGAAGGCACACCTGTGAGCTCTGAGGGTGTTTCCAGAACTGTGTGGGGAAAGAGCCAACCTGAATACAGGTGACACCATCTCGTGGGCTGGCAGCCTGGAGTGAGGCAGAAAGCTCAGTCCTGGCTTGGGCTCCCTACTTCCTGTCTGCAGCCCTGGCGTGACCTGTCTTTCTTGCCATGGTGGACTGTATCCCCTTGTACTGTGAGCCAAAATAACCTCCCTGAGGCTGCTTTGCTTTTCTCTGGTATTTGCTCATGGCAACAAGAAAAGTCCCGGTCATCCTGGAAGCGCTGACGTTGTGTGTGTGTGTGTGGGGTCTTCCTGCAATTCCTGGCATCCACACAAATGCATTTCTCTATCCACCCTGTGGTGATCCTCTGGACCTGGATGTCCAGAGCAGATGAAGCTTTCAAAGGTATAAACTCTCTACTTCAAGTTCAGGCTCAGAAACCTTCTGAGGCCTGGGATGTTACAGATTTAGCTGAAATCTACCTTGCGGCAGCGGCAAGGCCACCCCTCTTTCCACAGCCCACTGATGCCAGAAGGTCACCGCCAGCAACCTTGTCCTCTTCTCTTCGACCTGAGGCTCGTGGTTCTACACTAAATTGCCCGTCCAATCTGCCTTTCAGAAAAGCAATTACCCCAATTCAAATGAGATGACCCATAATTGCAAATCACCTGCCTCAGTCTTGGAAATAATATATCTAAATTTGTAGGAGAGTTAATGGGGTTAAAAGCAATAACAGACACCCATATTTTGGTAAGTGTTAGTTTTTCAAAGCATTGTTGAAGTGTAAAATTACATATTTGTTCAAAATCAATCCATATGACACAGACAAATCACTTTAGGTATGTGTGTGTGTGTGTGTGTGTGTGTGTGTCTGTGTGTGTATGTGTCTGTGGGGGGAGGGGGGAGTCTTCAGAGAGGAGTGGGGCCGCATGAATCTCTCCCTTCTTTGTGACAGGATGTTGGTGGCCCAATTTTATGCAGTTTTAGAAGTCATTTTCAAACTTTCCCCAGTTTTCCTTTAATCCCGTTTCTTCCTGCACCTCTTTTAACCAAGGCTGCAACTTTTATAACTCAGTATATGAATACCAATTTCTGCACAGCAAATTACTCCAAAGTTAGGGGTCTGCCTCAGTTCTTTGCTACAAGAGGGTCTCCATAAAACAGCTCACAATGTTTATTTAATTTGGTCAGAGCCAGACATCCGGGACCACCAGCAGAAAAGTCATAGTTATTTATGCCCAGTCTTGGAAGTGACATCCTGTCAGTTCTGTTCATTAAAAGCAAGTCACAACTTAAGGCGGAACTCAAGGTGAGGAAGTGCCTAGCAGGCAGGGACACTTCGAGTCTTCTTGGCAGAGGGTTACCAAAGTGATTCCTTCCCAGCTCATTGTTCCAGGCTTGTGCAGAAACACAAGTGTAACATGTTTTAAAGGAATGTTACATGCAAAATATGAAATTTACAATGTTTCAGACCTTTTCAGGTCACAACAATGATTTCATACATTGTCGTCATGGTGACTTACAGTTGTCACCTTGACTAGATCTGGAATTGATTAAAATCCAGGAGGCTGGGTACACCTGTGAGGGATTTTTTTTTTTCTTAATTAAATAATTTGAAGTGGAAAGACCCAGTGTTAATCCAGATCTTTTGAGGTGGGAAGAGAAGCCGTTAATCTGGGTCACACCTTCTGCTGGCAGCCTATAGAGACAACATGGAAGAAAGAAGCTCTTTCTCTCTCTCTCCCTCTCTCTCTCTCTCTCTCTCTGCCTGCTTATGCTCTCGCTGGCATGAGCGCCTACTTCTTTGGGATTCCGGTGTATAGAGACTGGGACATCCAGCCTCATGGTCTGAGCAACTACAGAATTTTTGGACCTTCTGCTGGTAGACAGCCGTCACCGGACTATATGTATATATACACATATTCATATATATATAAACATAGAATCTCAGTTCTGTTCCTCTAGAGAAGCCTGACTAATACAACCATACATCTTTCCCATTAATGTTATATTTCTGACGTCCATTACACAGGTCTATTCAGACTTTGTAGCTTCTTTTAACCAATATTTCATGCTCAATCTATGAGCTGCTACATTTTACTTAAAAATTAGCCAGCATCTACTGGGGGCTACAGCACTGGGGCATGAACCAGGGGCTTCTGCGCTCTGAGCAAGGGCTCCACCACCAAGCTACAGCCCCAGCCCTCCTTCCTTCTTCCCTCTTTCAAAGCCAGGGTCTTTCTGTGTAGCCCTGACTGTTCTAGAACTCACTCTGTAGACCAGTCTGGCCTCAAACTCACAGAGATCTGCCTGCCTCTGCCTCCGGAGTACTGGAATTAAAGGTGTGTGTCATCATGTCTGAATTTCATTTGAGTTTATTTTGAGATAGGGTCTCACTAAGTTGCCTAGCACAGGAGGACAATAAAATTGCAATCCTCCTACCTCATTTTTTTTTTCAAGTATCTGGGATCACAGAGATTCACCTGTCTCTGCCTCCTCAGTGCTGCGATTAAAACCCTGTGCCACCGCTGCCCAGCTAAATTTAACACTTTCTCCTGGCCTCAGTGAGCACCAGGCATGCTGTGCATGTATCTACATGAAGGCAAAACATTCATATACATAAAATAATAAAATAAATCTGAAAAAAAAAAACCCACAAAATTTTGCCAGGCATGGTGGTGCATGCCTTTAATCCCAGCACTCTGGCGGCCCAGTCAGGCCAATTTCTGTGAGTTTGAGGCTAGCCTGGTCTACAAAGAGAGTGTCAAGAAAGCCAGGACTGTTACACAGAGAAGCCCTGTCTTGAAAAACCAAAGGGGTGGGGGGATGAAGGGAGAGAGCAAGAGAGAAAGAGAGCAAGATTGTGTGTTTGTTGTGTTGGAGGTATATGTGTGTACATGTTTGAGTATACAGACATGTGAAAAATGTGTGCTCCCATTTAAGCATGTGCAAAGTGTGTGGGAATGTGTATGCGCCCACTTAATCATACACGGCCTGCCAGGGCCATGCAAAGGCCAAAAGTAGACCCCAGGTGGAGTCCTCAACTGCTCTCCACCTTATTCTCTTGATATAGGGTCTCTCTCTGCATCAGGAGCTCACCGACTGGCAAGCTGGCCAGGCTGGCCCCAGGATCGCCCTGTGTCTGCTTTCCTAGTGCAGGGCAGGATTAGGTCTATGGAACCATCCTCAGATTTTAATTCAGGTACTTTAAAGCTTAGCCCTCACACTCACCACAGCACGTGCTTGCTCATCCTCCCAACCTCTCTTTGGTTCCGAGTAGGGTCTGCGTGTAGCTCAATGCACTGGGGGCCCAGGTTGCTGAGTGCATTGTTTGGAGGTGTGTGTGTGTCTAAGTGTGTGTATGTGTGTTTGTGTGTGAGTGTGTGTGCATGTGCAGAGAACCTACCTATAGGTGAGGGTCCTAGGCTGCCAAGCAGATTTTTAGAAGACGAGTATAGTATAAATTATAAATTGTAAAAATCGTTTTTAAAAATTCTCTTTTTATAAAGTGCTCACCATCAGGCATTGTGTTTCAGGGCTGAGAAACCAAGCAGGGCTGGGTGCAGGGTGGAGTCCTGTGGCCTCAGCTCTTGGGAGGTGGTGGGCACTAGGTGCTCCACAGCAAGACTCTTCCTGGGGAGAAGCAACACACCTGTCTAATGACCCCAGATGGAAGCCCTGGATGGACTGGCTTTGGCACAAGGCACACCAAGGCCAAGTTCTCAGCACCAAGGAGATTTATCACCCCAGAGGGACAAAGGCAGGGAATAAGGGACAAACACTGGAGCCCGAGGACTACCGAGAAGGGGAAGGGAACAAAGGAGAGGGGGGAGGGGTATTTGCCCTAGAGGGACAGCGGACTGCCTCTGGGTAGAGAGGAGACCGCCATGGCCCATAGGAAAAAGGCAGTTTATAAAGGGAAAACCCAATGTTAGGATGAGTAGGTTAGTTTTGATTGGGTATATTAACTAGGTGAGCCAAAAGGGGGGCTTTTGATTGCTGGACTTTTACACTTTGATAGTTCGGCCTTGGTGGGTCAGCCTCGGGAGGAGGAAGTGGCCGAATAAGGGACCGTGGTGGCTAGCTTTAGGAATGTAATGTAACGGTTTAAGGCCTGCCAGGGCCATGCTTGCTATGTTCCGGCCTGCTAGAGCAGATCCCATAAAGGATCAAAGGATAGATACCACCAAAGTTGAGCAAGTTTTATTGGGGTCACTTACAGGAATATGGGTGAAGGGGTTCCTTATAGGATCAGAAATGATTTTCAGACAGATGCATCACCAAAGCCCACCCCAGACAGCTCACAAAAGCTGGGAACCTGAAGCACACTGAACAACCTGCAGGCAGCTCAACAGGTTGGAGAGGGTCTTTTCCAAGTGACTCAGCTGGTCCAAACCTCTTCCAGGCAGCTGGTCTAGTCTCAGAATCTTCGCTTCTTTCATGTTGGCTTGGTCCAAGAGGGACTCAGGTTTTATTGCTTACTATGACTGGGAGAGGCCTAGTGAATCTGGTCAGCTTCAGGGATTTCCTGAAACTACTTAGAATTGTTTTCTTCCTGTTTAAAGTGCTTCCCTGGAGGATTGAATGGTTCAGTCTCAGAGGAAACTGTTAACACATCTTGATCACATGGTGTGTTCCAGAGCAGCCAGGCTATAGACCTCATAACAAACACCGTTATCTGTAGACAGGTCTGTAATCCCAGCACTCAGGAGGTGGAGTCAACAGAATCAGGAGTTCAAGGCCAGCCTTAGCTGTATGAGACCTTGTTTCAAAACAAAAATAGAACAGAAAAAAGAAAAGAACAAACAAAAAGGCGAAAAGTGAACCAAGATGGATAGCATTTATTTACGAAGAATTTATTTAGCCAAAGGTAGGAGCATACATTAAACCAGAGCTTAAGATCAGCTGCAATAAGGACTCACTGCCCCCTGACCGGTAGAATTCCATTCTAATGCACAGAACCATGGTGTTTCAGGTGGCCCCAGACAGCTTTGTGCCAGGTGAACTTTGTGTTTGCTTTAGAGTTTCTTAAATTCCAGAAATAGCTTATGTGTATCCTTACGAGTTCTACAGTGCTCGAGTGCCACAAGCTAAACCCGCCTGGTTTACAGGAGGAAAACTGAGTCACCGCTGGCAGGTCCCTGACATTTCAGGCGTTATTCCCAGCTCCAGGAATGGAGCTGAGTCTCTGCAAAGCTGGTCTGCAGAGCCAACATACATTTGCATTTGAAGTTGGAAAAAAAAAAAAAAAACAACCAAGAGTAAGTTCGCCACAATCAAGTGTCTTTGTGTATGAATGGCCCTAATAAGTAGTTATATTTTTAAAAATACATACATATTGTATGAATTGAAGGGATCCACAAAGGTCCAATTGCCTCAAAAATTCTGCCATTACTAAATAGGCCTTAATAGCAGTCACCTGCTTTACCCCAGCCTGATTGCCAGAAGGTCACTGTTCAACAGCAATTTCCCATCAGGAGAAGGAAGGGCTACAGCGAACCCACTCTTCTTTCTCTGGAAACTTCTTCCTCCTAATCCACATATGCTGGCCTCCAAGAAGCTATAGTTATATATTGTGACTCTAACCTTCATACTGAATAAAGTTCGTGCCATTGGCCTAGCAGGGAAGAAAGGGATTTGGTCTTTGGGAGGAGATCACTAATTCTAGGTCTATTTTTAAAATATTTAAAAAACAAAGTTTATTCAGCATATTTTCTGCCACACAGACTGTGGAAAATCTAAAATATACATAAACTATAGAAGACAGACAGACAGAAATCATGAGGCATGGTCTTGGCTTCATCCTTGTAGGGCCTGTGTTTTGCTTAAGTGAATTTGAGCTGTTTTCTGTTTCTCTCTCTCTCTTTCTTTCTTTCTTTCTTTCTTTCTTTCTTTCTTTCTTTCTTTCTTTCTTTCTTTCTTTCTTTCTTTCTTTCTTTCTTTTTCAGTTTTCCAGGATAAGGTTTCTCTGTGTAGCCTTGGATGTCCTGGAACTCATTCTGTAGACCAGGCTGGTCTTGAACTCACAGAGATCTGCCTTCCTCTGCTTCCCTGAATGCTGGAATCATAAATGACACTGGCTTGTTTTCTGTTTCTTAAAACCAAAATGATGGACTAGGAGACTGGTTGGTTGGTAAGGTGCTCTCTGCGGAAACGTGAGGACTGAGCTTGGTTCCCAGAATCTGAACAGCAGGAGAGAACTGACTTCCATGTTGTCTTTTGACATTCATGTGTGTATTGAGGTGTGCACACACACACACACACACACACACACACATTAAAAAGTGCATACAATTTTTAAAATTTAGAAATGAAACTCAAGGACAATTTTATTAGGGCTTGAGAGAAAAATGCCAACAAGTAGTAGCTGGGAGGAGGGGAGGGAGAACGAGGAATAGAGGAGGAGGGAGAGGGAGAGGGAAGAGAGGGAGAAGGAGAGAGAGAGGAAAAGAGACAGAGAGTCAGACAGTCAGACATGCTTTTTGCAATGGAGATTGTCATGCAGCTGCATGGTGGAAGGGGAGAGATAAAGAGAGAGAGAGCCCATAGCATCAGGGAATGCATGCCCAGGAATTGGCCAGTGTAAAAGAAAGTAGAGATTTGAAGAGAAGAAGGAAAGAAGAAAAAGCATGGAGACTAAGCAGCTGTACAGGGGTAGGGTTTTTGCAGAAGGAGACGTACATTATCTCAGAAAGGGGATAATTATTCCTCCCCTCTGCTTAGCTTTCAGATGAATCAAATGCCTTTTGAGACTCCTGGCCAGGTAGTTGACAGAGCCGGCTGAATTACTTTTTTTTAAAGACAGGGTCTCTCTACATAATCCTGTCTGGCCTTGAACTCAGAAATCTACCTGTCTCTGCTTTCCAAGTGCTAGGATTAAAGGTGTGAGCCACCATATCTGCCTTTAAAAAGCCAAAACAAACAAACATACAAAAAAACGATGTATTTTGAATTATGTATCTGTGTGTTCGTATGTGCGCCTAAGTGCATATACCTATGGAAGGCAGAAGAGGACATCAGATCCCCTGGGGCTGGAGTCATCTAACATGAATGCTGGGAACAGAACTTATGACCTCTGGAAGAGCAGCTGGGCCCTTTCTCCAGCCCTGAGTTTTCACTGTGCCTGGAAACAGGAATTGGGGTCACAAGCTGATCCTGTATGTGTGTGTGTGTGTATGTGTGTGTGTGTGTGGTGGGCATCCACAATGATCTTGAAGGCTATTAATCCATGTTTAGCTACCTACTCCTACTCTGCTTTTATACAGATCCCACACAGACTACCTCGATGGGAGCCCATTGGTCAGTTCTAGCGTCACTGGAAGGCGGGTAAGAGCACGGGGTCTAGGAGGACCTTACGGAAAGGCTGAAAATCAGCACAGAAGAAAATCCTGTTGACAGAGGAGGGCTGGAAACTTCCAGGCTGAGGCTGACTAGAACTGGGCCAGCAGTCCAGAGCGACCTGTGGCTCATTTTAAGATTAAAACACACTCCTCTTGATAGAGGTTTAAGATGCTAAGGAGACCTGAGCTGCAGGAAATCACAGTGGAATTACATCTAACAGGCATGCAGCTGATCCTGCGCTTTGCAAATAATCCACAAAGCTTGTGCTATGTACACAAAAATCCCATCTTTTTTTGCAGCATTTGAGATACTAAACTTTCTTTCTTCAGCATGCTGTGTCCACGATCTAGAACCTCTTCTCTTTTCCCTGTGTGTACCCCAGTACTGGGCACTGAACTTAGGCCTTATGCGTACTAGGGAGACATTCCATCACTGAGACCCCCTGCCCCAAGCTGCGCACTAACGTTTAATAAACCATTTCTAATCATTTATGTCTCAGTCCCGATCCTTTTTCTAGCCGGCCATGATGGCGCTTGACTTTAATTCTAGCACTTCGGGGTCAGCGGCAGGTGGATCTCAGTGAGTTTGAGGTCTACACAGAAAATTTCAGGCCAATCATAATTACATGATGAGATCTTATCTCAAACAAACAAATAAAAAACCGGGTAGAGCTCGTTTTTTTAAAAACTCTACTTTATTTGGGGTCCTTAAGCCTCTCCCTTTCAGTTCCCCAATCCTAGGTAGGAGAGAGAAGGTTAGTGGGGAGGGAGCGCAGACCCCTTTACTTCTCCCAGCTGCCTAGGGTCGATGGTTCCCCTGGGGCTATACCAATCTCCATCAACAGGAACACAGCAAGCAGTCTCCTCCAAGCCTCTGTGTTGAAACGGTTCTCTCTGTTCAAGCCACCATCTCTGGTCTCTCCAAACTGCTACAGGCCAACACCACACACCAACACAGTCATGCCACGCTTCTCTTTCTATGCTCTAATATTTATATCCTTCAGAGTCCTAGACCACCCCCTCTCTGTGCAGCATGCAAAGGCCATGCCCCACACACGACAGTTATCAGCTGTGGACAAACTAAAGCCCAAACTAAAATCCCAGACTTGGGATTAACACAAAAACATATTTACATAGCATAACTGAGTTTACAAAGAAACCAAGACTTCCATTAGAAAGCCCTGTTCCTTGTTCTAGTTCAGGAGAACCTGGAACCTCTCCGGGGGTGCCTGGTGAACCCTGGTGCCTGATACCTGTTAATATCAGATCAGTTTTGTTTTCCTCAGATGGACAGAGGATGGAGTCCCTGAAGAGGGAAGAAAACAAAGAAGGTACTGGAAGACAGTCAACAGAATCTTCTTTGACATTTGACTCAGTTAAGATTTAATGCATATATACATGTATGCAAACTTCTTCGCTGTCAAAGTATGTTATTAGCCGAAATAACTGTCACAGTCTGTAAAATGTTATCAGACTAATGCTAGGGAGCCCTCTCCCCAAGGTAGTCAGAACAACAGAAAGTCAATTGAGGCTGGGCCGGTTTTCTTTTTTAGTTCTGAAACAGAAAAAAGACCCTGTCGATAATTTGACTTTTCAAGTACAAAAAGTCTAATTCTCCCCCCCCCTTTTAGATATATTTATTATTTATACAGTATTCTGCCTGCAAGTGTGCCTGCGCACCAGAAGAGGGCACCAGATCTCGATGTAGATGGTCATGAGCTACCATGTGGTTGCTGGGAATTGAACTCAGGACTTTTGGAAGAACAGCCAGGGTTCTTAACATCTGAGCCAGGCTGGAGAGGACACAGCTGGAAATAAGAAGTTTAAATATCTGTTAGAATGAGAGAGATTAAATGATTTGATGTCTATGGAGCAACAGGTGTAGACTTAGAACTGGAAAGAAAATTAGCAGAAGACTGAAACAAGAGGCAAAGGCTTTAATGTTGGCCCTGTTGTTTCCATTTCTGTTGTTCTGCAAGCAAGCACAGTGGAGGGACAGTGAGCCATACCTGCTCCATGTGCTGCCGGAGATCTGAGGCAGGAACATCTGGTACGTCTGCTTGCTCCTGCCTCTGTTGTTACGTAATACACTTTACAATTATATTTGGAATGTGAAGCTATGTTTGTCTGCGAGACAGGGTCTTACTATGTAGAGCAGGCTGGCCTCAGATTTGCAAAGATCCACCTGCCTCTGCCTCCTGAGTGCTGGGATTAAAAGTATGCACCACTAAGTACTTTTTGTTTGTTTTTGAGACAAGGTCTCACTATGTACCCCTGGCTGTCCCGAAACTCACTATAGACCAGACTGGCTCAAACTCACAGATTCTCCTGCTTCTGCCTCTGAGTGCTGGAATTAAAGGCCTGTACCACCACCACCCACCTGCTATTTTTTTTATGTGAGTTTTTTATGAAGGTAAAAATGCATAAAAATAGCATCATTATATTCATTTGTTTACTAATCTATGTGTCCCAAGAAGTCAAATTATAATTATTAATAAAACATTTTGAAACTGTCAGGTGACACATAAAAAAATTCAAATGTAGTAATTAATAATTATTGAATAACTGATAAAATTTTTATTGTTAAAAATATGAGCCAGGATTCTCCAGAGAAATAAAACTAATAGTAGATAGAGGTAGATGATAGGTAGATAGAAGCTTAGGTAAGAGATAGATAGATAGATAGATAGATAGATAGATAGATAGAAAGATAGATAGATAGATGAGATGTGCACACACACATTTATTATAAGGAGCTGAAGGAGTCTTCATGACCGTAGACCCTGAGGTCCTAAGATCTGTGGTCCCAAGATGGAGATCAGATGTGTAGTTTCTGAGTGGGAAGGCCCGAGAACTCGGGGAGCTGCTAGTCAGAGGCTCCAGCGGCAGGCTCGCTGGGTTCAGTGCCAGGTTCAATTCCCAGCACCCACACGACAGCTTACAAGTGAGTACAGCTCAAGTTCCAGGGTATCAGACACCCTTTTCTGGACTCTGCAGCAGGTACATATGTGCACAGACATCTGTGCAGACGAAGCACCCCACACATCAAATAAATAAATAAATAAATAAATAAATAAATAAATAAATAAATAGCTTCGATAAGAAGGAAGGAACCCTCCCTGACTGGCTACCTAGCTTGCAACATTGGCTCTCTTCAGTCTTAGAACTCTGGAGCATTAACTCTTTAGGATTCACTGCAGGTCTATTGGATCTGATCTCTCTTCTAGCCTCCTTCGTCACAAGGCATGTATATGCCACAGACAAACAAGCAGGTAAAGCGCCTATGTTCAAAAAATAAAATAAAATGAATAACAAGGTTTATATTTCCCATGTTGCTGGGCCATCCTGCTGAGGTCTGCAAAGTTCACAGGCTGTCACTGTTTGAGTATTAAGTAATTTTTGAGTGTGTTAAATAATTAGAAAAATAAAAATATGTTCCTTGATCAATGTAAACATCATTTAGCGCTGGGCTGCAGAGATGGCTCAGCAGTTAAGAGCACTGACTATTCTTCCAGAGGTCTTCGGTACAATTCCCAGCACCCGCATGCTCTATCTATACAGCTGTCTGTAACTGCAGCCCCGTGGGGTCTGCTACTTGCGTGCAGACAAAATAGCCATATACTGTTGGACCCTGCTGGTAAAGTCAAAGTCTGGCATTACCAGGTAGCCCCTGAGACAGGTGCTAAATGATGGACTCCCTTCCTCAGCTGGGTTCCCTTTTCTCATCTGGGCAAACCCCAGATCCTCTAAGGGGAGTTCCCTCAGGGAAGATTATAGACCCAACCCTGACCCTAACTGGAGAAGAAACCCTTTCAGCAAGCACCTGGGAATTCCTGGAACTACCCCAACCTATGCTAATGAGACCTCAGCCTTCAGCAGATGACCTTGAACTGCACCTGGAATTCTTCCCCCACACTCATAGGGTGACCAAGTACTGTGTTCTCCTTCTTACAAGACGGCGCCACTACCTGTAAATGAAGAATGCCTAGAACCCTTGGCCTCAGAGAATCAAACACATTCACCCAGGCTGTGGCCAGACAGCCATAGTTGCCTCAGTCACTGCTGAAGCCTGTTGAGAGCGTGGTGCTCATCTGCAGAGGCGAGCCACTGACCAATGAAGAACCAGCGTCCAGACCTGCATCGGCTCGGGCTCTGTCGGCATTCTCCGCCAGTAGCATGGCAGCTTCGCCAGAGGGCTGTAACACTGCAGCAGCATCTCGTCACTGGCTTTGGGACGCCTGGGTTTCCACCGCGGTCTGGTACCAGCGATCTCAGTGAGAAGAGCTATCTGTAACAAACTGCGAAAAACACTTTTCCACACTGTAGACTCTGAGATCCCTGAGTCTACAGCAAGAAGCTTGATCTGGGCACCCCAACTACTCCTGAGAGAGGGGAGACCTGAGACTCCCAAGTTCCACCCATTTCCTGCCCAGAAGCCAGAATCAGCTGGACTGGCCCTCCAGAGGAGTGCACACTTCTGCCAGAAACCATAAAGTACAAGTACCTCAGGGATTTATGCTCGGAGGAAGTCAGACTAGCCTAGAGGGTTAAGAACAGAGTAATAACTGCTCAGGATTGTGCCGTAAAGCTTTATAAACAAATATAATATTTGTTTATGTTTGTTTAGCTTCAAAATGTTCAATTATTTTGAAGCTAGCTGGGGTAAGAGAGAAACCGAGAAACAAATACAATTGTATTAAAATAACTTTAACACAGGATATCAAGACCTTCTGAAAGTATAGGCAAGAGAGGAGCCAAAAGATGAAAAATTCAGGTCAGGAGGTGTTGCCACACACCTTTAACCCCAGCACTCAGGAGGCAGAGGCAGGTGGATCTCTGTGAGTTTGAGGCCAGCCTGGTCTACAGAGCTAGTTCCAGGACAACCAGGGATACACCAAGAAACCCTGTTTCAAACAGACAGACAAACAAGAAAGAAGAAAAATTCAAAGGTTTTTTTTCAACACCCGCTCCTTAACTCCTCTCCTTTTCTACCGAATCTGCCAGAAAATCCTGACATTCTTTGAAGAGAGTGAGGCAGAGAGAGTCTGGATCAAGACACACAAGAACATTTGCAGGCCAGGGCCTCTTGCTAAACCAGGAGGCTTAGAGAAAAGTTTAGCCTCTTAATGCTGAGCTGCCAGCTTTTCTCCATGGCCAGGATCTGAGATTACTGGCAGCCCGACAGTATATTGGCAGATGACTCTCTGTCTCGTCCAAGAGGAAAACATTTAAAATATTCATGTGTTCAGAGCTGGGGATGTAGCCCAGGGGTAGAGGACATTTCTAGCATGACTGATGCTCTAGGTTTAATCCAAACAATATAATGTAATATAATATTGATGATTTCAATCCACTGTTCCTGGCCATTCATGCCCATCCATGAGAAGAGCATCTCCACCAAGCTTTCCCGTGCTCCTCTCTTAGATACAAGCAGACAGACAGTATCCACCAGACATTTAAGAAGAGGCATAATATATAAACAAATTAGAGGGCTGGGGAGATGGCATAGTTCACAAAGTGCTTGCTATGCCTGAGGATCTGAACAACATAAAGAACAAACAAATGAAACCAGCCCGGCCATGCTTGTAATCCCAGTGTTGGGGAGGCAGAGACAGGCAGACCTCTGGAGCTTGCTGGCCAGACAGCCTTAACCTGAGAGGCAAGTCCCGGGTCCCAGAGAGACAATGGTCCCTGAAGCCAGGGTGGATCTCAGGTGGCCTCATCCATACACAAAGAATTTCAGGCAACTAAGGATTGCTAAGAATGGGAGAAATAATCTTCCTCAGGAAGAGCACACCAATTATCCAATATCAAACGGTCAGGCCTGAAAACATGCAAACAGGTAACATTTTATGCAGTCTGAGCAGGCTGTATTTATGTACTTAGTAACGTGTATGTATAAATGCACACACACACACACACACACACACATACACACATACACAACAATAGTTAATGGAAAAATAGGCCACGCACGAATCTGAAAGAGAGCAATGAGGGTATACGGGATGGCGTGGAGGGAAGAAAGGGAAAGGGATGTAATTGTATTATCTCAAAAGCAAAACAAAAAGAAAACCAGAGAGGATAGCTCCTGAGGGATGAGGAGCCATAAGGTTGACCTACAGACCCCACATGCATGTGGAAATTACATGTCCGCCTGTATAAATGCATGCATAAGCACACACACACACACACACACACACACACACACACACACACCAGCAAAGAAGCAACTTGGAGAAAACAGACTAAGGAAGAAGACAACTTAAAAAAGACGCAGTATCTACACAGCAGGGACTCAAAATATTAGAGCAGAAATAAGAAACTGAATAGAAGTGCTGGAGAACCAAATTAATGAAACCTCTAGAAAACAGACTCAAAAGACAAAGAGATGGAAGCAGTTCCACAGAGCTGCCCTCTGACTTCTATGTGTCGACAGCAGCATGCCCTGTCCCCCTCATCATGAGCACACACACGACAGAGAACAAATTTTAATGGAAAAATCTGACTTAAAAACACCTAAGTTTCATTCGCGGGTAACCAGCCGCATGGTAAGCTGCTAGAGGTTGTCTTTCCTGTGTGGACATGCATTCAACCGAAACTATGTGAAGGGCAAAGAGATTGGATAGCTGAGGGACTAGTGATCTTTACTATAATGTTTAATATCCAAACCAAAGGACACCCAAAAGAGAGAAGCAGAGCAAATAAGAGGGAGAAAATCAGGAAGCAAATATATGTAGGCAACTACATATTTAACTGTTTTTATGGAACCTTCTGTAGGCTACACAACCTCGGTGTCCCTTAAGGTCACAGTATAAAGCTCAGAGCTGAGAATCTTCTGGAAGTTCTGTGCGTAGAGAGCTGTAAGCTAAAAGGCTAAGCTGCTTTCCCTCATACACATGACCGCTGGGGCAGAGTAACTGCAGAGACGGGAGGGCTGGAGAGCCACGGTAGACACCAGCCTCCTAAAACTGCAACACGTTCTGTTCCTTTCAAGCTGTTTTATGTGTGCGGGTGTTTTGCCTGCCTGCATGCCACAGGCATGCTTGGTACCTGTGGAGACCAGGAGAATACATATCAGATCTTCTAAAACTGAAGTAACAGATGCCATATTGGTGCTGAGAACCAAACCCTGGTCCTCTGGGAGAATAATGGCTGAGCCGTTTCACCAGACCCTTATTGTGTTTTATTTTCAAGGCAGAGTAGCCCTGGCTGGCCTGGACCTTTCTATGTAAACAGGCTGGCCTCGAACTCAGAGACCTGTCCCTTCTGC
>REGO01000295.1:1243643-1277360 GCA_010120015.1 Rhombomys opimus | reverse complement strand
CATTCCATTCTCTCTCCTTCTTCCTCTCCCTCTCTGTAGAGTTTCGTTTTGTTGTAGCTCAGGGTGACCTGAAATTCATTTCGAATCCCAGGATGTCTTAAAAGTTGAGATCCTTCTGTCTCAGATAACAAAGGCTGGGATTACAGATGTATACCATCATGCCTGGGGCCTATGTACTAGTTAGTTTTCTCTTGCTGTAATAAAATACCATGACCAAAGCCACTTATAGAAGAAAGAGCTTATTTGGGATTATGGCTGCAGTAGGAGCATCCACAATGGCAGGGGAAGCACGGCAACAGGTAGCTGGAGGAGGAAGCCAGACCACATTTTCAACAGCAAACACAAAGCTGAGAGAGCACACTAGAAGTCGGTGAGGCTGAATACTCTCAGAGTTTGCCCCAGCGATATACTTCCTCCAGCAAGATTCAAATAGCATCATCAAACGGGGCCTAAGTGTTCAAATGCCTAAGCCTATGGAGGCATTTCTCATCCCAACCACCATGCTCTCTGGAGTCTCCTTTCGATGTGATAAGCTTTCAGCAGCTGCTAACCATCGTTCTGTGCCTACCACTATCTTACATAATGTTGTTTTTAACAAAATCTCAAATGTTTGATTTTTCCAATAAAGACTCGGGAGCCAGATGCTGGGGTGAAAACCTGCTGGCTCAGAGAGGCAGAGAAAGTGCCCAGCTGACCTTCCTCCTCAGCTGACATCCCCAAAAGAAAAACTCCCCTTCTTCACACAGTATCAAAAAAACCCTCAGATTGAATGTCCCTCCTTTTTCTTTCCGTTTTTTTTTTTTTTTTTTCTTCTTGCTTTCTTTTTCTTTTTTTTTTTTTTTTCCCCTATGTTTATCCCCTGTCAACTGGTTCCTTGCTCTGCCTCTTGACCTATGGTTGACTTTAGTTAATCCTGTACAAGCAGAAAGATCCTGGATTAAAGGTGTGTGCTAGGCCTGAGCCATTCCACAACTAGAAAACAGGGTTTTTCCAGTAAACAACACAATCTCAGGTTTCACAGTGTGAGCAAATATCGTGCAACAACATACTGAAGGGAAGTGAGCACCCAACGCTTGGCTTCAATGGGAAGTTTACATTTCAATGGGAAGAGATAAAAACATTTCAGTTTTTTTATGTTTTGAAGTACCATGGAGAAGAAGAAAACAGGTTTGAGGACAGTAAAAGTAACAGATATATAGATTCTTCTAAGACACAGTAAAGCCTTCACCTTTAGCTTTGAATGAATTTGCCATCAGGGGTGGGATCAGAAGCTAAAGCACAACATGATCCAACTTGGGTTTTGAAAGACCACAAGTATAAAGGCCGTCACTCAGGAGACTCATACGGTTTTGGTACCTGAGCCCATGATCACCTTTGCCTGCCTTCTTATCCTGCATCCTTGCTTTTCCTCTTGTCTCACACATGGTAGTGGAAATCATATAATATATTTTTCAAACAGCTAAAATCATACCAACACAATGTGCCAAATGTTTGTTGACTCTTCTGCTAACTTTTCCCAGGGAAACTGAACAAATGTCTATTTACTCCAGATTGGGCCCCAATGTCAGAGCCAAGTAACAGTTCCACCCAAGTCCAGCTTGGTGAGTCAGTGAGCTTATTGGGTGTCTTAACTACTGTTCTAGTGCGGCGAAGTGATACCATGAGCAAGGAAACTTAGAAAAGAAAGCATTTAATTGGGGGTTTGCTCACAGTTTCAGAGGGGACTCCATGACCACTGTGGTGGGGAGCCTGACAGTAGGCAGGTGGGCATGGTGCCACAGTAGCTGAGAGTGTCTATCTGATCCATAGGCACAAGTGAGGACACTGGGCAGAGAGACTCTGGGCCTGGGTGAGCTTCTGAAACCAATGACACACCGCTTTTAACAAGGCCACACCCCCTAATCCTTCCCAAACAGTCAACTGAAGACCAACCATTCAAATATAGGAGCCTCATTCAAGCCACCACATCGGGTTTAGTTATAAAGCAGGGGTGAGGGATTAGCTACAGGCATGTGGGTGACCATGAAGTCCCACACCATCACTGATGACAACCAAACAGAAGCTGTGCCGTAGAATCCCACTTTCACTTAAACTTCAGCATCACTGGCAGCTGGGGATTGGGGAAGGAAGGGGCAGGAAGCAGTGACACTGGACTCACAATTTAGGGCCCTGTGACACTATCCTCCCTCGTTCTACTAGAAAGTGTCACTAGCTCCATTACCACCCCATAGGTCTAGCTATCACTACACTGTTTAGTTCGATTAGTTGCCATGGATACAGGGCTAATGTCTAATCCAAGATGGCAGTGATGTTATGCCCAGGGGAAAAAGCCACACGATAGCATTAACTCTTTACTAGCTTTCAATTCAGCATGGGCGCGGAGAAAACGAAACTCGCTTGGCTGTGGATGCCATGTCAGGATGAGCTGCCACCACCACAACCCCAAAGGCAATGGTGCCTCCTGGTGAGCCTGAATAAGCCTCTCTCTAAGTAAGGAGGTTTGTCTTGTGTATTTGTTACAGTAACAGGTGTAGAAAATTGATACCAAGAAGTAGCCACTTAGACTAAACCAGACTAAATCACATGGGACTTCCCCCTCCACCCCAGCCCCCCAATTTAGGAAAGCTAGAGTACCATCATTTGTTTGGAGTATTTTCTGAAGGTTCCTTCTCATTCAGGTTCCCTGTCACATCCCCGGTGGTGGCTGTCTCTCTTCACTCTTTCACTTTACGCTCCCTCTTTTAACCGAACCCCTCTTTTCCTTTAAGGCCCGGCTGCTGCCTCTCATATGGTACATTGTCTCTCCTGCTGCTCTCTGCAATGCTCTCCTACTGAGCTCTCAAGACTCACCCGTGTTGCCCTCCGGTGCTCATGAGGCTCTCTCCTAATGATGCTCATTCCTGAAGGGTGATTTTGTGTCTGTTCCTTTCCCGACTCCACAGCCCCGATTTCTAACATCAGTGACACCGCGGACATATTTTACACATGCTCTGATACTTTTGGTTGATTTTCAAGGCTTTGCATTAGTTTATCTAGAAAATTCAGGATGGCGCAGCATTTAGGCAGCAGCTTCTCCCAGCCAAATTTATAGCGAGAACCAGGATTACAGACAGAGGAGCAGAACAGGAAAACGTAGAAGGAAATTTGTAGTTAGGCCTGCAAGAGGGTGTGTTTAGAGATGCTACCAAGGGGAATGCAACTCCTGTAGAGATTCATATTGTTTAAAAAGGAGTTAAGTATGTCTCACGGGGACAAAAGGAACAAGGCCTTGAGGCCATCCCAGCAATTGGCAAGACCCCACTCATGGCGGACCCAGAGATGTAGAAATGCAAATTTGTTTCATACGTTCTGGGGATGAGTCTTTTGACCGAAAGCCACAGAAAGACCTGCCTGCCCAGAACCGTCTTTGGCTATGCGCAGTTGGCGAGGCGCTCAGGCGCTGCTGTGGTGCAGCCGGCGGAGAGCCAGATCTCTGTGCGGTCCACCCGGTGCTGCTGGAGAGAGGCGGTCCAGCAATCAGGCATTGCTTTGATTGCGGAGGTTTCCGCCGCAATCAAAGCAATGCCTGGAAGGCCAAGAGGTGGACGATGGATGACGCCCTGAGTGAAGCCACAGCTACCGTGGAGAGACTAGGAGGTTAGAGATGCCTGGAACGGGAAACGTCTGCCAAGGACAGAAGCCAGCCATGGGAAGAGCCAGCCTGAGAGACCTTGTAGGCTACAGCCAGTGCGACCGCTGAAACCCACTGGAGCCTGAATCCTGCCACCTCGTGGCCCAGAAGTGGCCTCGGAGACCCAGGAGTCTTCCCATCTGGTTTCAGCTTTGTTTCTGCTCCTGTTACTGCCCTGTTCTCTACTCTGGAGAGGAGTATCTTGGAAATGTGTAACTTCTCTTTTTATCTTTACAGAGGAGATTTTAGATTTGAACTTTTTTAAGATTTGTTTTTTAATTGTGTGTGTGTATGTGTGTGTGTGTGTGTGTGTGTGTGTTGCTCACGGAGGCCAGAGGTGTTAGATTGCCTGGATACTGAGTCACAGGCAGCTGGTCTCCCTCTGGAAGACTAATACCGGCTGTCAACTGGCTGTCTCTCCAGACTTGTTCTTTCATACAACCTCCAAACATTTGATTCTCTTCTAAAGGCAGCATGTGTTGAACACCTGATATTCAGAATCACACTATTGGGAGGGGTTGGGGGTGTCTTGGGGTGTGTCCCAGGAGGGGGATTGTGGGACTCTGGCCCCCTTCCCACAGGTTCATTTCTTTGCTCTACTACGGGTTTTCCAGCAGGACGTACTGTCTCACACAAGCCCAACACATGGGCTTTGCATTAGTTTATCGGCAAAAGGACACCCCCAAAGTCATGAGTCCAAGTGAAACTTTCTTCTGTATGAGTTGATTTAGCTCAGGCATTTGTTGTGGTAAATGGAGGCCCGACCAAACAGTGGTGTTCCTGCCTTTTCCCTTTGCCAGCCTCGGCTGGTACAATGCAGGCAAGAACTGTAGAAGACCTGAATTTGGGCAGTGCCTTTACTTTTTGTTGGTTCGAGGTCTATCCAAGACCTCTCTGTGATCTCACTCATACATTCATTTAGGGTGTAGTGCATTAGGATATGATAATTTCCGATAATCATCAGTCAATCTTCGTCTCTCGATGTAGGTGTGGTGTGCATGCCTGTGTGTGTGCAGGTTTGCATTTGTGTGGGCGCATGTGTATGTGTGGGCGCATGTGTACCTGTGGGTGCATGTTGACATGTGTGTGTACATGCGTGTACAGGTAGATACGTGTGTACGTGCAGGTGCATGTTGCCGTGAGGCCTGAGATGACGTGAGGTGTCTTTCTTGATGGCTCCCCTCTTTATAGACTGAGGCAGTGTCTCTTGCTGGGGTTGAGCTCACAGTCTCGGCTGCTCTGGCACGCTTTCTTGGGTATCGCTGTGTCCATAGGCAGGCTGCCAGGCCCATGCAGCTTTTACATGGGTTTTGAGAACCTGAACTCTGGTCCCCACATTTGTGCAATGTGCTGGCTAGTTATTGTCAACCTGGTGCAAACTATATAGTCACCCGGGGAGAGGGAGCCTTCAGGTGAGGGATGGCCTTCATCAGATTGGCTCAGGGCCTGTCTTTCGGCCATTTTTTTGGTTGGTGGCTGATGTGGGCGGGCCCAGGCCACTGTGGGCAGGACAGGTGGTCCTTTGTATAAGGAAGTCTGAGCAAACTGTGGGTGCGAGCCAGTAAGCAGAGTCCTTCCAGGGCCTTGACTTCAGTTTCTGCCCTGACCGCCCTCCATGATCTGGTTACGTGGATGTGTAAGCCAAACAAACTCTTCCTCCCCCAAACTGTTCTTGCCTGTGGCGTTTCATCACAACAACAGAAGCCCTTCTAGGACACACAAGTGTTTAACCTGCTGAGCCATCCATCTCCCAAGTCCCACAGGGGGCTGAGCCCTCCCACAGCAACCATCAACCAAGAAAATGCCCCCAGCACCTTGCCTACGCTGATCTCACCAAGGCGCTTTCTCGTTGAGGTTCGCTCTTCTCAGACGACTCTAGCGTGGGTCCAGTTGACAAAGCTCAGCTTGTCCAACCCATAACTGTGAATCCCTGCCAGGCATCGCATTTGCAATTTAAAAGCTCTCTGGGTGTCTCAGCCACAACCACCCTGAGTGGACAGTTTCAGCTGGATTGGCTGGTTCTGTGTCATTCCAAATGCTTTCTTTTCCTGTGTCCCTTTTCCTATCATGGCACTATCATCGGCCCAGTTATCTAAATCTGTAACACGGGCTCATATCACAGGCTGAAATAACCACCGATTCTAATTCTTCATGTATCATATTTCTTTAATCAACTCTTTTCCTTTCCACCAGAATACCTCAGTGTCTTTTATGCTTTTTTTGCGTGCGTGCGTGTGTGTGTGTGTGTGTGTGTGTGTGTGTGTGTGTGTGTATTCCATATTATTGCTAGAGTTCTCTTCCTAAAATGCTTGCATGTTTGTGCCATTATCCTGCTTAACTCTACCAATGGTTCCCCTGGCCTGCGGGCTGAAATGAAAACATTTGAGTGAGAAAGTCCCAGGCAGGTGATCTCACTTCAGCTCCATCCCTACAGTCCATCAGCCCAGTAAAACAAGTTTTGAGCAACAACAGTGCCCAACCGCAGCCACAAGCTGAGACCCTACGCCTTCCTTCTAGCAGCTGCTGCCAGTCTCTCCTAGGAAGCGTAAGCTGCCAAGAAATGCCTGCTCCTCCTTGGGGAGGTTTCTCTAAAATCCTACAGACAGTTTCATTTTAACCCCCCAATACCACTGCATGAGCGTCTGTAAGCTTGATTTAGTCTGGCCACCCATATTTGTTGTTCTTTAAAAACCATTTGTTTTAGTTTTGTGTAGGTGTGTAAGCATACAGGTGGAGGTCAAGAACAACTGGGGGGGGGCATGTGAAGGACACCCTGGGGAAGTCTGTGCTCTCCTTCTACTCTGTGGGTCCTCGGTGTTGATAGCAAGTGCCTTTACCTGCCATGGTGGTGTCCTAGTCACTGTTCTGTTGCTGTGAAGAGACGCCATGACCAAGGCAACATATAGAAGAAAACGGTTAACTGGAGGCCTGCTTGCTCATTTAGAGGGTTAGGTCATTCCATCATGGCAGGCAGCAGATAAGTGTGTTGCTAGAACAGTGGCTGAGACCTTTCCATCCTGAGAGAGTGAGAAAGAGGGAGGGAGAGAGAGAAAGAGGGAGGGAGAGAGAGAAAGAGGGAGGGAGAGAGAGAAAGAGGGAGGGAGAGAGAGAGGGAGAGAGAGTACCTGGTATGGGCTTTTGAAATCTCAAAGCCAACACCTCCAACAAGGCCACACTCCCCAAGTCTTCTATAAGCAGCACACTAACTACGGATTAGACATAGGAATGTATGCGCCTATGGTGGCCATTCTCATTCAAACCACTACAAGAGAATAACCTCTGTGGTCTCAGCCCTCTCAACGCTTGGTCCCCAGCTGGTGGCACTGATTGGAGAATGTCAGGAGGTACAGCCTTGCCGGACTAAGTTTGTTAAGGGAGGTGGGCGCTGAGAGTGCAAAGACTCCCACAATTCCCAGTGCTCTCTCCCAGCTTGTGCTTGCTGTTTAAGACTTGAACTCTCAGCATCCTGCTCTGCCTGTCTGCTGCCTCTTCCCCCCCGCCCCCCGCCCCCCACCCCCCGCCCCCCGCCATTATGGACTCTAACCCTCTGGAACCATAGGTGCAAATGACATTGTCTTCCATAAGCTGCCTTGGTCATGGTGTTTTGTTGTAGCAGCACCTGAAACATCTTGCCAGATGGCCCTATAGTGTTATTTTTACATCATTCTTTGAGCACAATAATATACTCTGGCCTCCTGCTTTTCTACAGTGCCTACTGCAATGAATTATGAATAATTATTAATAGCTTTTCTTTTAATCTGTTTAATATAGTCTAATACGTTAGATAGAAAGTAAAGTTAATGAAGCTGGGACTTGGAGAAATGTGTTTTACTTGCAGGTTGAGAATGGCTCTGCTAGGAGACCAGGCTCCTCCGTTAACAGGGTGTCATTTGGGAAGGGTCCCTGGTTCCTGCTGTGGAGAATGAGCCTGAGAAGCCAAGACCTGGGCACGGTGTGTAATGTCATTACGGCGACTTTGCTAGCAGTGGAGAGAGTCAGGACGCATGCACACGCACACACGAACGTACACACTTGTGGCTGGGTTGACAGAGTGCTTGCCTAGCACACACCGGGCCCTGGGTCTGATCTCCAGCACCACAAACACAGGGTATGGTGGTGCATGCTGTTACTTTCATCGGAGAGGCAAGAGGATCAGAATTTCAAGGTCATCCTCTGGTACAAAGCAAGTGTGCTTCCCAGTATGTTGGAGACCAGCCTGAGCTACATGAGACTCTGCCTCCAAAAGAAGGAAAAAAAAAAAAAATATATATATATATATATATATATATATATTCAAGTGGGTTTCTATTGTGATAAAACACCATGACCAACTTCGGGAGAAAGGGCTTTATTTCATCTTACACTTCAAGGTAATGGTGTTTTACTGAGAGAAATCAGGACAGGAACCCAAACAAGGGTGGAACCTGGAGGCAGGAACGAAAGCAGAAGCCGTAGTGGATTGCTTCCTGTGGCTTGCTCAGCTTGCTTGTCTAGAATCACCTCCTACACTAATCAATAATTAAGAAAATGCCCTGAGGCAGTGGTTCTCAACCTTCCTACTGCTGCAAGCCTTTGATATATAGTTCCTCATGTTGTGGTGAACCCCCACCCGTAAATTATGTTCCTTGCTCCTTCTAACTGTAGTTTTGCTACTGTTATGAATCATAATGTAAATATCTGTGTTTTCCAATGGTCTTAGGCGACCCCTGTGAAAGGCCCATTTGACCCCCTCAAAGGGGTCATAATCCACAGGTTGCAATCTTTACTTGTTCTCTGATGCCTCCCAGGCCTTGGGTACAAAGCACAGATACCTGCTTTGCTCCACTTGACTTTTAGGGCTGAAAGGAGTGGGAAGGGAATGAAAAGAAACCCTAATTAAGTGGTTCTCAACTTGTGGGGTCATGACCTCTTTGGGGGTCACTTATTAGATATCCTGCATATCAGATATTTACATTACAATTCATAACAGGAGCAAAATTACAGTTATGAAGTAGCAACAAAAGAATTTTTATGGTTGGGGGATCAGTCAGCACAACATGAGGAACTGTCTTAACGGTGGCAGCATTAGGAAGGTTGAGAACCACTGCCCTAATTTCTTTAAGCAATCCTTTTGCTGTTATAAATAAAATTGAAATGAATCTTGGCTGTACAAGGTCAGTCTATGTCTTGGTTAGGGTTTTATTGTTGTGAAGAGACATCATGATCAAGACAACTCTCATAAAGGAAAACATTCAGCTGGGGTTCAGTCCATTATCATCATGGCAGGAAGCATGGCGGGGTGCAGGCAGACATGGTGCTGGAGGAGCCAAGAGTTCTACATCTGGCAGAAGGAGACTGGATTCCGCACGGGGTAGAGCTTGAGCACATAGATGACCTCAAAGCCCCACCTTCACAGAGACACACTTCCTCTAACAAGGCCACACCTCCTAATAATGTCACTTCCCATGGGCCAAGCATTCAACCACACGAGTCTATGGCGCTGAACCTATCCAAACTACCAGAGTGTATGTTCTAAATAATTTTTTGACAAAGGAATGTATGAATATTATTATTATTATATTTTTTGATATAGGTTTTTCTATGTAGCCCTGGCTGTCCTAGAACTCTCTTTGTTGACCAGAATGGCCTCGAATTTGCAGAGATCCACCTGCCTCTACCTCCCAGGTGCTGGATTAAAGGCATGCACCCAACCTAGAATATATGAACTTTTAGTATTTGTTATGATGCTTTACTTTCTACAAAAGTTTCACAGAACACAATTTCTCACGGTTCACCGAGGCCAGGAAGGAGGAAAGAACTGGAACACCAGCCATTCCAGGTGGGAATTAGGGAGTCACACAGTTCTGAACAGAAGAGGAGGAAGCAGGCAGGTATCTCATGAGCTTCATCGATAAGCCAGACCTGCTCAGCTCTGATGCAGAACAAGGAGACCCGGAGGGTGCAGAAAAATGAGACAGTGCCAGTCACACCAGGACTTGCTGCAGAGGGCCTTGAGTGCAAACACTACCTTGGCAGAGAGGGGATTGCAGTGACTATTGCAATTCGAGTCTTTGTTCCTGAGACGGTACCTCAGAGAAGAGCAACAAGAATGAATGCTTCTGTGGTACATGCTCCCCAGGCTCTGCTAACATTCGGGCATGTGGCTGTGGACTCCTCTCACGGGAGGAACAGGCATGCCTTGACTGTGCTCAGTGTACAAGAATGCAACGCTGGAATATTACCACATTCTACTTTTTGTGGAAGGCATGGCCAGGTAAGGAGTGAGCCTGAGATCACCACCAGTGCCAGGCGCCCCAAACAGGGAGCTAGCCCACCACTCTGGTGCTGCATAGGCTCAGGCCGGCAAACCATGCTCAAGATGACCCCTGCTCAGTGCCATACTGCACAGGAGGGAATAGCATTCCTGAGATGACTCCAGACACCCAGAGACCCTGGGTGCCACTACAAGAAGCAAGCAAGTGGTAGAGAAAAGGAAGAGAAGGAGAAACAGAAGGGTGTGGGTACAGTGAAGAGAAGCAGAACTGGAAACTCAGGGGTAGTGAGGAACAGCCTGACGTGGGTAGCTGCTGGTAGTCCCACCTGGGACCATGGTGGAGTCCTGACCTGTGCAGCTCCTGGAGACCACATCTGGATTCCTGGCCCTGCAGCAGGAGGGGTCTGTTGCCACCAAAGCCCAGGCTGACGTCCCTGGGTTGCTACCCAGGGACATATTGCCATCTGAGGGTTCTGCAGAACCACCCCTGCCCCTTGCCTGGGCACCATGGAAGAGCTAGCCCTGGAGGTGTAAGAAGAGGAGAGCTGATCCCGCTCCTTGCTGGCTGAAGTACTCAGGAGAACGGGACAGCACACTGCCCAGAAGCACAGTAGAGCTGGCCCTGGTTGTAGAAGTTGCCTGTGAGCTGGCACTGAGGGTGTGAGCATGGGAAAGCTCACTCATTTTCTGTGCTGTGGCATGGATGAAGAAGAGATAGCACCCTCCTTGCCACCCACAGCAGGCAGGAGAGCTGGCCCCTGGGTTAAGGAGAGCGGGAGAACTGGCCCTTCCCCTCACTGGTTTCAGCACTCAGGAGAGCTGATCCTACCCCTCGCTCAGGTAGCTGGGAAGAGCTGGCACCAGTTGCAGGGACTGCAGGGGAGCCACCCGAGGGAGTGAGCATGGGAGAGCTGGCTCAGCCTCTTGGCTGTTAAACCACTCGGAAGAGCAGGCTCTACGTGTCACCTGGGTAGCACAACAGAGCTGTCCCTGATGGTACAGGCATGGATGAGATAGCCCCAAGGGTATGAGAGTGGAAAAGCTGGCTCTTTCTCTTGCTGGTTGCAGCATTGGATGGGCCAGCTGGGGTAGAGCAGGAGAGTTTGCCTTAGCGAGTACAGGAGAGCCGGTGGACTGACCAGCTCAAGGGCTTTGACTTGGCCCACCCCAACATCTACCCCATCGATGAACTGCTGGAGTGTGTGAAGTCTGGTCCTACAGATCCAAAACTACAGGATCTCCATGACACAGGGAAACAACAGTGTATCTCAGAGGAGTCTCAGTGAGGTTCCAGTATTGACAGCATAGCAGAAGCCGGAGGCCTAGAACCAGACAAATGGACTCATCGCAGTGAACATTTGCAAGCAAAGAAGTGTGCACAAAAGGGTATACTGTGTGACATGCCATGACACACCCCAGCTTCCACAATGAGATGTTTTCCCCCTCTGTTTCAAGGAAGGTTGCAAGTGTGGAGGGCAGGTATGACGGGATGAGGAGATGAGTGGGATTGGGGTGCATGATGTGAAATTCACAAAGAACCAATCAGAAGTTAAAGAAAACAACCATATGATTTCCCAGCAAGCCATGGTGGTAATTCTCATGCGGTGTGGTCATTTGAACGAGCAAGTTCCCCATAGTTTCAGACCTTTAAATACTTGGTCCTTAATTGGTGGTATTGTTTGGGTAGGTTTAGGAGGTCTGGTCTTGCTGTGGGAAGTATGTCACTTTGAGGCGTCAAAGCTTCCCCTCATTCCCATTTCGTGCAGTTAAAGATGTGAGCCTCCAGTTTCCTCCTCCTGCAGCCATGCCTTTCTCCACCACCACAAACTAACCATCTGGAGCTGTACGCCCAAGTGAATTTTTTCTTCTACAAGATGCCTTGGTCACGATGTTTCATCGCGGCATCAGAAAAGTAACACACATGAAAAATATAAAAACTGCATGGCAATATTGGAGGAAATTAACACAACTCTTTTTTTTTTCTTTTGGAAGCCTAATTATTGTTACACCAAACAACTATCCTAACATTCGGTTCAGGGGTAACAAAAACACAAGACAAAATTTAACAATCATAACCAAACTCAAGAACAAGAAGCTAGGCTACAGTGGTGTTAGTGCAGTGGCTCTGTACTTACAGAGCAAAGATCTCAACCCGGAAAGCTAGGTGACAGAGCAGCAGGGAAGGAGGCCCACCAAATCTGTTTATCAGACACTTATTAGAAAATGGGTATTCCAGCTCAGCACGGTGGTAGTACATGCTTTTAATTGCAGCATTCAAGAGGAAGATGCAGTTGGATCTCTGGGAGTTTGAGGCCAGCAGGTCTACAGAGTGGGTTACAGGCCTGCAAGGATTACTTAAGTGAGATCTCATCTTTAAAAAAGTCTTTTTCGCTTTGTTTTTTGAGACAGGGTTTCTCTGTGTAGCCTTGGCTTGGCTGACCTGGACTCATTTTGTAGACCAGGCCGACCTCAAACTCAGAGGTCCACCTTCTACTCTGCCTCCCAGAGTGCTGGGATTACAGGCAAGTGCACTGCACTGGCTTCAAAGGTCTTTTAGGTCAAGAGCATACATTCTTTTTTGCAGTCCAGCTCTGGTGTCACTGTATATGTTAGTGATCCATGAGATTGCCCTGGGCTTGCAATCAAATGGAAGAGGGTCTTGGGTTGAGCGGCTTGCCCAGAATCGCCCAGAGTTTAAAACACTGAAGCATCTCAGAACCCCTTCAGTTCCAAGCAGATCTACCCAGATCTGCGTTGTGCACACAGTTAAAAGTAGTCATATAGTTACATTTAAATTTACTGACACTGAAAAATCAGTTCTATAATTGCAGTACCCACAATTTAAAGGCTCAGCAGCCACATGTGGCCAGTGGCTGCCCTGATAACTAAGTCGTGGATTATATTCATCATTACAGAAAGTTCTGTCTGGGTAGACAGCTGAGACTTAAAAAAAAAAATTAAATTAAAAGAAAAATTAAAGCCTGGAAGTCACAAGTGTCAAAACCAGTAACTGCCAACAGAGTGTTATCCATTCTCCAGAGAAGATGAAGAAAAAAACATCCTAAGCGACAGCAAATGAACACCTGCCCAAATCCACCTCCCTGGCGGAGGCGACTGGTCCAGCGCCTGGGACAAACTCCGCAGGCTTCTACAGGGCAGGGAACCGCAGGGTGAAGGGCGTTCGGGAGCGAGGAGCGAGGCCAGGATGCTCCCGAGTAGCAGCAGCTCAGCCGAGGTCCAGGCCCAGCGCCCTCACTCAGAGCGCCTCCCAGCAAGTGGGCGGGGCCGTGACGCAAGCACCTCGTGACCCCACTCAGGGCCTGCGCCGGCCGAAGCCGGAAGCGGCGGCTGTTGGAGGAACCGGGTGCCGGGTCCCGTGCTGTCCGGCGCCGGGGATGGCTCGGGCTGCGGTGCCGGCGAGGCACAGCGGGTGGCCGTGGCGGTGGCTGCGGACGCTGCTGCTGCTGCCGTTGCTGCGGTGGAGGGCCGCCCTGGGCGCGCTCCCTTTCGGCAGCAGCGGTGGGCAGCCGGGCTTCGCGGAGCTCTTGTCGGAGCAGCAGCTTCTGGAGGTGCAGGACTTGACCCTGTCTCTGCTGCAGGGCAGAGGTCTGGGACCGCTGTCGCTGCTGCCCCCCGACCTGCCGGATCTGGAGCCCGAGTGCCGGGAGCTGCTGATGGACTTCGCCAACAGCAGCGCCGAGCTGATCGGGTGTATGGTGCGCAGCGCTCGGCCCGTGCGCCTCTGCCAGACCTGCTACCCGCTCTTCCAACAGGTCGCAAGCAAGATGGATAACATCAGCCGAAACGTCGGGGTGGGTAGAGGAGCAACCCCGGCACTTGTGGCGTGGGGGCTGGGCAAGTAAGGACAAGGGATTGGACTGTCTGTGGAACTGGGGTATCGGAAGCAGGCGGATGGAGGTAGGGGATTAGGGTTTGGAATGTTGCCTTCCTGGATGTTGCAAACCGGCATCTTCTTGGGACAGATTTGCAGTTAGATATCAGTGGCTTTCTTGGGGGTCCAACACTCCTACCCTCGTCTTTCTTTTTCAGCCCTTCCCCCCGCATCCCCCATCACAATTTGTCGTTCCTAGAAAGGACCCTTTCGAAACTTCTAGTCATTAGGAGCTTGAGCATTGCAGCGGGCATACCCAGAACCAACAGTTTCTTGCAGTGTGACCTTGATTATTTTTCACAGCATGGGTTTCCTCCTCTATAAAGTGCTAGAAAAGCGTCCCAGTTGTTTCGTGCTGCGTTATGGAACTTCGTCTTAGTAAGACAGTCTGGACTCTGCTGGCCAGGAGTCCAGGTCTACCCTGTTCATTAGCTTGTACTCTGGGTAAGTTAGTGACACACTCTCAGCTTGTTTTCTCATCCATAGCGTGGGCATAGAGAGGGGCCACAGAAAGCTGACCCACAGTAAAAGCTCCTGGTCAGTGGGAGTTGACATTTTAGGACATAGTCTGCCTTCTTGGTAACTTGAGCGCTTTTCTGGTCACTTGGAAGATGTAATGTGAAGGGCGAACAAAAAGAGGAAGACTCAGTCTTTGCCTCTAAGTACTGTCATAACTAGGAAAGGATTAGAGTGTCAGGGCCAGGGAGAGTCACAGGGTTGCCCAGTAAAGGAAAAACAGGAATGATTCTGGGATTGGGGGTGGAAAAGCTCCTTTTGTACTGAGGGCCCAAGCAGTCTCATGAAAATGTGACTCTTTCAGTTGCTTTATAAGTCGTAATTGATTTGACTGAATAGAAACTTGTCTATAGCTGTACCTTGTTTTTCAGCCAGCTAATGTTCCAAAGAGAATGTTTGTTTGTTTTATAAATGGGGTGGGGTGGGGGTAGGTGGTCATTTACATTAACTAAATTACAGTCAGTCCTTGAGGAGAGCTGGCTTTCAAAGCAGTTTCAATAGGCTTACATGCAGAATTTTCCAGGTTCCCTTCTCTACCTGACTTTGAAATAAAGGCTTCGCCCTCTGCAGCCTTTTCGAGCAGTTATATTGAATAAGTTGTTTTTAGGGTGCCTTTTCATTCTATCTTAATTTAATTAATTTATTTCACTAATTGAGTTCTGGCCTTGAGAACTCACCGTGTGGCAGAAGATCACCTTGAACTCTTGATTCCCCTGCTGTCACCTCCTAGGTGCTGAGATTACGGGCATGTGCCACTATGATCCAGGATCATTCAGTGCCATTCAGACCCATGCCTTGTCTGTGCTAGGCAAACCAGCTACCACAACTGAGCCCCAAACCCCTGTTTCTGTTTTTAAACTAGCAGAGCAAGCCTCAGGCTGGCATTTCCCCACATAGTTATGGTTTGTTCACACTGTATCTCCTTTCCCCCAGGTCCCTGCTCTACATCTCCATTGTCCCCTCCCACCTTCTATGCCCACCCACTCTCTCTCAGTGTGCCCCCTTCTGCTCTTGCATCACATGCGGTCTATTACCCTCTCTCCTTTTCGTATCTCTCTTGTGGGCTCCTTTCTGATTTCTTGGCCTCTACTGAACACTCCACATTAATACACACACATATGTAAGCATTAAAAGCTAGGGTACACACATGAGAGAGAACACGTGGCATTTCTCTTTTTGTGCCCAGGTTACTTCACTTAATACCTTATTTTTCAGTTTCATCAATTTTCCTGCAAATTTCGTAATTTCCAGTTGCCTTTAAAAAAAAAAAATCTTAAATAACAAGACCTCTTGTGGGCACGATGCCCTGGAATCATGATGCTAGGCTGTAGATGTTCTCTGTATATAGGTGTCTGTATGAGCTGTGGAATTATGATTTAAAAAAGGATCCCAAGCTCTAGTAATGAGAATTATGGGCATCAACCAATTGACACGTGAATGAACTCACCACTGCCCAGCTGAAGCTCTCCAGAATGGAGTTGCAAAACCTTTGCCCTCCTGCTCCTCCGATGCTACCAGTGATGTGGGAACCAGGATCTACTCACCTAAGAGTATGGGAAAGCCTTCCCTCCTCTGCACGTCCAGCATCCAAGTGTGCACTGGGCAGGGCTGTGGGCTTAGTAGGGAATGCCAAGGTTTTAGAGTCTGAAACCAGTATGATTGTATTGGAATTCTTAGAACATGGTGGTCATATCTCTCTCTCTCTCTCTCTCTCTCTCTCTCTCTCTCTGTGTGTGTGTGTGAAGTGTGTGCAGGTTCCCTACAGAGGACAGAGGAGGATGTTAGATCCCTCGTAGTTGCAGTTGGGAACTCCTCCATCTGGGTAGGAAATGGAACTCAGGTCCTGTGCAAAAGCAGCAAGGGCTGAACTTCTGAGTTGTCTCTCCAGTCCTGTATTTGTCTTTTGAATGATCATTTTGGCAACATGGGCCCGGGAAATACATGAGAGCATGTGTGGGAGGTGAAATAGACTGTAGTAAAAGAGAAATGGGGGTGGCTTAGCTAAAGGGTACCATTGTGATGGGGAGAAATGGATGGATCTTAGAGGTATTTAGGAAGTAGAAAAGACAGGATTTAGTGGCTAATGTGGGGAGCAAGGGAAAGGAAGTGATGATTTTCAGTTTGGGGATGAGGTTACCATTAACTCAGAGGGAGGAGCCTCTTTGGAGGGAAATCATTGCCTCAGTTCTGAAATGAGTTGATTTTGAGGTGTTTTGAGCCACTTAAATGTTGATATCGTATGTGTGGTTGGGCCTACGTGTGTAGAGGTCTAGACCATGGATTACACCTTTGGGAAGTGCTCGGGGTAAAAATAGTATCTGAGAAGCCGTGGCATGGATGAGTCAGGGAGAAAAGGAAGAAGTGAGAGAGCAGTGAGGTGGCTGGGCGGACAGAGGCACCCGCTGCCAAGCCTGATAACCCACACGGTGGGTTGTCCCTCACGTTGTCCTTCGCACGCCAGCCGTGGCACGTGCGCCTACAAAGTAAATAAATACAGGGTCATAAAAGAACGGGTCAGAACACCAGGATTCGGGATAAACTCTCGGAGGAGACTGGAAAGGAAGAGGCAGAGGAGGCGATGAGGGGAGAGCAGTATTGTACAAGCAAAGGACAGGGGACGGAGAGTGTGTCTGGGTCAGACCCTGCTCTGAGAGTTGGAAGTGTGCCTGTCAGCTTTAGCATAATTGGTGACACTCTCACAAGTGGAAGGAAAAGGGTGGGAAGAATGTCCCCGAAGAAGAAGTAGGTCAGCGAGCAGGAATGTGGGACTCAGAAGTGATTTTCTCTCCATTTCTTTATCCCCCGCCCTTCCTTCTTCGCCTAAGTGAGGGAGACAGGAAACACATTTAAATATTTTGTTTGTGTGTCTATGTACTCCCCCCTCCTTCTTCTTTTGGCATTGGGTAAGCCCAAGGCCCTGCACCTGTTAGGTTCGTGCTCTGCCACCGAGTCACACCCGCAGCCTTGTTTGTCTGCTTCCTGTTGTTGTCTTATTGACCTTGAACTGCTTGGCCCAAGTGATCCTCCTGGGTCAGCAAGCGTTAGTGAAAAGTCTCCTGTAGGGAAGGTGAAGGAGGACCTTGCAGAGGTGAGCAAGGGGAGGAGTGAGCTGGTGTCTAGGAAGGTGGAGTTGATAAGACTTGAGGCATCCACAGAGTGGCGTTTCTGTCTCCACCATCTGGTGTGGTGGTTTATGTCTTTGCCACACATGAGGCTGGGTCTTCTCTTGTAGTAAGGTTAGGTAGTGTCACCTACATTTTTGGGAATGCAGAGACTTGAAATGGTTGTAAAGTAAGGTGTGGGGTTGGGGGGGGGGTTATAGATTAATTGTGAAGAAAATCTGCCTCCTCCCGTGTGTGTCTGTGTGTGTGTTTGTGTCTTTTTTAATGGCTTCCTCCAACTTCTTAGGTGAAGCTATGATGAAAATGAATGGTTACGTTCCTGATGGCTAGGCTCCTGCTGGGTGGTTATGGCAATGACAGATTAGGATACTAATATTTGACACTATAAATAAGGACCCGTGAGTTTGGTCCGTTATGCTATGTGTTGAGTGTAGAAAGACACATGAAGTTTCTGTCCTACAGAAATTGATTTCCAGATGGAAAACTTAGATATAGACAGAGAGATACCATGGATTAAGAAATTGAGCCTGGGGCTGGAGAGATGGCTCAGTGGTTTAAGAGCACTATCTCCTCTTCCAAATGGACCCGGGTTCAATTCCCAGCACCACGTGGCAGCTCACAACTGTCTGTACCACCAACTCCAAGGGATCTGACACCTTCACATATAAAATAAAATAAATTATTTAAAAAAAAATTGAGCCTGCGGGTTAAGTACCCTACTCAAGGCCACGCAGTGGGAGAAGCAGGGTGTCAGTGCAGAAGGGTGGCGTCACCCGTCTCATCTTGCTGTGTGGAATGAGTGGGGAGATGCTCCTGGACCACTGAGAACTGTATAATCGTCATCATCATCATCATCATCGGGGTTCATTGTCACTTCCTCTCCACCCTCCCTTCTGCTTCCATCGCTTCCTCACACTCACACCATGGACAGAGTCTAATTAGTCCTGCCACATCCTCCCTCTAGATACCATCACCTGAAAGTATGTTCCCGAGACCTGCTTTTTTTTTTTTATTACTCTTTCCAAAAATCTTCAAGAACTTTCTACTGTCAAGGCAGGGGAGTGGGAGAAAGAAAGAAAAGGAAAGAAAGAGTTTCTTAACAAAACAAACAAACAAACATACAAACATAAACACTTATATAAGCCAGGCGGTGGAGGCACACTTCTTTAATCCCAGGCAGCGGCAGTGGCAGGCAGATCTCTGAGAGTTTGAGGCCAGCCTGGTCTACAGGGTGAGTTCCAGGACAGCCAGGGCTACACAGAGACACCCTGTAGTGGAAGTTTTGGTGTCTTTAAAACCTCGGTTGTGTTAGGAGGATGTGTTTTTGTTTTGATCCCAAGAGTGGGATGTGGAAGCTTTATCCAGAGAGGCCTGTGATGTTTTCCAGCTAGAAAAAAAAAAAAAAAAAAAAAAAAAAAAAAAAAAAAAAAAAAAAAAAAAAAAAAAAAATCCTTATTTGGACTCCGAGAACATATAAATAAGAGCCCAGAGACAGAGAGGTCTCTTTGTATCGCTTTGCTACCCATCGTCTGGCATCCCTTGGCTTTGTTGGAGAGAAGGGCTCCAGAGAACATTGTGAAGTTGTTGTTATGGGTTGCTCTTTGTTGTTTGACTGGACTTCTGGAATCCCGACAACTGAGATTGGTATTGCCCTAAAGAACCCAACTACCCTAACCAGCAGGAAGTAGCTAGAGAGATCCGCATCGCTTGGCCCTGCTAACCGGCTTTCTCTCTTAACTAGCGGTGGGAGGTAGAGGCGTTTAAGAACCCTAAATGAATTAGGTTTTTGAAAAATCTAAGCCTATAGGTAGTGTTCCACGTAGGGCACCAAAATGTTAAGGTTATTTTTATAAAACTGTGTTTATTTCTTTTAGTTTCTCTCTTAACCCGGCTAACACACAAATAATTGAGACTGTATTATATTATTTTAACAAGCTTCACAGCTCAAGAACTGAGCAGTTACTATTCCTAACCCTCTAAGCTAATTTGGCTTCCTCCCAGCATCCCAGAGACACCAGATGTGTCCTTTCCACCCCTCTCACGGCTGAATCCCCCACTTCCTCCTGTAACTCCTCCTCCCCTGACTGGCAGGAAGTCCAGCCCTATTCTAGTCCCTGCTCAGTGACTGGCTGTAAGCTGCTTTATTGGCATACCAGGATACAATTGGGGAGCTGTGCTTATACAACATTGAGACAAGATTCTCAGAACAAGGATTGTAACCAGATATGGGGGTACAGAAATTAGCATTTGATTTACGTAATAATCTTATACCTATAAAACCCTGTCTCAAAAAACCAAGAAAACAAACAAAAACCAACGACACTTTTATGTGAGTCAGTGTTTTGCCTGTATGACTGTCTGTGCACCCTTGCAAGTGCCTGGTGCCTATGGAGAGCGGAAGGCACCAGATCCCCTAGAACTGGAGTGACAGTAGGTTGTGTGCAACTTTGTGGGTGCTGGGAATCGAACCCAAGCCCTCTCGAGAAGCAGCAAATGCTCCTAATTGCTAAGCCTCTCTCCACCCCCAAGAAAGCATTTTTCTTTTGTTTGGCTTTTAAGAACCTCCACAACCTTGTCCCAACGAATCCACAGTGTTGCCATGTTCAAACTGTGTCTGCTTCTACCAAACAGCGCCTACATTCTGCGTATCAACCCCACTATTACTCCATGATCATCTTAAGCTATCTTAGAGGTCTTTTTCCTTTCCCAGTACAGGGCCTGGTTTAAATCCTGGTTTCTCCATGAACTCTTTCGAAATTTCCTCCAGCTGTGTTCATGTGTTCCTCAATTGAACTGTGCCTGGTAGTATTACAGTGATTTTTTTTTTTAAATTGCATCTATCTATCTATCTATCTATCTACATATTGTGTGAGTGACTGTGTGAGTACCCATGCCGTGGGATGTACGTAGAGGGCAGAAGACAACTTGTGGGACTCAGTTCTCTTTTCACCACGAGGTCTAGGGATTGAACTCTGGCTGTTAGGCTTGAGGGCAGTTGCCTTTGTCCATGAAGCCATCTGATAATTTTGAAGTAGCCGATCAGCTACGTAGGGAGGATGCACTTAAACTGCCTACCCCCAACTTGGGGTTGGCAGCAAGGCACCTGGGTGACGTTCCTCTTATCAGTGACTGTGTGCCAGGCACTGTGCTCCTTGGGGAATGAATTTTATTTACTATAGGATGTTATGAAACTGAGCTCCAGTTTCACCTAGGAGTTAGGTCAGCTGACCAAGACCATCATCTCCTGACCTAAGCTTGTCATGGTCCCTGGCCAACCAAACTCCACCCAGAACTAGGGAGGTTGAGCCAGGAGAATCACGAGTTTGAAGTTAGCCTGGGATTTGCATAGCAAGACTCTGTCTCAAAAAAAGAAAAGAAAGAAAAATGGCAAGGTTAGGGGTCAGGGTTTGCATGCTGGCTGAGCACCCGTGCTACCCCCAGTATCACATAAATATTAAGACAGGAGAATAAAGGAGGGCTGGACAGGTGCCTTAGTGGGGAAGGGTGCTTGCAGTAGAAGCATTAAGACTCTAGTTCAATTCCTCAGCACCCAACGGTAGGCGTGACTGTATGCACCTGAACCCCAGGACAGGGAAACTGCTGGGGCTGATGCTGCCATCCCCCCTAAAACTACTTCCAGGTTTAGTGAGAGACCCTGTCCCAAGGGACCAAAGCAGAGAGCGACAGAGCAGCAGACCTGATTCCTCTGGCCTCTGCAGGCAACTGCACATAACACACACACACACAAAGACACACAGACATGTGGGTGTACGCAACAACAACAAATAAAGTTTTGTCTGTTGTTGTTTCTCTGAAACAGTTCCAGGAAAGGAACCTGGGAAATGTTTTATTAAACTGTGTTTTTAAAGTACGTACTTGAGCCTCCAAGGTGGCTTAGTAGGTAAGCCACCTACATAGTGGCAGGAAGAGAGCTGACTCCATAAGTTGTCCTGTGGCCTACACACACACACACACACACACACACACACACACACACGCACACACGCACGCACGCACGCATGAACATACCACATAATAAATGTTAAAAAAACAAAGATAACAGATAAAAGCAAGAGCTCTCTTAGATTCATCCCTTTCGTGAGATATACAGAGGATGAACTTCCCCAAAGGAATCCCGTGATATTCCCATCATTCCACACAGCTGGCCAGTTCTGTTCTCGGTGTTCCCCCACGGCGTCACTCCCGGTCTGCGTGTTTGCAGGCAGCTTCCTGAAGCACAGCGTAGATGGCTTTCTCTGACACTTGTCAGTCCTCAAAACACCAGCATCCCTTGTAGTGCCTGCAAGCAATAGGAGTTAAATAGCTTTGAAAGAAAAAAAAAAAAGGTCCAGGTCTCAGCACCCTACATGAGGCAACAGGGATAGGACATAGATGAGATTGAAGACCTAAAGATCCGGGTCTGTTATTTGCATAGCACGAGTTTCTTTTATGATGAAATTGTCTTAGGAAGACATGTTTTTCTATTTGGGTGTAAACTTTTTCTTTTTTTTTTTTTTTTTTTTTTGTTGATGTTGTTGTTTTTGTGGATGGATTACTGGTTTTTTTTGCAGGATACTAACTAGCCTTTGGATCAAAAATTAATACCCAAAAGATAAAACCAAAGGATTTGTGAACATTTGCTCACAGCTTAAAAGTACTTATATAGATAATACATTTACTGTCCAAAAATTTAGACGGTGGAAGAGAAGCAAAAGTGAAAATAAAACGTGTCATGTTTCATCATCTAGAGGTGGCCATTGCCACACTCTGTTTATTACATTCTGGAATTTTTCTTGCCCACACAAAGTGAGAGATTGTGACAGACTCACAGGTTGGAATTAAGAAGTTGAACTTGACCACAGAAGTAAAGATGGGGCTGGAGAGATGGCTCAGCAGTTAAGCAAGGAGCTTCTTCCTTCTCACGGGAACCCTGCAACAACAAATGTTCGATAATTGTCTTCCTGACATTTTATTATTATTACTGCTGTTACTATCAGATCATATCAGGCAAAATCTCTAGTGGTTTGTGGTAAGTGTTTTAGTTGTTTTATGGCTTTTTTTGTTTCATGGCTGTAATTTGTTTGGAAAGTCTAAACGCTCAGATTAGATCTTCTTCTCCTTTTCTCTTTCATTGTTGTTCAGAATACCTCCGAGAGCCAGCACTGTGCCGGCAGTCTCCTGATGGCAGACAGAATGCAGATAGTTGTGATGGTCTCCGAGTTCTTCAACACCACATGGCAGGAGGCCAACTGTGCAAGTGAGTCTTCACGCCGTGTTGCAGCAGTAGATGCTGGGGTTCAGTTTACATGCCTCAGATTTGATTTCGGTGAACTTTAAGATGGCCGAGAGCAGGTAGTACATAGTTACTAAGTTTGAATGAACTGTCACGGGGGTCATGGCGTATTAGTCATTGTCACTTAGGTGAGTCCTGTCAGTCAGAAATGTGTAGCCAATCACAGAGCTCTGAGGTCAGACATTTGCTTCATGTCAGGTTTGGGGTAGTTAACGTTGTCTTTTGTTTCTTCATTTCTAAGTTGAGAAAACAGTAGAACTTGATAATAATAATAATAATAATAATAATATAATGATATTTGTAATAGTATAGGGAGATAGAGGAAGGGGAGGGAGAGAGAGATCATCTGTCCTGCCAGCTTTGCAGCAGCCTGTGGTTTTGTCTAATAAAGTGACACCTATTTGAAGTACTCCTTGGAAAAACTTAAATCATCATTTCAACTTAGATGTGCCTTGAACACCAACTGTCTCTCTGCCCTTACCTTCCACTTAGTGAGAAAGATATAGTTAGTTACCAATACAGCTTAGAGCAGGAAAGTAAACACGTTCATAACATTAGAGTCTTGGAAGGAGAAGTCAGCCGGGAGCATTCTTTGAACTGAGGCTTCACGGCTGGGCGTGGTCTCACTGGGTGGAGGTGAGGTGAAAGACTGGCAGAAAGGGTGGCATGTGGGCAGAGGCACAGAGTATAAGGGGAAGGTGAGCATTTTGGGGTCCTGGAAAGCCCTGGGGAGATAAAGTCAGACAAGGAAGGTAGACCTTTCACAGACACAGTCCATACGTCTTGGAACACCAGCATGCCGTTAAGAGAGGGTTATTCAACGCCTCGGCACTGACAGTGCATGTGCAGTATTTAAGGTAGCAAGTGTGTCAGTCACTCCTCGCTGCCGTGACAAAAGGCCTAACAGGCAGCGACCAGAAAGGTTTTATTTTAGCTCGTGGTTGCAGAGAGGTTTCATCCTTGCAGAGAGCCCATCACGGAGCAGGGAAAATGCCAGGGGTGGCTTTGTCCACAGAGCCAGAGTGTGAGGTGGCAGGCCATACTGTGATTACAGATATGTCACCACGGGACTGCAGACAGGCAGCAGACAGCTGTACTGGAACCAGGGAGCCAGGTCCAGCTGTAGCCTTCCAAGGCCAGCTCCGGCTTTTGTCAGCCCCCACCTCTTAGAGGTGCCATGGCCCCCAGACTTTCCTTGAGTGAAAATCAATTGAAGTGAGTTTTTAGAGACAGGAAACTTTGTAAGCATTAGAAAATATCCAGGGAACAAGTGTCCACATGAGCCCATGGGGGCATTTTAGATTCAAACCTGTAACAGCAGGTTTAAAAACACTTTTCTCCCCCCTTTTGAGACAGATTCCCATTATGTAGCCCTGGCTGGCCTGGAATTCACTATAGACCAGACTGGCCTCTGTCTCCTGAGTTCTGGAACTGAAGGCATGCTCCGCTAAAATTTTTGTTGTTTTGTTTGGCTCTTTTGAGACAGGTTCTTGCTACATAACCTAGGTTGGTCTTGAATTTGCTACTGTAGCTCAGGCTGCCTCCAAACTCAAGATCCTCCTGCTTCAGTTTCCAGAGTACTAGAATTAGCATAACAGTATGTGCCACTGCACCCAGCTTGAAAAACAAAACACACACACACACACACACACACACACACACACACACACACACAAACCAAAATATCTTTTAACCCCATGTCACTATAGAATGCTATGTTGACTACTGGCTCTTAATTTTGTATCTTTTCATTGCTTCTGGAAGTTGGAAAAAAAGGCTTAGATGACAGGACTACTTTTTCTTTGTTGTGTGTGGTTGTTTTCTTTATTTTTTTAAGACATATATAATATGTCTTTCATATATAAGCCAGGCTGGCCTTGAGCCTGGTATGTATCTAAGGATGACCTTGAACTCCAGATCCCCATGCCTCCGCCTCCCACATCCTGTGCAGCACCAGGCTGTTCTTTTCAGCCACAGTTTTATGTGGCTGGGCTGGCCTGGAGCTCAGTTCTCTTCTCCTGTGTTAGCGTCCTGGATTCTTGGGTTGTAGGCATTTGTCACCACCACAGCCAGAGTTGAAAATCCATCGCCTAAGTAGATTGAAGAGGATGTGGCTTGGTTGCCAGAGTGCTTGCTAACACGCATGAAGACCTGGACTTCAGTCTCCAGTCTGCCATAAACTGAGCAAGGCCACACAGCCTTGTGATCCCAGCACATGGGAGTGGAGGTAGGACAATCAGATCAGGGTCCTCCTCAGCTACACAGAGAGTTTAGGGCCAGCCTGGGGCCACACGAGAGGTCTCAAAACAGTGAACAAGCAAACAAACAAACAAACAAACAAACAGAACAATGTAGGAGTCCTGGGAGATGTCTCAGTTGGTAAAATGCTTCCTGTGCAAACATAAGGATCTGAGCTCAAATCGCCGGCAACCACATAAAAAAGTCAGGCTCTTTTTATGGCTCTGTATCCTGGGAGGCAGAGACATCAAGAGCCAGCCAGGCGAGCCAACCAGTGAGCTCTGGGATCAGTGGAAAGACTGTCTCAACAAGGAAGGTGGAGAGTGATAGAAGACACCTTACGGCCTCACCTGAACATTTATGTGTGTGTGTATATACACACACACACACACAAGACACACACAGAACACTAGGACTGGTTTTAAATGGGACTTCTGTATTTTATTTTATGTATGTGAGTTTTGCCTGCATGTATGTACACACACCACATGTTGAGCTTGATGCCCCAGGAGGCCAGAAGAACACAGCAGCTGCCCTGGGACTAGAATTATAGATGGTTGTCAACCACCAAGTGCATGCTGGGAATCAAAACCAGGGCTTCCGGAAGGAAGAGCAGCCTGTGTTCTTAACTGCTTAAGCTGCAGCTCCTAAGTAGGAGAAAATATGCATATTTCTACCATATGCATTTAATTCCCATTCAAAAGTCTCTAGAAAGCTCAAAAGCTCCCAGAATGTTCAGATCATGTTTTTTTTTTTTTTTTTTATGTTAGGTGCAGTCAGAGGGACAAAATGCTTTTCTCCCCCAGGATTATGCCTTGAAAAACCTGATTTCCTATTCATTGTTTTAATACTATTTTAAAATGTTTCACCGTTTCTATTCTGAACTTTAAACAGACTTGAAATATTTTTAAAACATTAGACTCATTAAATTTCATTTTTTTTTCGGTTTATTCAATAACAGCATTCTTTTTCTCTTTCTTCCTTCCTCTTTCTTCCTTTCTTCTTTTCTTCCTTTCTGTCTTCTTTCTTTCTTGCAGTGCCAGATTAATTGCTTAGACTTCCTCACTGCAGTCTGTTTCCTTGGTGGTTGGCCCCTGTGTGATCGTTTTGACTGGACTCTTTGCCAAGTGTATGAGATGAGCACGTCTACTTATACTCCCTGCACACCTGCCTCAGGAAGCTAATAGGAAAGTTATCTGAAAAAAATTAAAACGCAATTTTTTAAAAGTTTAGAGAAATTTATAGTAGTTGGGGTTTAGGTGAGAGGCAGAGTGCTTGCATGAGGCCCTGGGCCCAGTCTCGCGCTCTAAAAGAAAAAAACCTCATTCATCAGAATGTCACAAAGCATTCCTGCTTGACTCACCTGGTCTAGCGAGAGACTGGGAACACAAGGAGGGAATTTGGAGGCAGAGGAAAAGTGGGATGGAGCAAGATCATTAAATGTGTCAGCCCTTGTCTGTGGGAGCGTCCCACACAGCCCTGAGTGTGAAAAGGAGGCGAGAGCATACATGAAAGGCAGGTATGAATCAGGAGTAGATCTAGGGAGCTGTGATTGCTCATCTGCATCCTGCTGTGCAGGATGTGTCTGCGCTGGAAGCTAAATGTTAGGAGCCCAAAAGCCAAAATGTTAAACTTGTATAAAGTCAAAGTTACAGGAAGCTGCGTAGTTGAACTTTTCCTTACTTGCATTTTGAAAAAGGAGTCAGTTCTCTCCTTCCATCACATGGGTCCCTGGGAATCCAATTCAAGTCATCAGGCTTGTTGGCAGGCTCCTTTACCATCTAAGCCATGTGGCCAGCCCCTGGGAATGTACTCTTTCTTCATAGGCAGCCTGTAATTCCAGTACCCTAGGTGGTATTTTATGAGTGTGATGATGCTACTGAAGCTCTGTGTAATCCTGAAAAAACATTCTGGCTCATCAAAGGAAACTTAGCTCTCAGTTGTGCAGCCAACTTAAGTACTCGTGACTGCAAAATTAGCAGCAAAACCTACTGCTGAACCGGAAGGTCAGTCAGGCAGAGCCCTTTTTTCTCACATATTATCTATATGGAGATGTAATTACTTGTAACTTTAAACATAGTTCTCATAAATCTAAGCTTAATTACGACATTCTCTCAGTTTGTTTGTTTACTTTCTGAAGCTTGCTCAGCTTTTCAGAAAGCAATGATTACTGTTCTCTATGAAACTGGTTCTCTTCTTCCATCATTTGGGTCCCTGGGAATCCCACTCAGGGTATCAGGCTTGGTGGCAGGTTCCTTTCCCTCTAAGCCGTATGGCCAGCCCCTGGGAGCATACTCTTTCTCTGCAGGCAGTCTGTAACTGTCAGTGTCTCAGGCTGGCCTTGGGCTTGGGCTGCCAAGCCTCCCGTCTTAGCCTCTCAGACGTAACTCATGCCCCTCCTACCTCAGCTGGGCTTATAGGGATGTGACCACGTAGGAGTAGTTTTTAAAACAGCAGGGACGGGCCGAGGAGGTGGCTCAGAGGTTAAGAGCACTTGCTCTTGCAGAGTACCCTGGTCCATTCCCAGTGTCCAAAGCCAGCAGTTTACAACTGTGTTATTCAGTTCTGGAGCATCTGACACCATATTCTGGCCTCGGGGGTACCAGGAATATATGCAGCGCACTCATACACACACACAGGCAACACATACTCATAAAATAAAAAGTCTTAAAAAAAAAAAAAAAAAAACCAGAGGGGGCTGGAGAGCTGGCTTGGCAATTAAGAGCACTTGCTGCTCTTTCAGAGGACCTAGGTTTGGCTCCCAGCACTCACGGGAAGCTCACAGCCTTCTGTGACACCATTTCCACGAAACCTGCCACCCTCTTCTAACCTCCTGGGGCACCAGGTACACGTGTGTGTATATAATGTAAATAATACTCATACATGTAAATCAATCTTAAAAATTGATTTAAACCATGAGAGGTCTTGAAACAAACTCCTGACAGATGACCCATCGTATGAGTGGCTCAGCTGGTCTCCGTGGTACACACATGCAAATCCCAGCACTCAGGAGGCTGGAGAGCGAAGAGCCTGAGCGCAGACCCTGTCCCTGGAGTGGTCAGGATTAAGGGCATAGCTCCGTGATAGAGAGCTTTGCTGGCACGCACAAGGGGACCGGGACCAGGGTTCATCCTGAGCGCTGGGTAGTGGGGGAGGAAGTCCGAAGCCACACAACTGTGCTGTAGTAATTTAGCCACTTCTGTGTGAGGTCTTGACTGGAATCCTTAGCGCCCTGAAGAAGGCCTCTTGAGCTGAAGCCTGCGTCTTCCCCGGGACAGAAGCTGTGCTAATCTGCCCTTGATGAGGCCCCATTGATTATCTGAGATGAGGCAGAAGCACAGTAAGCACTTCACTCCGTGCCCACAGAGAGCTTTGTTGCCATTGCCTTCGCTAGCTTACTAATTTCTCCAACGCGCAGCTTCTCCGTAACCTTACGCTCCCGAGGCTCGGCAACGGATAGAGAGGGTTTACTAGAGATCCTTTGTTTTGAATCAGAAAGTTGGGGCTCTCCTAATGACGAAGACACGTTTAACCCCACTGTGTAAGTGGACGTCTGTAATACCACTGCCTAGCAGTTACTGAAAAAAAAAATACTGTTACAATGTAACACTTAATCAGACCACCAGCCTACATTAGCTTTTCATTTCAGTTTCCGATTACTTTAAGGGAAGAGAAAACAGCAGTAAATTGAAGAGGCTAAGCTCTTTTGTTCCTCAGAGAGGCCTCCTTCACAAATCTTTGCATAGAAGAAGTTACCACAAGTCTGGAGTGGACTCAGAAGTGGGCATTTCCAACTCATCTAGTCACGGGAGCACCTGCTTCCCATGTTATAAGTTTTCCTGAAGAGAAGGTGAGGCGCTGGTTGCCTTGCCCCGTTAACCAGGCTTCCGGTTGATCTTTCTGATCAGGTGTCAGTGACTTCCTGGTGCTGTCAGGTTCTTGTCAGGGTGAGGGAGGAGTATTAGCATACAGTTGCCCACACTTGAGTGTTGAATTTGTTACTTGTTTAGAGTGTGTGTGTGTGTGTGTGTGTGTGTGTAGGTCTGAGAGAGAGAGAGAGAGAGAGAGGCACTGATTCACCTTGCAGTGTCATCCAGTGCTGGCTGAACGGATTACAGATTCCAGCCTTCTGTGTATCAGTTTTGTGTCCTTGGTCAAGGCTCCTTCATTTCCCTAAAGTGTTCCTTGTTTTTAATTTTTTTAATTAAAAAAATTTTAACTATTTGCTAGGTATGCTGGCACATGCCTTTAATCCCAGCACTCTGGAGGCAGAGGCAGTTGAATTTCTGTAAGTTTAGGCAAGCCTTGACTACAGCAAATGCTACATTGAGACCATGTCTCAACTTCTTAAATTATTTTTTGGGAGTTACTTTTTTATTTTGTGTGAACAAGTGTTTTGCCTGCTTGTATGTCTATGTACCACATACATGTACTTGATGCCCATGGAAGCCGGAAGAGAGCATTGGATCCCCCAGAACTGGAATTACAAATGGTTGTGAACCTCAAAGCAGGTGCTGGGAACCAGAGCCAGGGCCTCTGCACGAGCAGCAAATGTTCTTAACTGCTGAGCCATCCCTCTAGGCCCCAGTTTTAAGAACTTTTATTTATTACTTTGCTGTATGTATACCACAGGACACCCATGGAGGTCAACTCTCAGAACTCAGTTCGCTCCTCCCACCATGGGCTCCCGGGATCAAACTGGGGTCCTCAGGCTTGTGTGGCAAATGCTTCTGCCCTGCACCTTATTTTTAAAATGGAGATAGTAGTTTTTACCTCATAGAACCACCACTGGAATGAAATGAGCGACTGTCAAGAATACGAACACGCTTGCAATCCAAGTCTCAGGCGACTTCAGCTTTTGTGATGTATGTGGCTGTCGTATGTGAGGCTGTCCTCTGGCTTGGCCTGGGGTTGATCTCTCTGGTGTCCCTTTTATCCACTGCCACCTTTTCCTCATGTTACAGCTATAGCTTCCTGTTGGCTGTCTTCACTCCCACGAGATGGTTCTGAATCTCTAAATCAAGTGGGTGCCAAATAAAATAATGTATTACGATTAAGAAGGCAGGAGTGGGCCAGGCACTAGGGAATAGATGTTTGAAATACTTTTGGACTAATTACGGGGGCATCTAAAAGGATTGTTAATGACCCCAAAATCAGAAAATAATGAATTTGAATCAACTAATTTTATTATAATTTAGAAATATATTTCATTTTTAAAACTAAACTTTTTATTGGTTCTTTGTGAATTTCACATCATGCACCCCAATCGCACTCATCTCCCCATCCCCTCATCCCCACCCTCACACTTGCAACCTCTCCTCCCAACAGGAAAAAAAAAAAATCTTATTGTGGAAGCTGTAGCATGTCACAGTGTGTCCCACAGTATACCCTTTTGATCAAACATCTTTTCTTGCAAATGTTTATTGCAATGAGCCAGTCTTTGGCCTGGTATAAGACCTTTGGCTTCTGCTGCTCTTACCACTACTGGAACCTCACTGGTCCTCCTCTCAGATATCCTGTGGCTTCGCTGTGTCGTGGAGAGCCGGTAGTTTTGGATTTGTAGTACTGACCCCTTCGTGCACCCCAGCAGTTTATTGATAGGGTAGATGTTTGGGGGGGGGGGACCAATTCAAAGCCCTGGATTTGAGCCTAAGTGGTATCTGAGCTGGTCAGCCTGCTGGCTCTCCTGGGGGCCAGCTCAATGGCAGCAGCTCCCCTCCCCCAACCAGGGCCAGCTCTACCCTGCTGCACAGGGAAAGTGCAGGGCCCACTCTCCTGAATGCTGCCGAAGGTGAGGGGCAGGACCAGCTTTCCTGCTCTCGTGACCTCAGAACCAGCTCTTCTGCCTGCCATAGGTGGCATGGGACGATGGGTGGGGAAGGGCATCTCTCCCTTACCTGTGCTGCCCGACAGCAGACAAGTTGCGGGGCTAGTTCTCCCACACTGGGTTACCTCATTCATGCCCCCACCATCACAGCTCTACTGTGGTGCTGAGGTAAGGGGCAGAGACAGCTCTCCTGCTTTCATGACTCACCACAGGTGTCAAGGACAAAAGGGAGGGGAGGGGATCTCTCCCTCGGTGAGGCCACCGCACAGCAGACCAGAGGCAGGGCCAGCTCACCAGAACCCTTACATTTAGGGCCAGCACTACTACGCTGCCCAGGTGAAGGGCAGAGCCTGCTCTCCCAAGTGCTGCAGTAGGTGGGGGGCAGGGTCAGCTCTCCTGCACTGAAGACCTCTGGGCCAGCTCTCCTTCCTGCCATAGTGGCAACAGCTGAGGGGGGTGCATCTCTCTCTCTACCATATCACTGTACAGCAGACAAGTTGCGGAGCCAACTCTCCCATGCTTATGTCCCTGGGGCAGGCTCGCCTGCACCCCCACCACCAGGGTCAGCTCTACTGTGCTGCCCAGACCAGGTGCAGGGCCCGCTCTCCTGAGTGCTGTAGCTGGTGAGGAGCAGGGAAAGCCTTACAGCTCTCATGATCCCCGGGCCAGGCCTCCCACCTGCTTTACAGGTGGCAAGGGGGAAGGAGGAGAAGGGTATCTCTCCCTTGTCCACGCCACTGCATGGCAGGGCCAGCTCTCCCATGCTCGTACCTTCGGGGCCAGCTTACCCACAACTCCTGAAGTATGCTGGGCCTGCTCTCCTGAGTACTGTAGCTGGCTAGGGGTCAGCCCTCCTACTCTCACGTCCCCAGGTCCAGCTCTCCCATGATGTGCAGGTGAGGGATGGGACCAGTGCGCCACAGCCCTCAGACATCAACATACCCTGGGCAGCAGCCCAGACCAGGGACATCTGCTTGGCCTTTGGTGATAACAGACCATTGCTACTGCAGGGCCACAGACCCAGGCGTGTCCCCCAGTGGAAGCACCGGCCAGGACCCCACCATGGTCGCAGTAGTGGCGTCACCTGCTACTCACATCAGGCTGTTCTTCACTACTCTTGAATCTCCAATTCTGTCTCCTTCACTGTGTCCACATCCTTCTGTTTCTCTTTCTCTTCCATTTCTTCACCTCTTACTTGCTCCTCTTAGTGGCGCCTGGGGTGGTCCCAGGGACGGTCTCAAGAGTGCTATGGCCTGTTCTTGCATCATGGCACCAAGCAGGGGGTCATCTCAGGCATTGTCTGCCCTCCCCCCCCACCGGCTGCGAGGTGCCGGACTGGTGTTCATCTTAGGCTTGCTGCCTATCTGAGCTCCATGGCACTGGTCTGGTGGTCATCTCAGGCTTGCTTTTTTCAGGGAGTGTTAGGCTGCTAATTGAGATGCTCACAGGTGAGAAGACTGAGTGTAGACATGGCCGCTCTCCCCTCTGCCATCTGTTGACGAGCATGAGACACAGCAGCTCCACCCGAAACGCCTCTAGGGGCAGGCTTCAGTCATGTCTTAAAAAGAGTTGTAGTACAGAAAACAGACGGGAATACTTGTGGGCTTGTGGAGAGCGGAGAGTAAAGGAAGAGAGATGGAAATGGCCCACTCCAGTTGTGGGATGGGAAGCCAGGTTATTGAGTTCAGTGGGTAAAGCTGCTTCCCAGGCCGGACACCCTGAGTTTGATCTCTGGAACTCACATGGTAGCAGAAGAGGACCAAGTCCAGGAAGTTGTGTTCTAACCCATGGCATGTACATGCACACAAAACAAACAAACAAATAAATGTGATGAGAAACACCCTAAAATCGTGTCATCCTCACTGGAAGTGGAAGGGGTAGAAGAACTTGAAGCAATGCTAAGCAAGGGCCGCGGGCTGTGGACAGAATTTGCAAAACCACACGAAACAGTTCTGTGTTTGTATCCAGACTTTAAGAAGTCTCCGTCAGGCAGACTTCTTAATTTTAGGCAGAATTCCCATCAGCCTGTTTCTCCAGGCACCCAGCTCATGGTAGGTTCAGAAGAATAAATGAAAAAGGCTACCCTGCTAAATAGAGTAAGACCCCAGTGATGAAGAGATAAGAGCCACTGAATTTAACACCAAGGTAAAAAGACAGAGATCTAGGAAAAAGGAATGCAAGATAAAAAGTTTTACATCTACATAGCACTGAGAGCTGAGTTTTCACTAACTTCATCTTTAAAAGTCAGTTTTTAATTGTAATTGTTTTTACAAGAAGAGAACTGTGCAGTTATTTTAAAACTTTCATGAGAAGTAAGAAAAAAAAAAAAACAAGGTTGGAAACTAGAAGGGCGAAGAAGCTTATGTGTTTGGACACTTGCATTGTGTGGAAGGCTTCATGCTTGTCTGTATGAAGAGTGACCACGGGGTGAGTGACGGCATGCAGTTGTCAGCGATGACCCCTCAGTGTACCATGGGGCTTTGTTTGTTTCATTGTTTTTACAGATTGCTTAACGAACGACAGTGAAGATCTGTCAAATAACACGGAGTACTTCCTCAGCCTGTTCAACAAGACTTTGGCCTGCTTTGAGCACAACCTGCAGGTGAGTTAGGTCAACTTCGTGCAGACGAGCAATGTGCAATTCTAACTCTTTACAGCATTAACTTTTGCTATTTATTTGAACTCATAAAGGAATTACTGAACATTGACTTCTAGTCTGAGATTTTTCCACTTGGAAATATTAGAACTTCAGCTCAGAACCAAGAGTGGTAGCACACCCAGTACTTGGCAGGCAGAGGCAAGTGAATCTCTGAGAGTGCAAGGCTGATGATCCACAGGGCCAGTTCCGGGCCACAAATTAAAAAGAGAAAGAAAGAAAGAAAGAAAGAAAGAAAGAAAGAAAGAAA
>REGO01000295.1:1195754-1243598 GCA_010120015.1 Rhombomys opimus | reverse complement strand
AAGGAAGGAAGGAAGGAAGGAAGGAAGGAAGGAAGGAAAGAAAGGAGGGAGGGAGGGAGGGAGGAAGGAAGGAAGGAAGGAGGAAAGAAGGAAAGGAAAGGAAAAGAAAAGAAAAGAGAAAGAAAAGAAAAGAGAAAGAAAGGGAAGGGGAAAAAGAGGGTTGGGCGATGGAGAGATGGCTCAGAGGTTAAGAGCACTGGCTGCTCTTCCATAGGAGGAAAGTTCGTTTCCCAGGACCCACATGGTGGCTCACAACCACCTATCACTCCAGCTCCATGGGAACTCAGTTTCTTCTGGCCTCCGTAGACACCAGGCACATACATGGTGTGCTGAAGGTAGAAAAAAAGCAGAGGTGGCACCTGTAGATATGCCATGACGGTGGCTTGATGATGTGTTCCCCACAGTGTTAGAGGACAGCAGCTGAATTCATGATAGCTTTGGAAGTCCATCCAGTGGGGCTTCCTGATGGGTTGGCTAGCTTATGGAGAATGTGTTTGGCTGATAGTAAAAGGAAAAGAAGAACCCGGATGGTCTTAGGCTTTGACTCTGAGTAGTTGAGAGGAGGATGGCGCCATGGGGTTATAAGGAGGGAGATAGTGTAGGAGAATGGGGGAGAATGGGGCTCAGCCACCCTGTTTTAGGGGCTGGAGAGATGGCTCAGTGCTGAAGAGCACTGGCTGCTCTTGCAGAGGACCTAGGTTCAGTTTCCAGCACCCACATGGCTGCTCACAGCCATCTATAACTCCAACTCTGTGGGAACTAAATATCTCCTGGCCCTTGTAGACACCAGGCACACAAATGATGCCCATACATACATGCAGAATATACCCGTGCACATAAAATAAACATTCCTTTTTAAACTGGGATAATTTTTAATAAAGAAAGAAACCGGACTCTGTGGTTAAGTATTCTATAACCAGCAAGGGTTAGGCACTGGTTCATTAGTGAGAGCGGAGGCTCCCCAGAAGATCACACATGATTTCATACCATGTCCCCCCATTTTCAGAAGCCCTTACTGAAAAAGGACACTGAGGCACAAAGGTGAAGGGACCTGTGTGAGGTCAGACTACAGGGGATGGCTGTAAAGGAGGATTATGTTTGGGGCCAGAGGGATCGCTCCAGGGGTAAAAGCACTTGCTGTGAAGCCCGATGGCTTGCGTGAAATCCCTAGGGCCCACATGATAGAAGGGAACCCACTCTAACAGGTTGTCCTCTGACCACTCCTTGCATGCCATAGCAGGTACAAGCCTGTGCATGCCAGCCCTAGGGTGGTGTGGTTCCTGAGGTGACATGGGCCTGTGTGTAGTGTCTTCAGGTTCTGACTTTAGTCTCGATCCACTGAGTCTTAGGAAAGGAGTCCTCAAAATCCACAATGTGCCCTTACCTTCCATCTTCCTAGAATCCCACTTCCTTGCTCAGTTTCAGAAGTTGTGCAGAGGTTCAGTGTGTGGTTATGCTGCCATTTATTTAATTAGTCCCTCCTTGTATTTTGTTTGTTTTACTGTTATAAGCCACTGCCACTCACAGCCTTTTGCATGTCACTGGGAATTCTTTTAAGAATGGGTTCAGTGGACGCCTAGGAGTGGAATGCCATACCAAAAGTTTGTGCACTTTTAGTTTTCATAAAAGGAGTTGTTAAGTTTGTGGTATTGATAATTGGTTTCCATTGTAAAAGTTAAACTGTGTACAATTCTCTGGCAAGAGAGCACATCCAAAAATCTTCTAGGTCTGTGTGAGCTGGCTGGAATATAAGCATGCCTTTAATCCAGGAGAGAGAGGCAAGCAGATCTCTGAGTTCAGGGCCAGCCTGGTATAGAGTAAGTTTCAGGTAAAGAAAAGCTTAGGTCCATGTGTGGTGGTACATGCCTTTAATCCCCAAAATAAAGATAACGTTAGAAAGCATCCCTGTTTGAAAGGGATGTCTAATTGAGTGGCAGAAAAAGTGACAAATCAGAGAAAGACCTGACCGAATAGGATGAATAGGATATGCTCAACTCTCAGGAGACTAGAGAGGAGAGGTAAGCTACTTAATGGGCAATGCAGAGAGAGAGAGAGAGAGAGAGAGAGAGAGAGAGAGAGAGAGGAGGCAGTTTTACCAGCACAGTAAAAGAGAGACGGTTGCAGAGAGAGAACTCAGGTGAAGACCAAATGAACCAGAGAATGAGAAGGAGTCAGGATATTAGAGCAGCTTGCTTGAGTTACTTTGAGGGAAAACAGAGCAGTTCAGAGGTTGAAAGAAAAGCCAGGTTGAATAAGTCAAATGGGAAAAAAAAAATTGAGCCAGGAAAGCCGAGATGAACCAGTCACCAGTCAGTCCAGAGCTCAGTAAGAACAAAAGAGGGTGAACTTACTCAGCAGTAATTCTCAGAGGCTGAAAACATTCTAGGCCTAGCTTACATTGTAGGGAGGCTAGAAGGTTCCAGTCTAGGTAGCAGACAGAGGGAGTAATCCTCAGAGACAACTGAAACCTTCTATGGGCTGGAGAGAAGGCTCAGAGGTTAAGAGCACTGGCTGCTCTTCCAAAGGTCCTGATTCAATTCCCAGAAACCATGTGGTGGCTCACAACCATCTATAGTGAGATCTGGTGCCCCCTTCTGGTGTGCAGGCAGAATGCTGTATAAACAATAAATAACTAACTAAATCTTGAAATAAAAGTACCTTTTACAGAGCTGTATTCTCCCCGACTCCACACCACCACCAGGATTCTTTGCTAGGTTCGTGGTTTTGGCGAAATTCACAATTGATCAGTGAAAAGCTGTCAGTGGGCTTGTGGGAGTTTACGGGGAGATGTAGTTTGTCAACTAGATGGTAGAGGTCACATTATAGGGTCTTCGTCAGTTCAGTTGCTCTGATTTCTCCTTTTCTTTTTCATCTCTGTGTTCAGTAGATGCCCTTTGTTCATGTTCTATAGTAAAGAATGAAGAGAATAGAGAGCAAAGCTATATATGTGTACTTGAAAAGACAGGTGTTTGCCTAGAAGCCAGAACTTGCAGGCATAGTACCTCTCTCTTTCTGTCTGCCTGCCTGTCTCTCTCTTGCTACAGTCTATCCATCCCTTTTCATTCACTAGAAAGGTCTGAGTTAGCAGCTGAGATAAGAAAATTGTGTGGGGTTGGTATCCTTTTCATAAGAAAAGTCCAATATCATTCAGAGAAAAAAATGACATTTAGGCTGGAACTTTAGCAGGAATGAATTTTATTTGGAAAGAACGGGATAATTAAGCACAGACGTGAACAACGATAATAATTTTAGTCCTGTATGTATTTCTTGCATTCTCTATCTACAAAGACAGCAGGGATTCCGTTGGCAGAGTCTCTCCCGGTCCATAGGTCACCTCTTCCCTCTTAGAGCTCTCCCCTTTGCTGGGTGGAGCTTCGCAATCCCACGCAGCTGCATTTGTGAATCTTTGCCTATTCCCTGAGCTGTTGGAGGCTTGCTCAGAAAGTCACTGCTCTAGTTTTAAAGAATTATTTTCAAATACTTACTTAGGGGGTGCACGTGGAGGGCAGAGGACAGCAGCTGTGCTTGGGTCATCAGCCTTACCAACTGAGCGGTCAGTGGGGTTCATTGCCTGCTCCTTGTATCTTTGTGTTTTCTGCATGGTTTCAAGTCTTAAAATAAGGCCTTTGACTTCTTTCCAGTTGATTTTTGTCAGGGTGAGGGCGAAGGATTTAGTTTCATTCCTGACATGTGGATATCCAGCTTGCTAATGAGGCTTGTCTTCTCTCCAAGGTGTGCTGGTGGAGTCTGTCTGGTGGCTGTAGCCCTGTGGGTGTATTTCCGGGTTCGGTCAAGCACTCTAAGACGCTGCATTGTCTTCTGTCCGGGCTGAGGGGACAGGGTGTCAAAATGGTTGACACACGCAGAGATACTGTGTCCAAGGTGTGCTGTGTGGCTCACGTCTCCCTTTGTCACTTCAGGGCCACACATACAGTCTTCTCCCACCAAAAAATTACTCCGAAGTTTGCAAAAACTGTAACGATGCATACAAAAACCTGAGCCTCCTGTACAGTGACATGCAGAAAATGAATGGGCTGGAGAATAAGGCTGAACCCGGCACACACTTATGCATCGATGTGGAAGATGCAGTAAGTACCCTGCTTCTGGCACGGTTCACATTTTTGCTGTTGTCCAATGCGCTTTCAGTGGTATCATTTCTCTGGGGGTGCACTGGCATATCTTCCGTCAGGAAGAACTACACTAGTTATGAAGTTATAAGGTTTTACGTTATCTCTGCCAGAGAAAAAAATGACTACTAACCAGGCACCTCATGGGTGAGTTACTAAGTTAGCATATTTTGATTTTGAAGTAGGAAGTGCAGCCAGCGCTACACAGTGCAATGCTTTCTTTTACAATGAGGTCTCACTACGAAGCACGGGCCAGCCTTGAACTTGACATGACCCTTCTGCTTCCTCTCCTTAGTACTGTGCTTACAGACGAGTGCCCACCACGGTTTAGCACTGCTTTCGTTATGTGTGGATAGAGTAAGGGTCGGGGGATGGGAAGCCTTTTCTCTGGTGTATAGCCTGTCTTTTCGCAGAGCTCCAGTAGGTGGCAGTCGTGCCCTCCTAGGCAATAGGATGCTTGAGAATTAGTCTTTTGGAAAAACAACTCGTGGTCAAAAACGGCTAAGCCTGCCGGTGAAGAACAGTAAATGTGAATTATCAACCCAGCTTAGAGAGAGCTGTTCTGGAGGAGCAGTGCTCAGGAAGTCAAAGGCACACAACATGGCCACGCATAAGAGCTTTGGGTTTTACATCTCTGTACTTGGTGAATACAGTACAGGCTCTCAGTAACAACCTTTGAATAAGGAAGCAGGGTCTTAACTCTATTATAACTACACACTCTCTGGGAGATAATGGTTGACATTCTGGTATATCTTGGTGATTATGTGTTTAGAATATAATATTTCTGTATGGTTATAAATGTATACAGTGACAGTTGGGTGCTTGTGGAGGATGCACTCAGGAGGCAGAGGCAGGTGGATCTCTGAATTTGAGCCCAGCCTGGTCTACAGAGTGAGTTCCAGGACAGCCAGGGCTACACTGAGAAACTCTGTCTTGAAAACAAAGCAAACTAACAAAATCTACACATTTACCAATTGTAAACCACCTTCTTTCCCTGTCAGAAGTCTCAGCTATCAGTAGATTTTTTTTTAAGGCTGTTTTAAATGATGTTTGGATTGAAAAAAAAATTAAAGATGAGTTAAGTGTAATGTATGTTTTTCTAGATGAACATTACTCGAAAGCTTTGGAGTCGAACCTTCAACTGTTCGGTCACCTGCAGTGACACAGTGTCTGTAGTGGCAGTTTCTGTGTTCATCCTCTTTCTTCCCGTCGTCTTCTACCTTAGCAGCTTTCTTCACTCGGAGCAAAAGAAACGCAAACTCATTCTACGTAAGTTTTTTTTTTTTTTTTTTTTTTTTTTGTAGTCATTCATCTATTTAGTTAACCACCTATTCGAAGAAGAGTTAGCAGTCAAGGGGTTGGGAGTACAGTGTTAAAACTCTTACCTATATGCACAAGACCCTGAATTCAACCTTCAGTTACATAAAGTAAAAAAAATAAAAATAAAAAAAAAATTAAGAGATCTGTTTGCTGAGTGCAAGTGCCTGTACTTGCTATCCTGTGTGGTCTTTCTTTAATGGTACTCAGTCAGTAAGCTAGTGCTAGCTGAACAGTTTAGGTTATTTAACTTTCATTTGTTTGTTCTACCTGATAGATTTGTCTCCCTTGATTGGATTATAAAGTTCGTCAGAACAAGAGGTTTTTTTTTTCTTGTTTACCATCAAATCGCCAGTATCTAGAAAGTGCCTGGCCATAGTGAATGCTCACAAACATTTGCTGAACAAAAAAATATTGTAGTCTGTTTAATGTTAGCATCCTTCCTCAAAATACAGTTCCTGTGACGTTCTTTATGGAAAAACATACTGGATGAAATAATGTGAGGCAATACTGCTTTCAGGAGGTAGAAGCAGGGAGATCCTTGAGTGAACACCAGCCTGGTCCACATAAGAAGTTGTAAACCAGCCATGCTTCACAGTTCAGCCCTGTCTCAAAAGCACACACAACAAAACCAAAGCAAACAGACAGCAAAAACAGAGATAGAAAGACACAGAGAGAGAACAGAGAAAGACAGAGAAGATGAGAGAGAAAGACACAGAAAGACAGAGATGATGAGAGAGAATAATAGAGAGAGGGAGAGAAAAACACTCAAAACCATCTCCCATCCTGCACTGATGCTCATGGATTTTTCCTCTCCCTCCCCCCCACCTTTTATTCTCCATCCTCTCTCCTTCTTCCCTTCCTCTCTGCATAAACTGATGATATGACTACTCCATGGTATGTTTTTACTATAGATAGAGAAAGAGAGAGAGAGAGAGAGAGAGAGAGAGAGAGAACAGCCAGGGGCATCTGGAAGAGTCCAGAGCAGAGGGAGAAAGAAGCAAGCTGAATGTGGTCAGCAGACTGGATGGGGCAGGCTATCTGTGAGGGAGGGGAGAATAGCTGAGGATACAGAGTAGAGAAAACAGAGAAGCAGGAGCAGAACAGATTGAGGAAGAGAGGGAGAAGAGAGAGCACGAGAAAGCACTTAGCCAAAATAGCAGGTTTACAAGTGGAATGAGTAGCTGGAGGAAGGAAAGCCCAGGAGCTGGAGAAGTTTAGGGGAGGAGGGTGGGATGCTAGCATGGACTTGGAAATGTATAACAAGTCCTTGTGATGCCAGGGGTTGGAGGCCATGAGTTTTGATATGCTAATAGGCAGGTTGAACCCATTTCTGGATATTTGAGCTTCCTTTTAGAGTTTGGTGAAATTGGAGTTTCCTGTGGACCTAGCACTTCCCAATCTCTGCTTTCTCCTTTTGTTCTTTTTCTTCTCTTCTTTCCATTGCGTTACCACTCATCCTGCTGTTAGTGACTGCACTGTAATTAAACAAAGGAACAAGGTGCAGTCTGCCCCGCGCAGTGTGCTGGCCCTGACCCGGTCATCACAGCGTGCAGAGGCGCGGGCGCACACCTCTGTGTGGTGGGCTCACAGAGTGGGCCTGTGGAGAACACACCGTTAGGTGATCCTCTAGGTAGGTTTTGTTTTTGTTTTTTGAGACAGGGTTTCTCTGTGTAGCCTTAGCTGTCCTGGACTAGCTTTGTAGACCAGGCTGGCCTCAAACTCCCAGAGATCCACCTGCCTCTGCCTCCCCGAGTGCTGGGATTACAGAAGTGCACCACTGCTGCTGGCTTCCGGGTAGGATTTTAAAGGATGGTGAGGACTTACCAACTAGACTAGAGAGGCCAGGAAGTTTCAGGTACTTGGATTTCCTGGTATTGCTGCCTTGCCAGTTTACTAAGTAATTTGATAATTAGTAAGGTCACCTCTAACAGTTTTTAATAAAGTAAGTAAAAACTGAGCCAAAACAAAAACCTGAAGTACTGATCCCATTTGCTTTCCAAATTCAACCAAGGATTAAGAAGTGTATGTAAGAGCTGCCCACGAAACTGTGCTAGGGCTGGGGCCCTTGTCTTTGGCTGTCAGAATTCTGCAGAGCTTAAAAAAAGGCAAGGAATAAGGTGCAGGTGCCAAGGTCCCTCCACAGCTCCTGCTGGAGGGCTGCCAACCTACGAGGCCAGCAGTTCTCAGATGTCAGCGTGCACCAGATCCCGCTGCGGCACTGCAGCCTTTCACTTCTAGAACGTGAGACATATCTGCACGCAACTGTTCAAAACACTTTACCCAGCCAGGTAGCCATGATCCTATGTTCAAACCTCATGGCTTAATTCCATGAGCATCATGGTCACGGCTGATTGTCACATATTTTGTTAATAGTGTGTATGTTTGTACATGTGTGTGTATTATGTAACTTACTTTGTTTTTTAGCATATACTATTAATTATATAAAGTAATGCGTTTCTTTTCTTTTTTCTTTTGTCAAGATTTCTCTGTGTAGCCTTGGCTGTCCTGGAGCTTGCTCTGTAGACCAGGCTGGCCTCAAACTCATAGAGATCCGCCTGCCTCTTTGTCCCCAAGTGCTGGGATTAAAAATGTGCACCATCACTGCCCAGCTCAAAAGAATGCATTTCATTTCACTGACATTTTCAGATACACACACACAACACAAAGTGTTTGTGTGAGCACATCTTTGAGACAGGGTCTCTAGTGTAGCAGAGGCTGGCCTGGAACTTGCTCTGTAGACCAGGCTGGCTTTAAACTCAACATTATCTGGCCTTAGTGTCCTAGGACTTACATGCACGTGCCCTATGTCCTATTTGAAATTTTTTTTTTATCTTAAAATAGAGGTAATATTGTTTTTTTCCATATATATTTTTTTCCTTTTCTTGATTATGCTTGTGTCTGTGTTGAGTAAGGGGGTGTTGTCTGGCTCTAGATCTTAGGAGAAATTCTTTAGGCTTCATAATGTTAACGTGACTGCTATAAAAGCTTTGTAAGTACTCTTGCCATTTTTGTTTGTTTATTTGATTTTTCAAACAGGGTTTCTGTATGTATCCTTGGCTGTCCTGGACTCACTTACCTTGTAGACCAGGCTGGCCTTGAACTCAGAGAGATACACCTGTCTCTGTCTCCCCGAGTGCTGGGATTATAAGTGTGTGCTGCCGTGCCAGGCTAGTACCCTTGTCTTTTTTTCCTTTTTTAAAAATGATTTATTTATTTATTATTTATACATCATTCTGCCTGCATGTGTACCTGCGCACCAGATCTCATTATAGATGGTTGTGAGCCACCATGTGGTTGCTGGGAATTGAACTCAGGACCTTTAGGAAGAACAGCTAGTGTCCTTAACCTCTGAGCCACCTCTCCAGCTCTCCAGTTCTCTTGTCTTTTGAGAGGCATTTAGAGTTTGATTTTTAGCTTGGATTGTTATCGTCATTCTTTCTCTGCACATTAAGACTGCAATGCTCAAGACAGTGTGAGTACCTGTTTTATCAGATACTACTTTTATCAAAGTCATGGGTAGTTCTACTTAATTTAATTTTATGCTGGTGACCCGTCCGCCCCTCACCCTCTCTCTCTTACTCTCTTGCTCTTGATCTCTTCCCCCTCTCCTGCTCTCTCCCCTCTCTCAGGGTCAGGGCGCACTCCCTCCCTCCACCATCTCTCTTTCTCTCTCCTTCCTTCTCTCATCTCCATCCAATAAACCTCTTGTATAAAAAAAAAAACAAAACAAAACAACAGATACACACACACATCTTAGATTTTACTTTTAAGAAGTAAGCAGGTACCTTGGTTTGCACATAAGCAATGGATAAGCCCATGAGAACATGAATTGAAATCAGCTTGTGTCTCTCCAGCCAAACGTCTCAAGTCAAGCACCAGTTTTGCCAACATTCAAGAAAATTACACCTGAAGCCCGCAAAACGGGGACTCCACCCTGCATCGAGCAAGTGAATGGTTGGACCACAGCAGTCAGAAAGAAGATAAGCCAAGATCTGACAAGTCACATCCTGAATTGCCAGGATGCACACTTTTAATTAATTCTGAATAAGAGCTTTCGAATATCCTTTTCCTGTCCGCCCCATTGTTAAAGATTTCTGTATTTTTAAATTTTCAGACACAGCAATGTTACATATTTTAAGGTATATCTGTTAGAGTAACAAGTGAGGTTTTTTTGTTTTTTTTTTTGTTTGTTTGTTTGTTTTTTTAGGTATATGACTACTTGACACTTCTGATATCTCCTCGCTAAGAGAAGTACACAAAACACAAGCAGCTGAAGACTGCCATTTATACATTAGTCACTGACAGCCAACTTTGAAACAGAAATAAATATACTTGCCAAGTGGTGGTAGCAGGCTCAAAGATTAACTTAAATGAATTCCCAATACAGTGTTATATGTACATACACACACACACACACACACACACACACACACACACACACATATATACACACACATACATATATGTGTATATACAGATATATACAGATACATTTATATGTATATAAGTATATTTAATATATCATACGTTCAAATAATGTTCTCTGTAGTTTCCCTGAAGTCATCTTTGAAACCACTAATTATAAACCTCCTTAACAGTTTTCAGAAGCGATGAGCCACATTATACATTTATCTTTGTTAAAGATTTAAAGATTTAGGGTAGCTGGTTTTCTAACTTGACTTTTATAAATAGTATCTTACATCTTATTTTTGCCTTTATTTCAAAAGTAATTCAAAATCACTGGACCGCTTTATGTATCTTTAGGACAAGATGATCTCATTTCATGCCAAGGATTTGCATTGTGGATTTCATGAAACTATTTGACAACTTGTAACTTATTAATACTTTAAATCAAATGTAGCACAGGTGTATCACACTGTATTTAAATTGTGATTTTTTTTTTTTTTAATAAGAATGTCATCTTGGAATAACTGGAGATTTGGGGAGAAATGAAAGAGGAATACAAGAGCTTAACTTTTAGAAAGTAGACAAGGATACGCGTAGATGCTCCCTGCAAGCCATCCCCCCACCCCCCGGGTAGTTTATACTGCAGGTGAATTGTGAGACAGTCTCACCCAGGAAGCTTCACCATAAGCTCCCAGGACGTCCCTCCAGGATGAAAGTGATAGGAATGCAATGAAATGATGCGTTTCACTGTCAGGAAATGAATTCTACTTTGGAATATTTTTTAGGAACCTTTAAAGCAATGTTTTGTTTCAGTATCTTTCAGTTTTATCTCTCAGTATAGAAAAGTCGATGACCTCACTTGTTAATTCTCTGTTTTTCGGTGGAAATGGGCTTTGTTTTAAAGACTGTGGCACCTCTGGCGCAGTGGTTAGAAAACGTGAATCCCTTTACAGACAACAATCTGCTCTAGAGGGAGACGGGACTGTTTTTGTTTGTTTGTTTGTTTGCTTGCTTGCTTGCTTTTTAATATTTACCTCATGGGCAGAGTGTGAAAGCAGGCTCATCCTGGAGTGTGACCCACGCAGGCTGTGTGACAATCAGATGGCGCTGTCCCAGCTTTTCTGGTCTGCTGTGAGCCCCTGCAATGTTCTGTGGTTCGCGTCGCACTGCCACCCTTCCTGCTGCTGTGACTAAGGACGCTCACTGTCTTGATTTGAAGCACGGGGCTGAGGGCCATAGAAAACAATCTTCATCGATGCACACGAAGCCAGTTTGCAAGTGCAAAGTTAGCCAAGTGGCATGTTTGAACTGTGAGCTGCAACTCCTCTGGCACCTTTCAGTACTGTGTGTACAAACCAGTGTTTTTGGATACAAAGCTGATTAGCGCTTTAACAAGCCAGCTATTACTGTTTCCTGGTCAGGGCTTTGCTCCCTAGAAGCTGCATCAGAAAGAGACTCGAGAAATATACATGCTCAACTGAAGGGCAGAGGAATTTCATCTTATGCTTTACAATAAAGGAAATAACAAGGAGATTGTAGTGCTGTAATTGATTTTCTTTGAGACAGGGTTTCTCTGTGTAGCCCTGGCTGCCCTGGATCTTACTACGTAGACCAGTCTAACCTTGAACTCAAAGAGATCCATCTGCCTCTGCCTCCAGAGTTTGGGGATTAAAGGTGTGACCACTACAACGACTGTGACTGAGTTTTTCATTCATTTAAACAACTTGAGATATGACTTAACATCAGACCTCAGTGTTTCACGTTTTGAGTTTTGTTACTTATCTAATTAAAAATTCTGCTGTGAATAAAGTATACCTTGAATTTCTTGGTGTTTCAAAGATAACATTTTCAAAGCCTAACACACACTCTGTAAAATCACTGTACTGAGGTTGAGCCTGGGGCCTTGTGTATATGAACAAGTTCTCTCACCAAGCTCTGTTCAGCCCTCAAGTGCAACTCCAAATCAACAAATAAGAACACGAGAATGTAGTTGATAAACGGTACTGTCGCTATAGCCAGTATTTTCTCATGTTTCATGGAAGGACTGTACTTTAATTTTTTTTTTTTTAGGACTGTACTCTAATATATACTTTTTAAAAAAGGTATCTTTTTTGGAGGGAGGGGAGTGGGAGGGATGACAGCCACAGCATGCATATAGAGGCCAGAGGACCACTTGTAGGTCTTCTTCCGCTGTGTGGGCTAAACTCAGGGCATCAGGCTTGGTGGCCAATGCCTCTACATAGATGCATATAATCCATTTTGATCAAGGCTACCCTCATCACCTCTGCTGCATCCTCCCCACTCTTCCCCCCTAAATTCATTTGCTCTCCCCACCCTCACGCCAGTGAAACCCAGTGAATCCATGTCGTGCTGCTTACCGGATGTATGATGTGTGGGACCATCTACCGGAACGTGGTTAGCCATGGCTGGCCCTCCCATGGCTGCTGAGCCAACATTTGAAGTCAGGTCCTTTTTCTTTAGAGCCAGGTCTCTTAGCCACTGAGGCATCTTCCCAGGTTCCCCTTCCTATTCTTTTAGAAAAAGGCGTGTGGGAGGGACCTGGTGGCGGGAGACATGGCTCAGTGGTTAAGAACAGTTGTTGCTCCTGCCAAGTGCCGGGCATTCAGTTCCTGCACCCACGTGGTGCCTCACAACCATGTATGTCTTGTTTTAAGGGATGGGATGCCTTCTTCAGCCAGCACCAAACATGGTGCACAAGACACATGCAGGCAAAACACACACACAAATAATCCACTTCAAAACGTTAAAGACGTCAGTGTTATTGTTGTTAATTAATATATGTATGTGTGTCTTCACGTGGATATGGGCACATGAGCCAGGTGCCTAAGGGAGCCAAAGGCATTCTATCCCTGGAGATGGAGTTACTGATGGTTATGAGCTGCCCTTGTGTGGGTACCAGGAACCAAATTCAGGTCCTGTGGACAAACAGTAAATTCTCTTAACTGCACAGCCATCTCTCCAACCCCACTTAGATTTCATAAAGATGCAAATTTCCATTTAAGAAAAAACAGAGCAAACAACCTCAAGGACTCCTACTTTTCCCTTAATTTAAACAAATTGTGGCACATGCCTTTAATCCTCTGGAAGGCAGAGATGTGAAGATGTCTTGTGAGGTTCCAGGCCAGAGTGTTGTATATAGTGAGCTCTGGCACAGTTAGGACTACAGAGTGAGAACTTGTCTGAAAAACAACAACAAAGCTGGCACAGTGGCACACGCCTGTAATCCCAGCACTCAAGGATACAGAGGCAGGCTGATCTCTGTGATTTCAAGGCCAGCCTGGTCTACAAAGCGAGTCCAGGACAGCCAAGGCTGCATAAAGAAATCTTATCTCAAAAAACCAAACCACTGAATAAATTGAAATAAATGACAATTAAATAATTAAAAAAACAAACAAATAAAAAAGTTGCCATGGTTATGGTGTGTAAACTTTGATCCCCAGTTATCTCTGATTGGTTAAATAAAAAAGGCTGGAGAGCCTGTGACTGGACAGAAGAGACATAGGTGGGGCTTTGGTCCCCTGGCTTTGAGGGGGGGACCGCTAGGCAAGAGGAAAAAGAGAGGCAGAAGATGGAGAGAGGACATGGCCTAACAGAGCAGATCCAGCCCAGACAGGATGAACATTGGCAGGTAACTTGGGAGTGTGGCTGGGAAGCAACAGACTGGCTTAGAAAAATCAGTTTAAATCGAAGCTGCCCAGTTACTGTGCTGAAGCTTGTTAAATAAATCAGTCTGTCTCCATTATTGGGGAGCTAGCCCAGGGAAAACGCCCTTTAAAGTGAACAAAAATCACAACACCCAACCGTGCAACTTGTTTTTTCAACACTCACCTAGACATTTGTTGTTGTTGTTTTGTTTTGCTTTGTTTGAGATAGGGTCTCACTATGTAGCCTTGACAGCATTGGAACTGAGAATATAGACAAAGCTAATCTATTCATAGAGATCCACCTGCCTCTACCTCCAGGGTGCTGGTATTAAAGGTGTGTACCACTGTGCCCAGGCCTTCTCCTAAACACCCGATTTGTCAATAGTTCACGAATAAATATGTATTTCTTAGATTCCACTCTGCTTCGATTCATCCCATTAAATCGACTGAACTTGGAGAAGTTCATGAAGTCTTTTTCTTTTGATAGAAAGAGTATTACCCTACTTTCTTGCTCCTACATTTTTTTCATTGTCATTTCTTTCTTTCTTTCTTTCTTTCTTTCTTTCTTTCTTTCTTTCTTTCTTTCTTTCTTTCTTTCTTTCTTTCTTTCTTTCTTTCTTTTTCTGAAACAGGATTTCTCTGTGTAGCCTTGGCTGTCTTGGACTTGTAGATCAAGCTGGCCTAGAGCTCACAGAGATCCACCTGCCTCCTCCCCGAGTGCTGGGATAGCAGGCGTAGACCACTGTTCCCGGTCTTTTCTTCTTTTTTCATTCAGACTTGTTTTGGTTACAAGTGCCAGAAACCCGATTTAGGCTAGCTTGAACACAAGAGGGGTTTAATGGAAGTCTGGGAATGTATCTAGCTTCTAGTTTTTCTAGGCTCAGGAACTACAGGCGATTACCACCTGAGCCTTCTAACCACTTGTCTGGAAACCCTGCTGCTAAGGTTGCAGTCCCAAGTCTGCCATGACCGTTGCAGAGATAGTGAGGGCATGTGGAAAAGTAGGAATCTGGGGCTGGCAAGAAGGCTCAGCAGGTAAAGATGCTTGCTACCAAGTCTGGTGGCCTGCATTCAAGCCCAGAACCCGCACGGTGAGATTAAAGAACCGTCTCCTGAAAACTGTCCTCTGACTGCCACACACATACATGCACAGCACATGTACATACATACACATACACATAATAAGAAATGAAGTCAGACTCTGCCAATTTCCTCTTGTGGGATTTGTTCCTATGCTGATTGTGGAACCCTGCCCTCTAATCATAGAGTTCTCTCTCTCTCTCTCTCTCTTTCTCTCTCTCTCTCTGTGTGTGTCTGTCTGTGTGTGTGTGTGTGTGTGTGTGCTTGCACATGGACAACACTGTTCTTCAATCCTAGTTGTTCATTCTCTTGGGCACAGTGATTGATCTAGGAATGAGGATGTGCCCCCATCTAGGCCAACGAGTGCCCTTTCCTAGGTTGACGTCTGTACCATGTGGCGCAGGTCTCTACGCTCTGTCTGTGACCCTCCATCCTTACTGTGTACCACACACAAGCTTGTGCATGCACACGCGCACATGCGCGCGCGCGCGCGCGCGCGCACACACACACACACACACACAGCATGATCTGCATGACCCTCAGACTTGCATTTCTTAATGATCCATGGGTTGATATTGAGAGTGAAATAAATTCTGTAACTCAAGGTCTCACCGAACAGCTAATTTGCAGAAGGAATGGCTCATGGGTGTGTCGCTAAGGCTCCCCACAGAAAACAGAGCCCACCTCAGGCAGCTCAGCAAGCAAACCTAAAAGGAGAACCTCTTACGGGAGTGTGCACAGTTAAAGAAGTGCAGAAGGGCTTGGAGGCTGTGAGTCCAGTGGAGTCTGAAAGACACTATCTCCCCAAGCGTTGGGGAGAAGGGAGGAAGTAATGGCAGCGGCTCCATGAATCAGTCCGCCTATGGAGAGCCATGTCTGTGTCTCAGCTCCCTACCTTCCATCTTCCCAGCATCCCAGACTAGAAGGGCCTGCACCCTCCTGGAGTGCAGGGAGAGATGGGGAATGGATCTAGGAGGCAGGCAGGCAGGGAAATCAGCAGAACCACCACAGTGCTACAGCATCTCTCCGCTCCAGCCACCACTCCAACTGTGGTAGAAGGTGAGCTCCAGGCAACCCTTGGAGGGAGACGTCCATCGAGACCGGAGGCAGCTCTCAGGCCGCAGGGCCTCCAGTGTCTCACCACCAGCTCTGGGGCTGGGACGAGATGAGAAGTACTACACCGAACAGGAAGACCACTGAACAGACTCTTGGAGACCAAACGCTCTCTCAACCTGTGGCTCGTGACCCCTTCAGGGGTTGACTGACCCTTTTTCAGGGGTCACCTAAGAGCATTGGGAAACACAGATATTTACATTATGATTCATAATGGTAGCACAATTACAGATGTGAAGCAGCAAACAGTCATTTTGTGGTTGGGGTCAGTACAACACAAGGAACTGTGTTAAGGATTGCAACGATAGGAAGGTTGAGACACACCGTTCTCCATAGTGTGGGCTGGGTGGCGCATCCTGTCACCTCACTGTGATGTAATCTTCAAGCTTCCTCTCCAGCCCTCTCTTCGGATGGCCTTGGTACAGGGAGGACTCCAGTGATAACGCAGAAGGGGATATATGACGGTCAGCTAAATTGTTCAATGACTAAAATACATTTTTTTTTGCCTTCCCCTCCCCTCAGTTTGTCTCTCTTATCAGGGTATGTAGCCTAGTCTGGCCTTGAGAGCCTCCTGACCTCATATGTGCCTCCTTTCGGGTGCTGGACTTACAGGTGTGTGCCACACCTGGCTCTAACATACGGTCTTTATTGGGCCTATTCGCAGGTGTTTGTTTTTTTGAAAAATCAATGACTATTATACCGACAGGAAGCAGACATTTAGCTCTCGATGCAGGAGACACCTCTCAATGCAGGGTTGACCGGCCCTGGGCCTGTGCTGCGACTTTCCAGCCATGTGGCGCTTACAGCATTTATCCATCTTTTTAAAGGAGAGAAGAGAAATGAAAGGAAGTCATGAGGGCAATATTCGGAATGAAGTGAAGGACAACAAAGTGGTTATCTACTGCAGTGGGTCTCAACGGTCCTCATGTTGTGATTCTTTAATATAGTTTAATACCCAGTGGTCCCCAGCCATGAAATTATTTCGTTGCTACTTCATCACTGTAATTCTGCTACTGTTGTGTATCAGAATGTAAATATCTGACATGCCGGATAGCTGATGGGTGACCCCTGTGAAAGGGTCATTTGACCCCCAAATGGGTGTTGACCCACAAGTTGAGAACTGCTGGTTTTACTGTATTGTGACTTAAGGAGGGAAAAAAAAAGTCAAAAGTTTATAGCTTTTTCTTAGAGAATATGCTTATTATGAAAAAGTATGTTATTGGAAGGAAAAGGAAGGGAAATCCTGAGCATAGGAAGGAATTCTGAGCTGGGAGCCAAAAGCAGTACCTCTGACCTAGAACACATTTTTGTTTTAATGAGAACACATTTAATAAATGGCTTTTCTAAGCAGATATTGCCACCCATAGGCCTCTAGAAAAACAAGCCAAATTGTCACGCAAAATATTAAATGATAAGTTTACAAAATATGAAAATCATTCTTTAGAAGAATATCGTCAGGGATGGAGAGATGGCTCAGAAGATAAGACCATTAGCAGCGGCTCCATCAGAGCTGTTTGTTTCCCAGCACCCACCTGGTAGCTAGCTCCCAGTCATCTGCAACTCTAATTCCAGAAGATCTGATGCCCTCTTCTGGCCTCCACAGGCACTGCAAGCAGGTGGCACACATACACTCACACAGGTGAGAAACCATTTTGTAACCAGAGGGCATTTTGATCCTCTAGCTTATTTAGGTTTCCATTTAAAAACAGCCCTATAGTTTTGCCCTATAAAGGAGGCTTAGAAATTGCCTCAGTACTGAGTGGGAGACAGCCACCAGATCTGTTATGCTGCGCACAGAATAAAGCTTGCTTGGATTTGTCAACAATTTGTGGTCAATGGTGTGTTTCTCCTTGGTTGGTGGAATTAACATTTGGAGGCCCCAGTGAGATAAAGACCCCACCCAAATTCGGAAGCTGGACCCTCCAGACCTCTGGTACTGGAATGCCACTTCCCAGGGGGTATGCACCTTGAGACATTTTAAGGCTCTGGGGTGTGCTTTCAGTTTCAGTTCAGTGGACTGCTAGAGCTAACAAGCTGCATCAAAAGATAACCAGCCAGCACCTGCCTGAGGAGGCCTCCACTGGTAAGCCATCATTTTATTTCTAGTTCAGTTGGGATCCTATCTGGGGATAGTGAGGTAACTGCTGAGACCCATGAACTCCTGTCCAAGGCCCTAGTGGGACATTGCACTGCTCACCTATCTCTTAGCCCCATGTCTTGTTCTGTGTTTGAAACGCCTCATTTTACAGAATAAACAGGGATGCCTCCAGAGCTCATTGTACAGGGAGCTGAGATCAGTCAGGCCCAGTCATATATACAAATGAAGGTGGCCACCACATATTTTTTGGTTTTGACTGGTCTCTTCTGGCTGTTTGAATTGTCTGTGTCCTGTGTTTATTGGCTTCATTTTTGCTGTCTGTGTTCTTTCATTGTATGTGTTTCTGTGCCCTTAATTATCCTTTCCAGTTACAGGTCGACATGGGGGCCCAAGGAGAGAGCAAGAGAGAGGATGAGGGAGCAAGCACAGCTGAGGTGTTTGCACAGATCCTAGCTAGTGCTTCTCTTGGCTCCCTCCTGCAGAGTCCTCTGTCTATAGCTCCTGCTTTTCCTGGCCTGGGACAATGTGAGCATAGCTCTCCACCTGCACACACACACACACACACACACACACACACACACACGCACACACACACGACTCCCTGAGTTTTATTTAGATTCTAGAAGAGCTTCAATTCAGAATTTGTAATTTTTGAAGACTAAATTTAACAGGGATAAAAATGCAAATCCTATTCTTATAAAAGCTACTGACTTAAAAACTGTTAAAGGTGATTAAGACATGTAAGTTAACAGTCACCTGCATTATAAATGATCAGATTCTTTAATATGTTCAAAAATAAACTTGTAGTCATGCTAAATACAAATGTTTTCAAGGTCAAACCTAAAGCAAGTAACTATACACAAATAACCATTATTTAAAATAAAGTATACTTAACAGATAATGGCCCTCAAGTTCTTCAGAGATCTGCTGAATATGGTACTTAAAATATTTAATGAAAAAGCTTCCCGTGGTAGCCAGAAATGCCAGCTCCTGGAAGCAACCTTAGGTCTCCAAAGAAACAGTGGGACACAGCTGACTTCGCCACTGATTCCACTGTATTATGATAACATTAACCACTGGGCAAAGAACTACTTCATGCCTCACCTGCCTGGAGCCCTGCCCAAACACTGGACATTGCTGGGATGACTGCACTACTCTGCTTCCTCAAAGTAGGTCAGTTTCCCCAAGTTCTTCCACCGGAAACCCTCTCAGACCTTCTGGGTCTGACAGCAGAAGGCTAATGCTGTCCTGTGTAGCAACTAAAGACATAATGCTGTCCTGTATGACAATAGAAGACCCACAACCTCTGCTAACCCACCAATGAAGTCACAGGGACCACCACAGGAGCTTAGGGTAATTGTCTAGGCAGCTGGTAAGTCTCTGTCATTTTAATGATACACAGGCTGTTTGGCTTATACCTCCTGCTCTGATTTATTATTCTCAGATCTCTGGTGATATTTGATATTTGTAGGCTTAGATTTTTTACCAAACCTACTTTATTTAGGGTTCTTAAATGCTTCTATCTCCCTTCCCCCACTGACCAGAGGTAGAAAGGTAAAGGGGGTGGTAGACCTTTTTAGAAGTAGTTCCTTGGAATGAGTCCACTCTTTGCAGTCCAGATACCAGCAGCCCAGCCCAAAGGCCAACACCAAGCAGCAACATGAATCAGCATGATTCAGAAGATATGGTTGAATCAGCAAAAGCCACAAGACTCAGTCGGATTGTCCCGAGAAGTTCCCTAGAATGTTTTCCCTGCAAAGTCAAGTGTCAAAGCACAAAGATCAGTGCTGCAATGTGGATCCAAAAGGTGATGTCTCACCATCTGTGGGCTTCTATATATATAATCCTCTCCTCAGAGTCCACCCACGGATCCACCCACAGATGGTCTCAGCTGACCAAAGTCACATCCCTAGCACGAGATAGCTCACAGCAAAACATTATGTGCCTTCTCACAAGCCAGCCTCCAGCAAAACATTACATGCTCTCTTACAAGACAGCTTCTCACAAAACATCACATGACTCAACTGAGTCTTCAAAGAAGCCAGGAACTTCCAATTCAGATACTGATGGCCAACAGTAATCTTAGCAGTTGAGCAGAAGCGCTTGCTTGGTTGGGGCATTTCATGTATGAAAATGCCCTTTATTTTTCTAGAGCTATTAGGTCTCCTGCTGGGAAAACAGGTTTCACAAAAACAAGTTTCAATGAAGTTTTTGTTTTGTTTTGTTTTGTTTTGGTTTGGTTTTGGTTTTGGTTTTTTGAGATAGGGTTTCTCCTGGACTCACTTTGTAGACCAGGCTGGCCTCCAGCTCACAGAAATCCACCTGTCTCTGCCTCCCTGAGTGATGGGATTACAGGTGTGCAATACAGCACCCATCTTCAATGTAGCTTTTTACTATTCTTTTATTTAGAGGAACTTGCTTTGCAATGACTTCTCTCAGTAATCTGTGGAAGGAATCGCTTGTGTATTGTATGGATGTAACACCTGTCAATTAAAAAAAGTCTATGGCCTATGGCTGAGGCAGGAAATAGGGGTGGGACATTCCGTAGGCAGAAAGGATTCTAGAATAGAGCCAGGAGCTCAAGATTCAGCTGCCAAGATGTGAGAGAGATGGATGCATGGTGCCTGAGCTCAGGTAACCAGCCATAAGGCAGAATTTGGATTAGTGTAATGGGTTAATCTAAGTTATGAGCTAGTCAGAGAAGAGACCAGCTATAATGACTAGGTATTTGTAAATTATTATCTTGAGTCTCATGAGTCTCCAGGAGCTAAGGGACTGGAGGAAAAATCACCCACCACATAACAGCTACGTACAACAGTAATCAACCACTTGTGTTTCACGATAAATGGTTGGATAAAAAAATAGAACTTAAAAATAATACATGATGTAAAAAAATTAAAAAAAAATTAAATAATTTGTTTAATTTTATTATATGTGCATTAGTGTGAAGGTGACAGATCCCTTGGAATTGGAGTTACAGACAGTCGTAAGCTGACATGTGAGTGCTGGGAATTGAACCTGGGTCCTTTTGGAAGAACAGACAGTGCTCTTAACCACTGAGCCATCTCTCCAGCCTCCAAAAATCAAAGTTTTAACATAGGAGCTAAACTGTGGTAGTGTTATGCCCAGTTCATGAGACCCCCCAAAGACCAGCAGGAATCAACGCCACTGCAAACACATGAGGATTTATTTAATACAAGGGCGAGCCCCGGTAGCAAGATCACTGTGGAAACAGAGATATGCAGCCCTGAGGTCTGGGAGAAAAGGGTTTTTAAGGGTAAAACTGCAAGTGGGGAATTTCCAAGCCTTGGTCTATTTTAGGCACCAAGGCCATAACGGTCCTGGAGGGTATCTGCTCCTGTTAGGGAGGGGGAATGATTGCCACATCTTGTGGTTTTTCTTAGTAGCAGGACTATGTGACTTTGATCACCAGCTAGGGGCTCTTTGGGTGGGTTACCAGGCAATGGTAGCTCTCAAGCTCAAGCCTGGTTACTTTTCTGCAGTAGGGCGGGGCTGTCTCAACTTGCCCGCTTCTTTGTCTAAACTTGTACCCAGGACCACAGTCATGTTGCCCAGGAATTAAATTTCAAATTGTGGACCTCTCAGTGGCACACACCTTTAGTCCCAGCACTCAGGAGGCACAGGCAGGAAGACCTCTCCAAGTTCCAGATTAGCCCAGGCTACAAAGTGAGTCTTTATCTTAACACACACACACACACACACACACACACACACACACACACACACACAAAACCAAAAAACAAATCTCTCAGGATTTGAGAAATGCCTCAGTAGTTAAGAATAAATTGTAACCCACGTCCAGCTCCAGGGAATCTGATGTCCCATTCTGGACTCCCTGGGCATCAGTATGCAAACATAAATGCAGGGAAAACACTCATACACATAAAATAAAAATAAATAAAACCCTTGAGAGGTAAAATGAGCTTGCTTAGCTCTTTTTCATTTTTCTTCAAAAAAAAAAAAAAAAACCTATTAATTTCCCATATAAGTCAATAAGGGAAAAAAGAAAAGTACAAGTAACCAGTGTTTGCTACTTTATGGGTTCTTTCTTCCACCCTTCTCTAACCCTTTTCTTCTTCCCTTTCAACATCCTTATACCAGATATAGGAGAAAAAGGAGCGAGAAGAAAAGGGGCAATGTTATAGTTAGACTACTTCCTGCTGATTAGGGGCCTCAAACTCCTTGGGGAAAGTTTGATCTTTGCCATCAGGATATCCAAGAAGAAGTTTCTTCTTCTTGTTTCTTCTTTGTACTCAACTACTTAACAGTGACCAAAAACCAACCAACAAACAACAAATAACCAACCAACAATCAACAAACAAACCACCACTTTTCTCAGGAACCTAGCATTTATATACCTGCAGAAAAGTCCTCAGAATTCCAACTGTCACACAATAGCAGAAACTATCTGCAGCTTGCAAAATCATGCTCATGACAGAGCACGAGGCAAATCACAGTCGGCTGCTGCAAAGCAGCCCCCATCTCCCCACACCTGGGATTAAAATGAAAACACATTCTTATAACACTTCTGTGGGATTTTTGTTTTTAAGACACCAAACTTCCAAAATTCCCACTACAAGTACAATTCTGGGAATGTGATCTGCAGCTGAGTTTTCTGAACTTTGGCGAATCTCATTGTAAAGACTTAAGCATCATGATGCTTTGACATTTTAAGCAGCTCCAGAAGGAACTTCTGAGAGGTCAAGGACCACAGTCAAGTCTTTAAGCCAGCCAACCTGCCTGTTTATCATGTGGCTAGAGTGAGGCCAAGACCTTAGCTCCACTCTTTGCTTTTGAGTCCTTACACTTGTCTCTCATGCACACACCACAGATTCCAGAGAAGTTCATGACCTCCCCCTCCTGAGCTCTTCCCTTTTCTCTGATTTGGCTTTATAGAAATCCCTGCAGGGGAGGAAACTAAAACAGCACATTTGATACTCCTGTGGTGTCCGTGCCCTCTAACTCTGATTAGAATTTATTCCTTAAATTTCATCTCTTTCAGCCTCTCCAGAAATAATCCTACCCAATTCAGTTTATGCCAAAACCCTTGTGCTGGGTAATATCCTCTTCTTTGTCCCTTAAGACAAGCAGGCAGTGTGCCAGGCCTTGGGGCTGGGGCAGTCACCCCAACAGAAGTAAGGGTTACCTGATCTCACAGTAACCTTTGATCTGGTGCTAATGACACTGGGGTGTTGTGAAGCCCAGAGAAGGACCCCGGTAGGATCCAGGCTGAAAATCAAAGCTTACCAATTATAACCGATAAGAGTGGACCTTGAGCCCGTGTAGGCAATTACATTTTATTTAAAAATTTGAATTCCACATTTCATTAAATAGAAATGGCCAGTGTTGCTTTGGCTGTTTTAATAAAAGATTCTACTATTCCATGAAAAGCCAGGAGTATAGTCGTTTTTCTCTAGGTTAGCCAATATTGCAGATAGTATACCCTAGTTTCCTTGGTGGCTGCATAGTGTAATTTCTGTTGACTCCTTAGGCTGGTAGAACTCATAACATTCCCAGGGCCAAGCGAATGGAAGTGTTCGGAGGAACGAGAGTTTGTTATGAGCCGTTGGGCACGGCCTCTTTTGAACCGAGGGCTGATGGCTTTTCACACGGCTACTTAGCATGGTTTTGAAGGGCACTCCTGGGCTTGGGCAACTTAGAAGATAACGTTTGTAAGACTCAGAGCACAGAAGACAGTCGGTCTGACAGAGTCTCTCTTTCTCTGTCCTTGTGAATATCCAATTCTGCCCATTCCAGTTTTCTTCTTCCCCTTTCTCTCTCACCCACACTGCCAAGAACTGATCTGTCTCCAGGAAAGAATCTAGCCGCTGTCCAGGGTTTGGCTTGGCCGGAGGTGCAGCCAGAGGGTTGCAGGGAGAAGCAGGATTCCTCCACCCTCTGGGTCAAGCTGTACTCAGGAACTACTGAGGGGAAATCCTTCACCAAACCGCAGGTTCTCAACTCCAGGACAGCAAGCACCATCAACCAGCACCACAAACGCAAGAAAGGATCTAAACTAAATGAGGAAGAGGAGGCAGGAGGGGGAGAGATTTTCTCCCAAAGTATTTGCCAAGCTCCTTAGAAATGCAATTAAGGACCAGTTAGCCTCATCCAGTGGTAATGGAAAGCCCTTGATTCTGTAATGATGGCCAAAGGCCTGGCCATCCACTAACCTAGTTTCACCATTGCTGATTCTTGACAGTTTTAAAGTGTCTATTCCCCAAGAGGGGATGGAACTTAACAGCCTGTGCCAAACTAAATTGCCAATCTTCACCTCGTTAAACATACCATGAGGCCGCTCATGTGTTTTATGCAGGCTCGCTTCCTCTCCTGACAGGTTTCACCTCTAAGATGTATGGACTTCTCTGTCTCGCGTTATCTACTAGTTTATCTGTCTCTCTACCACCTGCATCCTTCAAAGCTACCCTAAGGTTTCAGTTGCCGGCTTTCCATAAGCTTGTTCAGCCTCTACACTGCCCCCTATTGCCACGCTCTGGAATTGCGGCTCATGTGCCTGCCCAGCACTAGCTTAGGGCCTGATTTCTTGAAAAGAATTTTTGGTAGGATTTTTCTGGGTCTCTGCTAGGAAGTTGTGAATTATTTCTCTACGTCTGGCCTCTACCCATGGAGGCAAACTCCAGATAAATGTTTAAGGATAGCTTGTCCTGAAATGAATCCAAACCCGTTTGGATATTAAGATTTGGTTCAGAGCCAAGAAACTTTTCTAAGTTTCATTTCCCAAAGTTGTCACCAGGGCAGCAAACATCTGTTGCTGAAATTTCTTTCTTTCTTTCTTTCTTTCTTTCTTTCTTTCTTTCTTTCTTTCTTTCTTTCTTTCTTTCTTTCTTTCTTTCTTTCTTTCTTCCTTCCTTCCTTCCTTCCTTCCTTTCTTTCTTTCTCTCTCTCTCTCTTTCTCTCTCTCTTTCTTTCTCTCTCTCTCTCTCTTTCTTTTTCCAGACAAGACTTTTGTTTTGTTTTGTTTTGTTTTGTTTTAATGTAGCCCTGGCTATTCTGGAACTTTTATATAGACCAGGCTGGGCTTGAACTCACAGAGTTCTGCCTGTTTCTGCCTCTTGAGCGCTGGGATCAAAGGCGTGTGCCACTATGACTGGCTTTAGTTGTATTCTATCAGGGAAGATGTGGTGTGCTTGATCACTGTAAATTACCCAGGTGTAGGTTAGCATGAAGGTCAGCACATGAAGCACCCTCTCGGTGTTGCTCTGTAGCGTAAGGTGGTGAATTGGGTCTCTACTCTCCCACCTTGGGAAGCTAGGGCCTTTGGACGCCACTAAAGCGCTGAGTCTAATGATAAAAGCTACATCTTACTGATCTCCTGCGGTGTGCCAGGATCCTCCTGTTTCTACCTCCTGGAATTTCCAGCGCACACCGCCACACTTGACTTTGTATGTGGGTGCCGAGCATTGGTTCAGGCCCTCCTGAGTGTGAGGCAAGCATTCCTCTGACAGCTCTCTCCTTCTCTGCCTGTGGGCATTCTTTACGATAGTGCTGTTTTCCATTACAATTCTAATACTTAGTTTTGCTTTGAAGAAACCAGGACTCAGGAAAGTTCAGGATCTTGTCTGGAGACTGCAGTATTCTGTTTCTTTTCTATTTTACTAGTACCATGATGGGACCACAAAGAGTTCAGATTCATTGTTATTATTATTATTATTATTATTATTATTATTATTGACAAGGCCCTGCTATGTAGTCCAGACTGTGACTGTTTCTGCCTCCCAACTGCTGGGATTACAGGAGTGGGCCATCATTCCCTCTTCATTTGTGGTCCTTCTGGGAGCTGGCTGTGGCCTGAGGCCTGAGCCTCTCTGAGGACAGTTCAGCAGCAAGAGAGACAGAAGTCAGACAGAAAAGCTCTGCCTGCCAAGAGCTGCCCAGCGATGCCGACAGCAGCTGATCGGCCAATGGGAATCCTATTTCAGAGTTCCTCCTGCCCAGCAAGCTCTCTGCTAGGTGCTTGGAAACAGACCGACTAACAGAATGGAGTAATTTTGTAATCTGTCATAATACCATAAGCCAGAGAGCCACAGATGTTGACCCTCCACAGGTATAATAAGCTCTTTTATTCAGCTGCACATGTTCTGCCAGCGGGGAGGAAGGAAGGGGGCTGTCTTCCAATTATATAAACTAAGCATATGTTTTGCCAGAGCACAAAGCATCATATTCACTTGCAGCAATCTTTTAAGCTGGGCTCTTTTTTTTAATCAGTCTGTTAGCTAATTGACAGGTAAGAATTTGTATTAATAACACACTGCAGCCAAGCACAGCTTACTATGACGGTTTTCTTAAAAATGCAGGCAAGCGCTGCAGCCGACAGGACTGTCAGCCCTTGTGCTGGGGTCCTGCTTATCAAGGCTCTTACTGTGCCTGTTTAAAACCATTGCTCTGGCAGAAAACTGTGCTCCCAGGTCTCAAAGTCGGTACAGCTTAGCTTGGAGGGCTTTAGCCAGTCCCCTTACGACACATCGGGATGAAGAAGTGATTTTTGCCTGTGACTTCCTAAAATCTTGGTGTGGCAGGCCTGACCATTGCATTGTCAGCTTCACTGAGTTGCTCCTGTCAGAGTCTATGTCTGGGCTTGGTACTGGCTGGTTCTCTGTCAATTTGACCTAAGTTGGAGGCATCAAAGAGGAGGGAGCTCAGTTGAGGAAAGGCCTCCATGAGATCCAGCTGTGAGGCATTTTCTCAATTTGTATCAATGGGGGAGGGCCCAGCCTCTTGTGGGTGGTACACCCTTGGGCTGGTGGTCCTGGGTTCTATATGAAAGCAAGCTGAACAAGCCAGGGGAAACAGTACTCCTCCATGGCCTCTGCATCAACTCCTGCCTCCAGAATCCTGCCCTGTTTGAGTTCCTGTTTAACTTCCTTTGGTGATGAAAGAGATATATTAAGCTGGATAACAATCCCTCCCCCCGCCCAAAAAAATCTTTGTGTGGTTCGTTTGCTCTGAACCAAAGTATTCACTTGGTGGATAGATGATATTACTCTCTCTATTCCTCATATTTAATTTTCATTTTATTTCATGGTGCATAAAAAGAATTATTTCTTCCTGGAGTGGTGGCACATACCTATAATTCCAGCACTTGGAGTAGAGACAGGAGGATCAGGAGTTCAAGGTTACATAGCAAGTTCAAGGATAGCCTCATATATGAAAGGTTCTGCCTCAAAGATAGACGGATAGATAGACAGATAGATAGATAGATAGATAGATAGATAGATAGATAGATAGATAGAGACCCAAACCTGTTTTTCAAATCATTAACAATTCCCCCAACAATTGTATAAAGACATGGCTCAATAATTCACTCACTGCTTTTGCAAAGGACCCGGGTTTTGCTCCCAGCACATATACCGGAAGTCTTGCAACTGCCTGTAACTCTAATTCCAGGGTATCTGACATCTCTCTCGTGACTTGGCAGACACTTGACTGCATATAATGTATACATGGCCACTCAGGTCCACACATGTACACACAGACAATAATGGAACGGAAGGTTTGAAATGTGTACTGTGGTTTGGAAAGACGGCTCAGTGGGTGAGAGCACACACTGCCCAGAGAGGACCTGAGCTTGGGGCTCAGCATCATACCGGAAGCCTCATGATCGCCCGTGACTCCAGCTGGGAGTTTTCAATGCCTCTGGCCTCTGAGGGCATACACCTTCACCCCCGTGCACACACCCACACACAGATGCACATGTAATTAAAATGAATAAAGATGTATTTTTTTTAAAAAAAATCATAAAGTTATTGGAGAGCAAGCAAAATTAGAAATCTATCATGCTAGGAGCAGTGGTGTGCACCCCTTAATACTAACACTCGGGAGGCAGAGGCAGGCCGGTCTCTGTGAGTTCAAGGCCAGCCAGGACTTCACTGTCTCAAAAAACAAAACAAACCAACCAAGCAATCAATTAAAAACCTATCACACCACACATTACTCTCTGCCTTTGAGAGTCTCATTTTCCAAAACGTAACATAAATAATCTCTTCTCCGCGATGACTCTTCTAGTTCGGCCCATTGACAGCATCAAGTGTTTTTCTGCCCTACTCTTCCAGACACCAGACTTCTCTTTCAACTTCCTCTCAGCCTATGATAACCATCTTGGGGTGCAATTTGGCCTATGTCTCCATTCCTTTCTTCCATGATATCTTGCCTCTTGAAAATATCCACTAAATATTTGTTGGGCTAATTAGCATTTACTCTCTACTGCTAACTCTAATCCCAGTCAGTCAGTAATACCCTGGCTCTGTCTCCATCATAAGTACTTCTGAACTGTAACTGAATTTTCCTGGTGTGGGACTGCTCATTTTCATTGATAGAGACTGTACCAAAACATATAAATATGATTATAAACGTCTCATGAGTAAAATCTTTCCATAGTTACCCATTTGTGTGTCCACCTAGCCTTCCTTCCCCTAGTGTTTTGTGTGCTGTATTGGGAGGGTGGGCTGGGACTTGAACTGTTTATCATCCTTATGCTGGTCCAGTTGGCAAGCTAGTGGGTGAGGTAAGCAATATACAGGTCAGTAAGCACACAGCAGATTTGCCCCTTCCTATGCTGTGTCCACAGGTTCTGCATCCTTGGATTCAAACAATGTGGAGTGAAAAAAAAATGTTTAAATAAAATTTCAGAAAGTTAGTAGGATGTAGTGAGTCACACCTGTAATTACAGCTGTGGGAAGCTCAGGCACAGGAGTCATGCATTTGAAGCTAGCCTGGGCTGCCTAGCAAGGTTTGAGGCCAGCCTTGGCTACATAGTGAAACACTCTTGTAAAACAAAACAACAACAAAAAAATTCAAAACCACACCCCCCAAAATTGGAAAAGTGTCTTCCAGAAGGTTCTCAAAGCGATACACCAAGCACCGTTCTGCATCTGGGCGAGCGGAGTAGCCCTGTGCACATCCTGCTGGAACTCCCTGCTGTGTCCCACACAGATGTCAGCCCAGGCTACTATACCCAGCAAAGCTTCTAATCACCATAGATATTCCACGACAAAGCCAAATTTAAACAATATCTATCCACAAGGCCAGCCCGACAGAAGATGCTAGAGGAAAACTCCAACCCAAGGAGGCTAACTACATCCAAGAAAAAAAAAAAAAAAAAAAAAAAAAAAAAAAAAAAAAAAAAAAAAAAAAAAAAAAAAAAAAAAAAAAAAAAAGAAAAGAAAAGAAAAAGGAAGCACACACTGTACCACTAACGACATCAAAATAACAAGAATAAGCAATCATTGGTTATTAATATCCGTCAACATCAATGGACTCAACTCTCCAATAAAAAGACATAGGCTAACAGAATAGATGTGAAAACAGGATCCATCATTCTGCTGCACATAAGAAACATACCTCAGCAACAAAGAGAGATATTACCTCAGCATAAAGGGCTGAGAAAAGGTTTCTCAAGCAAACAGACTGAAGAAGCAAACTCCATTTTAATATCTAATAAAATAGACTTTCAACCAAAATTAATGAAAAGAGATGGGGAAGGACACTTCATATTCATCAAAGGAACAATCCAAGATGATTTCTCAGTTCTGAACATCTATGCTCCAAATGCCAGGACACCCACATTTGTAAAAAACATTATAAAAGTTTAAGTCACACATTGAACCCCATACATTAATAGTGGGAGACTTCAACATCCCACTCTTAGCAATGGACAGAAACTAAACAGAGAAATAGTGAAACTAACAGAGGATATGAATCAAATGGACCCAAGAGATATCTGCAGAACATTTCACACAAACACAAAAGAATATATATTCTTCTAAATACCTCATAGAACCATCTCCAAAATTGACCATGTGGTTGGTCACAAAGCAAGCCTTAACAGATACAAGAAATTGAAATAACCCCATGATATCAGACCACCATGGATTAAAGCTGGACTTCAACAAAAGAAAGTCTACAAATTCATGAAAACTGAAATAAGAGAGAAATTAAAGATTTTTTTTAATTCAGTGAAAATGAAGGCAAAACATACCCAAACTTATGGGACACGATGAAAGCAGTGCTAAGAGGAAAGTTCTTAGCATTAAGTGCCTTCATAAAGAAATTAGAGAGATCTCATAATAGCAATTTAAAAGCACACCAGAATGTAAAAGTGAGCCTACTGCTTAATAAGCTCACCCTTACTTATTCTTTCTGAGCTCTAAGCTGGCTGGTTCAACTCAGCTCTTCTGGGTCAAACTCCTCTCCCAGCTGACTTACTCAATCTGGCTTTTTGTTGGCCTTTAAATTGCTCTGCTTGGCCTCAAACTAACTCAAGCAATCTTCTCTCATTTCCTGCCTTTAACCTCTCTCTGTAAAACTCTTCTGGTAAAACTGCCTCTTCTCTCTCTACAGAGTAAACTAATCTAGGCTCATGGGGGCTCACAGAGACTAAACCACTAACTAGAGAGCATACATGGGCTTGACCTAGACTCCCTGCACATACTTAACAGATGTGCAGCTTGGTCATCATGTGGTGCCCCTAACAATTCGAGCCAGGGCTGTCTCTGACGCTGTTGCCTGCCTTTGGATCTCTTTCCCCTACCTGGGCTGCCTTGTCTGGCCTCAGTGGGAGAGGATGCACTTAGTTCTGCTGCAACTTGATGTGCCAAGGTAGGTGGGCATCCACAGGGGTGCTCTCTTTCTTTGAGGAGAAGGGGAGAGTGAAAAAGGATAGAAGGGCTATGAGATTGGGACTAAAAGGAAAGGAGGGAGGGGAGCTTTAAAAAAGAGAAAGGAAAAGTAAAAAAGAAAAAAATTAAAAACAGAAAAGAAGAAGAAAAAAAAAAAAAGCAAAAAGAGAAAAACCCCTAAACCCACAATCAGTCAGTCAATCAGTCAATGGAACTTACTACCCTTGGGGATGGAGGATAAGCCTGGAACCAATCCCAGAGTCTATTGAAGGACTCCTTGCTTGATGTGTCAAGCAGTGGTAAGGACCAAGGGGAGGAAGTGGCAGTGGTGAAATAAAGTTAATGATGAGAAAAGGCAAAGATTGCCTGAAGAAGGTTAGCAAGGAAGGGCTTCAATGTGCAAGCATATGCTGCAGGTGGTGTTGGAAGCCCTGGAGAGAAGCCAGAGGGTTCAATTGGCTTTGGTCCTGTGTGTTGGGAGGAAGGGGGGGAATGGGAGAGGAGCGGCAGGAGAAGCCACCAAACACATTATAAGTCATTGCTTAAGATGTTTTGCTACAATTGGTACTCCTTCCAGTATAAAAACTGATAATGGTACTGTGTATATTAGTCAAAATTTTCAGCATTTTTGTGTGCAAATGAATATAAGTCATAAAACAGGTATTCATATAATCCTCAAGATTAACGAATTGTGGCGCATACCCATGGATCTCTTAAAAACCAATTACAAAAAATAAAAAAGGGGGAGTCATATCTCCAAATCTTAATCATGTATTGTTTTAAAATCTTTAAATGTGGATATACAAGGCCATTCTGTGGCTTATCTACTGTGGCACCCTAATACCAAAGATTGTTATACCCAAGTGAAATGGAAAGTTCCGATTACTGGAATATGGCAGGGCCCCAACCCTGTATTAATATGGGGAAGAAGGAATGTTTATGTTTTTCCACAGGACACAGAAGGAGTCAGGTGGATCCCTGGCTGGTGAGATTTGCAATGTTTCCCGGAAGGAGGATGTTCCTGCTGCTGACCATGGTGAATTCTGTCCTGATGGTGAATGGAGAGTTGTATTGGGCTTATGCTCCTGACCCACCTTCGTTTCATTCTGCTCCGGAGAGAAGATGCTGTGCAGAAAAACTTTTTAGATACAACGTGACTGGACTTGATTGATCTGGTAATCATGACAATTCTCAACAAAATCAGGAAGAATGGGGAAAAGAGACTGACTATGTGACTTTGGTCTGATTCTGGTTTTCAGCAGACCTATATTTAAAAACTTGCCGCAGAAAACTCTTGGAAGCCCTGTAACTGCCTATGTATATTCTCCTTATGCTTTGTTGTTTGGAAATATTAATATTTTTATACGAGATTCAAACTTGAATGTTTCTTGCCATCAACGTAAACTAACAAACTGTATTTCTAAGCTTTCAAGTGGTTCCTGTGAATGTTTCTCTAGTTTGGTACTTTGATAATACCACTAAGTCACTTTTATGAAATGTTATAGAACTTGGCTTACTATTCTTATTAGGAGCATGTCTCCTACCAGTGATAATTAAAACCTTCATCAAGGCCTTTTAGAATGTTAAAGCTGATCTGCATAAGACTAAACCCCAGTGTCTACCCTAGCGGAGGTTGGTAGTCAAAACAGGCAAGGTCTCTCTGAAGAATATGCAACCTAAGACAGTTCATGAATGATGAATTCATGTACCAATGACCGGTAAGAATATATCTTTCAAGAGAGACAACCTAAGACAGGCAGAATCTTCTGCTCCATGGCTCTTATGTTATGGTCAATTTTTAAAATATAAAAAAGGAAGACCTGTGGAGAGCCACTTGTTTGTCAGGCTGCTTTGTTATTGAGCTCTTAGCAAAAAAACAATAAAACAAAACAAAACAAAAAGCCATGTTTTTACTCTGGCCTTCACCTGAAGACAGGGATAGACAGGAAGTTTTGTGAAGTTCACTTCCTTTTATTTCTGACAGTAAGCAGGATATTTTTGCCAAGTTCACTTCCTTTTGTTTATGTGAGTATCACACAGACAGGTGGTCAAGGTAAACAAGTTTGACTTCTCAATGAACTTCATTGTATCAAGGTGCTTTGCTCTGACTATACAAAGGGCCTGTAGAATGAACCAGGGTGCCTGGTTTCTACTGACAGCCCTCTCAAACAAATCCCATGTGTAGTGTCTTGTTTATTTATTTATTTTTTCTTAATTTTCTTTCAATCCTCACTCCCCACTCAGGAACTGTTCAACTCTGCCACGGGGCTCCTGCACCTAACAACTTAGCTTTCTTGTAGGTCTTACTTGTAAAAAGTCCCAACAACAACAAAGGCTGGCGACCAAGTCTTCAGACATATCAACCTTTGGGGGACATTCCAGATCAAAACTATTGCATGTTATAAAGGGAGACGTGTGAAATGATAAAAAATGTAAAATCTTTTTGTGTGTGGCACATACAAGCATGTTATGTGTCTGTGGAATGTGTGAGTGTGGCTGTGTGCATACTCTCAGTGCCGGTGTGGTGGTCAGGAGGACAACTTTGGATGTTGGTACGTGCCTTTCACTTAGTTTGAGAAGAAAAAAAAAAAAAACCTATTTGTTGCTTGCTGCTGTATTTGCAAGTTATCTAGCGTAGAAGGAATCTCTTGTGTCTGTATGGGAGTATCACCTGTCAACAAAAGTTAATGGCCTGTTAGCTGAGGCAGGAAATAAGGAGGTGGAAGTTCTGGAGAGAGGCAGGCACTCTGGAGATAGTCAGAGAGGAGATCTGGAGGAAAACGTGCAGTTACAAATGGTGCCCGATGCAGGGCTCAAACCTATGACCCTGAGATTAAGAGTCCCAAGTGCTACTGACTAAGCTAGCCTGGCAGGAGGCCTAGTCACTTTAAAAGAGTGAAAACAGATAGGAGCCTCAAGTATGCCCCTTAGGCAAAAGACTTTCCTGAGCGATGTGGGCCCAGGGCAGGTGGAGTGGAGCCTCAGGGCATAGCAGCTGCAGCCTCTCCCAGCACAGCATGGTTGTAGAGATGGATCAGAGAGCTAGGCAGGTCCATGGGAAAATGGCAGCCCAATTTGGGTCCACCCTGGAAAAGTCTACAGCTGCCTCTAGACAGAGAGAGGCACCAACCCGAGGTAGGCAGAGCCAGTAGGCCACTGGAGCAGCTAGCTAATATGACTGGGAAGGTGCTAACAGCATCCAGAAGTACAAAGTGGGAAACCCCAAGCATCTGAATGGTATGGTAAAGAGTTAGGAAAACAATAAAAGAGAAGGGAAGCTGGGTATTAAAAAAAAAACATAGGAAAAAATATTTGGTTTAAACATAAAGTAGATGCTGCAGTTTCTGCTCTGTAGCTGAGCAAGCTTTAATGGTTCCGTGTTATGCTCTCTGGGAGCTGCCCCTGGGTGCTGTCAGGAAGCTCGGGCCAGTGTTGTGACATGGACACACTGAGCTACTATGATGTGCATGTGAACTTTACTCAGGAAGAGTGGGCTTTGCTGGCTCCTTTCCAGAAGAGTCTCTACGAAGATGTGATGCTGGAGACCTACGGGAACCTCACTGCTATAGGCTACACTTGGGAAGGAAGAACATAATATTGAAGAACATTGTCAAAATTGTATAAGACACGGAAGGCACGAAAGAAGCCATACTGTGGAGAAACCGTCAGAATATGCTCAGGGTGGAAAAGCCTTTGCATATAACAGTCATCCTCAAAGGCATGAAAGAATTCGTACTGGAGAGAAAATCCATGAAGAGTCTATGTGTGCTGATTGTCCTGCAGCTGGAGAAGGACCGTGACTGTCAAAGAGCTCAGTGCCACCTATTTGAAATCTGCTGTGTGTCTTTGGAAAGTCTGTTACATCTGTGTGGTCCAAAGAAGCCACCTCTGCTGCTAAACATTGCATTAGGACATAGAAGACCTTAAACTTCTTAAATGTTGGAGAATGTATAGACTGTGGGATCAGGAAGAGAAAGATATGATTTGAAAGGGATGTTTCTGGTTGTGCGTCAAGTTGCAAGCTGTACAATTTGGTGCCTTATTTCAACTGTGAACTAGATCCCACTCCGGGTGTCACCATAATGTTGGCTGAGCCCTGAGTTGTCTAAGAGTGAAGAAAAGAAGAGAGCAAGTATGTGCGTATTCTCCCGTTGCTCTTGAATGTGATGTGACTAGACCCTTGCGTTCTTCCCTCCCACCCCAAAGTTGCTTTGGGTCAGGTTTTGTGATCAGTTTAACAGAAATGAGACTAGACCACTGCCCTATGTGTTGCTCAAAACAGAAATAAACTGGACATTAATTAATGGGGCATCTCAAAAGCTTCCTACTGAGCGTGACTTCAATAGTGAGCCCAGACATCGAAGTATGAGTCTTCTTTTGTGTCACTAATACATAATTTCCTTACTCTTCACTAGGAGTTTTTAGTTCTGATGCCTGGGACTGTGCTCCCTGATTGAACTGACTGGTTTGGCCTGATAGACAGACTGTAAGCCACAAGTATTGAGAGAAAAATATAAAGTTGTTGACATAATTTGTTTTTGTAAAGATCAATAAATGTAACAGGGAATGACTTTAGGTTGTTGGGATTGTAGGACTTAAGTGTTTCCTTAACACAATTATTCCACAGTTGAAATAAGAAAAAAAACCAAAAAACAAAAAAACAAAAGAACAACAATCAGAAAATTTTAGCATGTTTTAGCATGTGTGAGTCAGGTCCAAAGAAGTTCACAGGTAAACATATCTGAAAGGCCATATAGCATATAAATAGATATTACATCCAACTTAGCCCTGTTGGTGCTGCACACGTACTCTTGGATGTATGGCCATCTGCTGGAGCTGGACCAACAGGTCCCTGGACCTACCAGGGACCAACTGTGCCCTTCACAAAACTCTGTTCTGGTTACTAATAGCTCCTCAGCCTAGGGACTGGGGCTTCATGCACACCTTCCCCTCCATGCTGGAACTGCTGTCTGCCTTAAGCTTGTACAGGTCTTGAATCACCTCTCTCTTACAGTCTTTCACATTCTACTATGATGCCCCTTTGCCATATTGCAGACTAAAGGCCTTTCTTGTCCTGTTCCACCCTGCCTGAGGCTCTCCTGGAACCTTCCTCCGTGTTCACTTTGAAGCTTCCAGTGGAACATTTCTCTCAATGACTCTCCACTCTTTCCCCCCATGTGCTTTGCCTACATGTATGTCTGTGTACCATGTGCGTGCCTGATGGCTGTGGAGGACATCTGGCTGTCTTTCGGGGTGCCAGATCCCCTGGAACTGGAGCTACAGATGGTTGTGGGCCCTAGTGCGGGTCCTGAGAATTAAACTCAAGTCCTTTGCAAGAGATGAGCCATCTCTCCAGTCTTATTCTTTATCCTTCATTTCTGTCCCTTCGTTAATTTCCTAGCGCAAAAACCAGCTCAACCTCACCACACCTGTGGTCCCAGGACCTGAGAGGCAGAGATAGAAGGATTACTGTAAACTTGAGTCTCGCCAGGGTACATAGTGAGACCTTGTCTCAAAAATAAATAAATAAACTCGTAGATAAATAGACAAATAAATAAAATAAATAAAACTTAAACATTTGTGTCTCTTCCCATGACCCCAGTGCTGCTCCTGGTACATGCTCTCAAGTCGGTCTAATTCAACAGTCACAGCACCTGTCTCAAACAGCATAATTGCTTAATTTTCTCTGCCTCAACCTCTTTGCCTATTGCACATGACATCCTGGTGCCTGACCCAGTGCCTGGTTCTAAAAAGAACAAGTGTTTCTTTTCTGTTATGTTTCCAGCTCTACTCCTTCTAGCCTACCTCCAGAACCCTGTCCTGGTCCATCCTCTCTCACACGGGATTCAGGAGACAGCTTCCTGCTCCGCTTTCCTGCCCAAGGATCTCCATCTTACCCTCTGCAGCTTTTCACTGAAAGAAGCACTGCCTTCAAGCACCATTCTCATCACACGGGCTAGCTCCTCTCCTAGACATCTCCAAGAGCTTCAGTTGCCTCTTGAATTAAATTAAAAGTAGTAATCACGGGCTTCAAGAGTCTCTATCAATTAGCGGCTTTCCCACCCCCACCCCTAACTGATGTCATCCCTTTCACTGGCCCTCTAGGGCAGTTTCCCTGATACCCTGAAGCTCTTCCTCCTCAGCCTGCCTCACCCCGCTCTCCTTTGTCTGCCTCTCCTCTTTCTTTCTCCCTTCTAAATTATATCCCTCTCCTCTTCAAACATATTGCTCAATAATCTCCTCTTGTGAATATTTTCTAAGTCAACTCCATGGGATTTTTGTCCTTTCTGTTAGAAACCTATTATCAGGAATGTGAGGTATTTGTGCGTGCTTGTTCGCTCATCCCAAGCCTGGTGTCTTCTTGCTGACTTATTTTTCATACTATCTGCCCAGGGTGAAATCAGTCACTTTAAGGACAAAGAACACGTCTTTCCCTCCCTTGTGATTCCCAGTGATTGGTTCTCAGGCACGCGCTCCTTGCTTACTCTTGCAATAGACATGGAAGTGGACTCAGAAAGTGGGGTGTCCTAAAGAAAAATTGGTTTTCTAACCTGAATTTGGGGCAATCCAACCAGGTGCAGCCCCAGCTGGGCCCTAGTTTCTTCTTAGGCTCCTCATTGTGGGGGAATCTTTGGGTGGGTGTTAGGAAGAAATACAAAAACAAACCTCCCATGGCTAGGGTAGAAGATTATCTTAGCCTGTATGAGGCCCTGAGTTCTGTCCACAGCACCAACGTCAAATAAAAGAATCTTATGCAGCAGCAGCCCTATGCCACACACACAGGACTGTCACACACATCTTCACTGAGGCCTCCCAACCGTCTGACGAATTGGGACTTACTTCCGAGTTACAAGTACATTAAGGATCCAGAGGAACTTGTGTGATCTGCCTGTGTCAATGAGACAAGTCTTTGTGATTCTGAAAACTTATGCCTCCAGGGAGGATGCCTCAGTCTTAAGGAATAGTGCCCAACAGCTAAAGCCAAACCAGGGTTCACACCCTGGCAGAGGTGTGGCTACCACTGAAGTGCATGGTGACCTTGCGAGTCTGTCCATTATGTTCCCTTGTCTGGCCTTTGATCCACAAGACTCTTTTGGTAAAGGGTTACTTTTACTTTTTAAGCTGAGTGAAATAAGCCCTCCTCATAAAGGCTTTGTTTTTCTCACATGCAGAACCTTGAAGCAGAAGTTTCTGGTTTCTTTTAAGACTCAGTTGAGTCACGTGACATTTTGCTAAAAGCTGTCTTGTGAGAGGGCACACGATGTTTTGCGGTGAGCTCTCCTGTGCGAGGGGTGTGACTTTGGCCAGCTGAGGACATCCATGGGTGGACTCTGAGGAGAGGAGATACACAGAAGCCCATGGACAGCGAGACATGGCTTTTTGGATCCACATCGCTGCACTGATCTTCGTGCTTCAACACTTGACTTCGCAGAGGGAAGTGTTCCAGAGAACTTCTCAGAGCAATCCAACTGAGTCTTGCAGTTTTTTCTGACTTGTCTCAATCTTCTGATTCGTGCTGATTTGTTTTGCTGTTTGGTGTTGGCCTGTGGACTGGACTGCTGGTAGCCGGGAGACTGAGCTTGGTAATCCGCTAACCAGCAGGAAGTAGATTAAAGAGGTCTATAGCCCTTTTCCTTACTAATCTCCTACCTAAGGTGTGTGCGGGGGTGGGGGGGAGTTGGAAGGAAAATAAAGGTGTTTCAGAACCCCTAGGTCTCCTCATCTAGCTCCATGTTTGAAAGATGTACACAGACAGAACTGAGGCAGTGTCCTCCCAAACTTGTTTGTCAGAAGTTCTGGAGGCTGAAAAAAACCAGTAAAGGCTAAAGGAGAACAGGTTGTTGTTCTCTGTGAACCAGGTTTCTCCACCTGCCATTCAAAGCCTGTGTAGAAGTGGGGGTCCCTGTGTCTGCACACGCGTGGACATTGTATGTAAACCACACACGGTTGTGGATGGTGCTAGGAGACAATTTCAACAAAATGTGGAACTGAAATTTTAAGTTCTTTTGAAAATTAATTTTTAAGTTCTCATACCAAAGAGCACCCAGAAAGACAGGCAGGTAGACCTCTGTGAGTTTAAGGCCAGCCTGGTCCAGACTGTCCAGTACAGCCAAGGCTACACAGAGAAACCCTGTCTAGAAAAAACAACAACAAAAAAGTTCTCATACAAAGTGGTGGGTTTCACTATGGAATCATCACACATATGTATCACTACGCTTTGTTCTAATTCAGCCCCTCTCTCACTCCTCACAACTCACTGCTTCCCTTCCTTTTCCCAGCCAGCACTCCTGCTCTCGTGTCACATGAACTCCGTTACTCCGTCTGTCTCCTGCCTTAAGATTCCTTTATCCTCTCTCACGAGTCCCTTGCTAGTTTTGTCACACACACACACACACACACACACACACACACACGTGTTTCTTCTTCTACTATTATTATTACTATTAGAACAGGGTTTCTCTGTGTAGCCTTGGCTATTGTGAACTTTCTTGGTAGACCAGGTTGGCCTTGTGCTCACAAAGATCTGCCTGTGTCTGCCTTTTAAAGTGGTGGGAAGAAAGGCGTGAGCCACCTTGTCAGTCCCCCCTCACACTTTTAAATCTAGGTTCTGTGGGCTCAGAAAACATCTTCACCTCCCTTCCAACACCCCCTCCCCCGACTTAGGTAGGAGATTAGTAGGGAAAAGGGCTGTAGACTTCTTTAATCTACTTCCTGCTGATTAGATTACCAAGCTCAGTCTTCAGGATACCACAGTCCAGTCCACAGGCCAACACCAAACAGCAACACCAATCAGCACGAATCAGAAGATCGGGACAAGTCAGAAAAAGCTGCAGGACTCAGTTGGATTGCTCTGAGAAGTTCTCTGGAACACTTGCCTCTGCGAAGTCAAGTGTTGAAGCACGAAGATCAGGGCAGCGATGTGGATCCAAAAAGCCATGTCTCACTGTCCATGGGCTTCTGTGTATCTCCTCTCCTCAGAGTCCACCCATGGATGTCCTCAGCTGGCCAAAGTCACGCCCCTCACACGGGAGAGCTCACCGCAAAACATCGTGTGCCCTCTCACAAGACAGCTTTTAGCAAAACAACACACAACTATCTAAAGAATTTTAGATTTTGCCTCTGGTTGTGCTGCTTCTCTCCCCACAGCGTCTCTGGTAGAAGAAGCCATGTTCGTTTGGAGCACATGAAATTATGATTTTATAAAGAAGCAGTTGTAGGCTTAGGTTTTCCAAAAGTCTACAGAAGGTTCACTGCAATCGGTATTAAAGAGTCAGGAGTTAGTGGTGTGCTTGCCTTGACCGTTATCATCTCCTTTATTATTTATGAAAAAGCTTGTTGAATGGGACAAGGTCCAGTTTTGTATTCCTTGATTGCCCTCTGCTGGTGGGTCTCCATATTAGAAAACAGAAATTCCCTGGGAGATTGGAGCAACCTGGAGGAACCTTCTTGATTCCCAAGTACTACAGACTTGTGGCAGCAAACCTGTTGGGAACAATACTTTGAACACTCATAATGAGGGAAGAGAGTCAAAGGCACTGTGGTGTGAGGTGAGTGGGGGTAGTGATGGCAGCCATTATAACAGATGACTTTATTCACGCAACAGATATTTGTTGAGCCTCTACTACAGTCTAAGTGCTGGGAGATGGATAACCAGGGCAGACAAAAACCTATCTTCATAGAAATTTGATTCTTGGGCATGAGACATTAAGAAAATGCTGATGTCTAACTAGGATAATGCTAAGTGGTTCCCAGCAAGATAAATCAGGGCAGAAGGCGAGCAAGTGGAGGAGGGAGGCCGGTGGAGCAAGGACTATGTTGAGATGAGAAGGTTTGGGAAGGCCTGTAGGAGATGACTTCACATATAAGCCCGGAAAAAAAGCCAATTTTGTTGGGAGTTTCTCTGTGCAGACCCTGAGCCAGCAGTGTCCTATGCAGTACATGGTATGACCCTCTTTCCACACCTGAGAGCTACATGCTGCCACTAGCCATTTTAGTAGAGAGCCACTGAAGCAGAGAGAAAGGGAGACAGTACCTAAACCTCGGTACTGTCCTTCCACACCACTTTATAACTTTTCAAAGCTCTTTCATGCAAACGGAATAATATATGCAGAAATGCTTTGAGGGTGACAAAGTACTATGCAAATGCAAGTAATTAAAATTGTAACTATTTTAATGCAGTCTGATTTGACCTTCATGGCATCCTTTAAAGGAATTAAGGTGTGCAGTATTATGTCCTTCGATAGACACAAAACCACATACACCTCATTCTAAGTGCCTATGAGGTGACTTGGCCAAGGTCACCAAGGCAGTCAAGGGCATATTCAGAATCAGCTCTCAGGGAATATCATTTTAAAGTTTGGGACTTTCGTTCTGGAGATGTTAAATTATACTGATATTTGTCTTGCCAAGCTTATTTATAACTGCACTAATCATCAGAGTTAAAAATGCTTTAGTGCTCAGCAACGTGTCTTCAAGGGCTTGATTTCAGACGCTCTAGGTCAGGAGGAATTAGCAACGATCCCCAATGCAAGACTTGCTACAAACAAATGTCAGTGTTTGATTTCCTTCCGTTCCTAGGACCAGAGCCCCTTCCTGGCCATTGAGGACTCGTGTCAGAGGCTAGGGGGCGGTTCAGACTTTAGAAAGCCCCACTTTAGGGTGAAAAGGGCTCTCGTGGCAGAGTGGCTTGCTACTGACTTGCGGAAACATACCCTAACGTCCCTCCTACCCCTGCTTCACTTCCTCCACCCCTCCCCACCTGAAAACTCCCACTGCCAGTAAAAGCTCTGTTTCAGAATTCTCCCCTAAATCTTTCCGTAAGTTGCTTCTCATATTTTCTTTAAGGATTGGAGTGGTGACTTAACTGAAAGCAAACACAAACAAAAACAAACCCACCTTAGCAGAGGTCACAGGGACGTCAAGACGGACCAGAAGGGACCCAGACCTGGAGGGTGACTTTTTGTAATGTCCTATCCAAGAGAGAAGCCAGAAGCATCCCATGAGAAAGCAGGCAGGCCAAGAGCACGTTGCTGGGACATAGCAAAGCCATCCACATGTACAAGGAAAAGCCCCATAAGCCATTTGTGATAGCCTATGCTGACCCCAGCACATGGGAAGCTGAGTGTTGAGAACAGGGTCTTTCCTGCTCTGAGCTCCACACTCATGCCACGGCCCCCAAGCCAGCCACATAAATAAAATGTCAAAAATGAAAATATATGACAAATATGATCTTGAATTACAGTATTCTAAAACCTAGGAGTCTTTTATTCTACAATTCCCTGAAAAATTTTCAGGCTTTAAAATGTTGTGGACTATATGAATCCCTGTTTCGAAAGGCAAAAACAAACAAACAAACAAACAAAACAAAACACAACAAGCAAACAAAAACCCAAAATAAAATAAAGGAAAGAGAGTTTGAAGAAGTTATGAGATGAGGTCAGAGTGGAAACTGATTTCTAGTTTTGTTTTACCTTTTGTGTGTTTGTTTCTTTGTGAGAACAAGGTCCCATTCTGTAGCCCGGGCTGTCTTGGAACTCAGGCCACCCCAAAACTCATGGAGATCCTCCTGCATCAGGGTCATGAGTGCTCTATGCCAGAAACAGACAAATATCTCTGTGTCTTTTCTTTCCATGATGTCAGAATTTATTGAATAATGATACTTTTACATTACAAGGTTTTAATGACAGCCGTTTGTCATATAATCTCACCTACCTCGGTAATACTTCTGAGACAAATGTAGGTTCTTTGATTTCAGTTTTAATTATTAAATCACATATGTCACAGTAAGTATATCTCTATAACTATATTCATATATATGGTTTATAGAATGAATACTTGTCATAGGCTGAGTGACTATATTGATAAGATAAAAATCCAGTACCAACAAGTCCAGAAGAGCACATTGGTAAGAGGAAGCAGTATGGTGAGGGAGGGGATGGTCCGTGAACCCAGAGCCGTCCACCTCTATCCTGGAGTTGGACTGTCTGTGTTTAAGACCTGCCTCAAAGCTGGATGTAGTGGCTCACGACTGCAATCCCAGCACTTGGGAGGCAAGAGGATGTTAAGTTGGAGGCTAGCTTGTGGCACTTAGTGAAAGACCCCATCTCAAAACGAAGAAACAAAACCCAAAGCCCCAAACAAGCAGCATAATGCACAAATCAGAGAAACCATCAAAACACACACACACACACACACACACACACACACACAAACAAAGCAAAATAAAAACAAAACAAGACAAAATAGAAACACCTGTTTCTTACTTGTGCAACCCCAGGCATGCTTCTTCTCCCTACACCCTCTTTTCTTCATGAGGAAATGGTGTGTAGTTGTAGCCCCTGCCTTACTGGGCCCCATGAAATCACATCAGCTGGGGTGATGTATAGACAGTATAACAAGCGTCCATGTCTGCGTCATCACATCTTGCCTTCAGCGTAAGAGTGAGTGGTGAGTAGTGGGTAGAGACTGGGGACCTTGCATTTTGCCTGTGCTCTGGGAGAACATTTGCCTCTGTGTACTAGCTGATGCTCAGGATTCTGTTCTCTATTCTACTCTATTCTACTCTATTCTATTCTATTCTATTCTATTCTATTCTATTCTATTCTATTCTATTCTATTCTATTCTATTCTATTCTATTCTATTCACTCTATTCTAATTATTCTACGGTGCAGGGGCTCTGACCCAGGCCTTTGTTCGGTGATAGGCAGCACTCCATCAGTTATATACATAGACCAGAACTCGTTCTTTGAATGCCTCTAATGGAGTCTCTAGTTGCAACCAAAATTCTGAAAATACTCTGCTAGCAATCACCAAATTCCTTTTTTTTTTTTTTTAAGTGGAAGTGTTTGTTTGAGACGAGGAAATAGATGTGTGGGGAGGAGCGAAAAGAGAGAATAAATGCCTGCCCCCAGAGGTGTTGCAGGTGGGGCTGCTGTGTCGAATGTGTGCCAGTAGGTGGCAGAGAAGAGAGAGGCTGGGAACACCTGGGTGATTACTATCCTAACACTCCCTAAAAAAGCCAGCCTTAGGAGACCACCAGTCTGGTGCCAGGGGGCCCAGACAGGGAGCAAGCCTGAGATGACCACTGATCCTGCACTGTGCAGGCCTGGAGGGGGTGGGGGCAGGAGTAGACCAGGAGATGACCCCTGCCCGTACCTGTAATGCATGAGTGGGGCATTGCACACCTGAGACCACTCTTGAAATGACCCCAGAAACTCAGAGACCCCCAGGAGCCATAGGAGCAAGTAAGTAGTGGAGAAATTGGAGAGGAAGAGAAACAGAAGGATGTGGGCACAATGAAGAGAGGCAGAACCGGAGACTTGAGGGTAGTGAGGAACAGCCTGATCTGAGTAGCTGATAGTGCCACCTAGGATCATGGTGGAGTCCTGGCCTGTGCTACCACGGGGGCCACATCTGGGTCCACGGCCCTGCAGCAGCAGAGGCCTGTTATCACCAAAGGCCAGGAGGATGGGACATACCTGGTCTGGGCTGCTGCCCAGGATGTGTTGATGTCTGAGGGCTGTGTGGAACTGTCCCCACCGCTCACCTGGGTATTGTGGGAGAGCTGATGCTGGAGGTGCCAGCCATAGTACTTGGGAGATACATTGTGCCAGCCATACATTGTGGGAGTTGTGGGTGGCCTGGCCTTGAGGGTATGCACATGGGAGAGCTGGCCCTGAAAGAGATACCGTCATCCTCCTTTGCCCTCTCAACCTACAACCCTGGGGTCATGAAAGCAGGAGAGCTGTCCCTGTCCCTCACCAGCTGCAGCACTCAGGAGAAGGGGCCCTGTGCCTGGCCTGGGCAGCAGAGTAGGGTTGACCCTGGTGGCAGGGGTGTGGGCAAACCTAGCCCAAGGGCATAAGCATAGGAGAGCTGGTCCCACAACTTGTCTGCCATGGGGTGCTATGGGGCCAAGGGAGAGATGCCCCCTTCTCATCACTTGCCACTATGGCAGGCGGGAGAGCTGGCTCCTAGGTCACCAAAGCAGGAGAGCTGACCCTACCCCTCATCTACTGCAGCACTCAGAAAAGCGAGCCCTGCACCTCACCTGGGCAGCATAATAGCACTGGTCCTGGATATAGGGGTTGTGGGTGAGCTGTCTGCTATTTGGTGGCCTCAAGGAGGGAGAGATCCCCTCCCTTTCCTTTTGCCCTCACCTCCTGTGGCAGGGAGGAGAGCTGTTCCTGCTCCTCAAAAGCTGTGGTACTCTAGGGTGGGCTCTACACCTCACCACGGTAGCAGGGTAGAGGTGGCCCTGGTTGTGGGTTGTGGATAAGCCAGCCCTGAGGCGTGAGAGCAAGAGAGCTGGTGGGCTGACCAGCTTAGATACCTCTCAGACCCAGATCCAGGGCTTTGAATTGGCCCACGCCAACATCTACCTCATCGATGAATGGGTGGTGTTCATAAAGGGGCTGGTCCTACAGATCCAAATCTACAGAATCTCCATGACAACAACAACAGCATATCTAGGAGGAGTACCAGTGGGGTTCCAGTATTGATAGTGTAGCAGAAGCCAGAGATCTTGTACTAGACCAAGTCTTGCAGCGAACATTTGCAAGCAAAGAAGTGTGAACAAAAGAGTATTCTGTGGGACACACTGAGACCCACTACAGCTTCCACAAGATTGGTTTTTTCTTCTGTTGTTGAGGAGGTTGCAAGGGTAGGGGGACAGATACAAAGGGAGGGGGAGGCGAGGGGGGACTGGAGTGCATGATGTGACATTCACAAAGAACAAATAAAAAGTGTAAAAAAGGAAGAGTAAATGGGGAGGTGACTATAATTGAAACACATTATATACACATGTGAAAATAAAGTGAAATTCATCGTTTTTACACAATTAATATACAATAATTTTTAAAAGGGATCATTATTATTTTCCATTGTGCGCCAGTGCTTTTGGAATCCCTACTAGTGAAAATGTTGCCAGGAAAGGTCTGGACAGAGATCTACTCATTTTACGGCTGCAAAGCAAGGGTTCTTGGGGAATGGATAAAAGGGTTGTTTTCAAGTTATCTGCTTGAGGTTTAACGGGGTTATTTCTGAAGCTAACTAATGAGTGAGTGCATATTGTTGACGTGAGCAAGGACATGTCAAGGATGTCAGTGCCTCAGACCCACAGGAATGGGAGGACTTTCCTCCAGTCAGCAGAAAAATGGCGACAGTGTGTGTAGCGAGTATTGACCACAGCTTCCCCCTCCAGGATGACGACAGTCTGATACTGTTGCCTGATCCGCCCCTCAACCCAGATTGACTAACCTGCCTCCTCATTCAACTGTGTGTAACAAGCTCGGGGAGTTTTCAGGATGCTGGGGCTTCCTCACCAGAGGGCAGGGTCCACCTGACCCCAGATTTTCTGTGTGTGTCTGTCATTTCTTCATCCCCTATCACCTCAGTCAGGTTAATACCAAAGCTATGAGGGTCACAGCAGCTAGTCATGCCATGAACAACAACAAAGTCTTCTCTCAGTCGAGGGCACCATTTTTTTTCAAGACTTGGAGATGGACCAGCATTATGAATTAGGAGACAGCCAAACGCCTCAGATAAAAGATGGCTGGCTGGCTATGACCATGTGATGGCCAAACTCTTGGCTAACAACACAGGTAATCCTCAGATGGATTAAAATTTTAAGGTCTTACCTACAGGTTGGGGAAATGCTAAGCAGTAAAGGCAAGAACGATAGCTCTCCGGGCTCTTTGATAGTCTGACCTTGTCAAACTCTGATGGATCCTGACTGTTAGTCAGCTTCCCATTTATTTTGGGTCAGTGTCTTGGAGGCTTTGTTACCGCTGAGGGGTGTGGTGAGTCAGAGTCTAATGGTGGAAACATACAGTTAAGCAAAATGGCTCATCTCATGGCCACTGTTGAAAGGAAGCTGAGAGAGGGATGGCCAGGTGGTGACAGGATCTACCTGCAAGGATACGCCGCCTCAAGACCTAGTTCCTTCATTGAGGCCTCCTCCCCTATAGTTTCCACCACCTCCCAATAATCCACGCAATAATGAAATTATCAGTGGGCTAATGCGTTGATGATGTCAGAACCCTTCTGATCCAATCACATCCCAACAGCCTGACCTCTGTTCATTGCTGCACCAAGGACTAAACTGCTACACCCACGCCAGTGTCGCCATAGTAGCATAAGCTACAGGGCGGGGGATATGATTTCCCCGGAAATACGCCCCCTGGAAGGTCCCTGGCAAACTCATCCCACTTGGAAAAGAGACGTGTTCTGAGATTTCTATGCTTCTTCAGTGGTGGCTCTGGGGCTGGAATAATGAATTCTTTGATCTTTCTCTGTGACACCTGAAACAGCACAACTAACTTTATAAAGAAACTTATTAGTAATAGATTGTTAAAGGCTTTAATAAAAATAATAAGTTTAAGGAAAGTAATGAATTAGATTTAGTATTAATAGGCATTAAGAATAGTGAAATAATAATAGGCTCCTTTTTAAGAAATAATAGCATGAGAGGTGCAGCTGGCGGGAGTTTCCCCCTCCCTTCAGTACCTTGTTCCCAGAGAAGATCATAAATCTTGGACTAGACATATGGGAGGAGGGTTAACAAAGGTGTAGTTAGATTTTGATATAGAGAGGGACTTTGGCAGGCATCTGACTTAGCTTCTGACTTTCCTCTTCACTGGTTATCGATAATGAAACTATATTTGAGGTTTCTTTTCCTTTGTTTGCTCTGATCAAAAAGTTTTTAGGCCAAGATTATTCGTGGGTACTGCTTTATGTTTGACTGCATTTTGAGTTAAAATGTAAACTTTGTATTCTTGGTAAAAGTCTGAATGTTCTGGGAAGTATGCCAGTTTTAAGGTGCCTTTTGTGAAATCATTATAAAAATACCAGCTTGATTTCAGTAAAGTTGCAGCAGAGTCAAAACCATCAAGGTGTCTCTGTCTGTCAATTCTTCGCCGAAACCGTGTCTTCCTGTCTAAAGCCTTGTTCTCCCGCGGAGGACGGGAGCCCGACTGGGCCGGTCCGTGGCACTAAACCTTCAACACTTGAGCCTCTGGGGAACGTTCCAAACCCAGACTGAAACACAAGCATGGCAGGAAGTGCTGGGAATGCTTCGTACCAAGCATTCAAGGTTTCTTTGTGTGGCCTTGGCTATCCTGGAACTCATTCTGTAAGCTAGGCTGACCTCGAACTCAGAGATCCACCTGCCTCTGCCTCCTGAGCAATGGGATTAAAGGAGTGCGCCAACACTGACTGCCTTAAGATTTTTTTTAATTGAAAATCTTCTCATACAGTATTTTGATCAAGTTTTCCCCTTCCTTAGTTTTTTTTCCAGACCCTACCCACCCAAATTTATGTTCTTTTTCTCTTATTTAAAAGCAAAAACAAAACATAAAAATCAAGAAATAACAAGAAG
>REGO01000295.1:1146486-1195728 GCA_010120015.1 Rhombomys opimus | reverse complement strand
AAACCCTACAAAAATAAAAATCAAGACAAACAAGTAAAAGACCAATGAGACTAAATAAGTAAGTAAGTAAATAAATAATAAAAAAGACAAAGTGAAACAAAAACACTATTTTCATTTTGTGTTGGCACAACCACAACTCCTGGGCATGGGGCCTGCCCTGAATTACGGTTGATATACCCAATGAAACTCCACTGGAGAAAACTGAGCTGGTCTTCTCTTTCTCAGTGGGTATCAGGTCTAGTGTCCCCTTCGCTCTCTCAATGCTGAGACCCTGTCTAACTTGAACTTGTGCAAGTTCCCCCAGTCTCTGTGAGTTCATGTGGGCATCAATCCGTTGTGTCTAGAAGACCCTGTTTTCTTGGAGTCTTCCTCCGTCTCACACAATCTTTCTGCCTCTTCTTCCGCATGCATCTTTGGGCTCTGAGGGGAGGGGTTTGATGAAAACATCCCATTTAGGATTGGCTGCTCCAAAGTCTCTCTCTCTGTGCATTGTCCAGTTGTGGGTGTCTGTTGCAAATCTTCTATGCCAAGCCAGGATGGAAGCGCCAAGCCCACACGAATAAACCTACAATTGGTGAGTCCCTGACATTTGGGTTACATGTACAGAGTAGTGACAATCAGGTCTTGAGGACTTATTGTCAGGCCTGAGCCTGACGCCTTTTATATGTTAACTGATTTACCAGGCAGGAAACAGAAGATAGGGTGACTAAACGAAGTCATCAGTCCAAGGCCATCCAGATAGTAAATAATACATCCAAATTTTGAGTGTTCATATTTTCTGGAAGACCACACCCTCTATACTCTGTTTTTGTCCTCCTATATGTCTCACCACACCTTTCAATATTATTGTACACACTCCATAGTTGAACTCTGTCTCAAATCTACGTCATCGATTTTATCCATACTTCTGTCTACTTAAAAATCACGTTTATGTTGTTCAGTAGAATTTAGAGCATTCTGTTAAGATGACAGCATCTCCTTTTCACCTTAGCATACTTTCAGAACTCAATGCACCTGCTACTTTCGTCTACTGATATTGAAGTTGGGGGAGGCTCTACAGCTTGGCCACTTTCTGCCTTAGCAGCCTAGGGACCACCTGGAGCTGGCTAGGAAGAAAAAAATCATAGATCCTGATCTGGCCTGGTGGCATAGGCTGCTAATTCCAGCTACTTAGGGAGCTGAGGCAGGCAGATGACTAGCTCAAAGGCTGACCAGTTAGCAGAGTGTTGGCTTCCTGTGGGGCCAACCCTGGGGGTTCAGTTCTTAGCAGGGGAAAAAAGACTTACTACAGACCTAATGGAAATCTTCTCTTTATTATTTTTTAAAAGACTTATTTTGTTTATATATGTGCATTCATACTCATATGGACACAGAGGCAAAAAAGAGGCATCAGATCGTTTGGGGCTGGAGGTAGAGGCATTTGTGAGCCATCTGACGTAGGTGCTGGGGTCTAACCAGTTTCTGCTAGAGCTGCTAACATTTTCAACCACTGAGTCCTCTTTCCAGCTGCACTTTAGTATGCTACCAGACCTGGCAAGATGGCTCAGGGGTAAAAGAGTTAGACCCCTGAACCCACTGCAAGGTAGAAGGAGAAAAATGACTCCGCAAAGTTGTCCCCTAACCTTCATGTACGTGTTGTGTCTCCTGTGTGCCTGTGCTCTCTCTCACACAATAAAGACAAAGTTTCAAAGACACCCCTGGGGCTGGTGGGATGGCTCAGGAGGTAAAGGCACTCACTACCAAGCCTGGTGGCTCGAGTTTGATGTTTGCAGCTTACACGGGAGAAGGAGAGAGCCCACTCGTGTGATTTGTCCACTCCTCTCCCTGGCGTGAGCGCCACCCTCACAAAACAAACGCAATTTTAGAAATTATTGAACGTTATAAATGTGTATGAAATTGTCAAAGAACAAAATTAATCAATAAAAAAGCCAAACTAAAAAAATATCACAGGATGAAAATTTATTTTTTTTAAAGAAAAATCCATATTTTATAAAGGTGTCAAGCTCCCTAAAGGATTCATGTTTACAGTAAAATTGGGAAGTTACCAGTCTACACCTTTGAAGAGAATCTCTGAAGCCACCAAACTCTGTTGTAGTTCCCATCCTCCCCCAAGCAGATGAGGGGCCCTAAAGATCACCCGATGGCATCTCCTTTGCCTTCCCATGTACTTAAGCACTTAAGCAGGATATTGGTTGTCATGGTAACAGGAGGCAGCTACAGGATGCTGGGAAATAGGCTTCAAATGTTTGCTTGCCAATTGGAACCACCTGAGAGAGATTTTCGTATAATTGGTATAGAGGGCTGCCCCAGTGCTGGGAAGTTCCTAGGTTTCCTTAAGAAATTCTTTTATGCAGCACTTGAGTACCGCTGAAAGATTGTTAAGAACTTTTTAATTTTGGTTAATACGATTTGAAGGACTATGTTGTGCTCTAAAACATATTAAACTGTCTTTCCTGTGCTCCACGGACTTCAGGACTCACTGGGGATACTTGCTGAAGCAAAACTATCTTACAGAATCAGAGGGGAGGGAAACTTTGAACACGGAGATGCTCTGCTGTGTTCCAGCCAGTTTCTGGAACTGCTTTCACAGAGCTGTATTGCTGTAAAACCTGCTGCATTGGCCAGCCTTGTCATCTTCCTATTGCTGGAAGGGCACCTATCTGTCCTTGTCTGCTGGGAACTAAACTGTCAAAGGACCTACTAAATGGCCTCAAAGCTGTGCTAAAGCACTGAGAAGGGAAATCTTCCCTTATCAAATGCTCAGGATGGCTGTAGTCTAGAGCCTAGAACGGCTTCAATAGTTAAGTAAATGAATGTGTAATGCCCGATTCGAGAGACACCCCCCCCCCCAAAGACTACCAGGAGTCGAGTCCGTTGCAAAACACGCAAGGATCTTTATTCGCAGCTTGAGCTGGGACTCTCATAGATACCAAGGCATTGGTATCCAGCTGAGAGAGCCCTGAGCCGGAATGTGGGTGATTTATAGATCCCAGTCCTTCCCAGCGCACCCAAAGCAGGGGGATTCCAGCCTGACAAGCTTCTAGTGGTTAAAACAGGAAATGGGAGGCTACATTTCAGAAATTTGCTGTGGGAAGGTGCCAAAACCATCAATGGTTCTGGCTTTCTTTGTTCTTTCTCTCTCTTATGCGTGTGTGTGTGTGGGGGGGACACGGCTGGCCTTCAGTAGTCTGTACTGTTTTCAGGAACAAAGCTACGAGTTGGAACGAGTTTGGGGCCATCCAGGCCGGATTCCTGGCAATGACATCTCTAATGAGCAGCAGGGTCAGCTCCTCCCTGCTGTTGGCTGGATCTTCCTCCAAGCAGCAAGGTCAACTGGCATGATGTATTTTAAACTTTTTAGCTCAGTAACCCAAGGATCATAATTTTTAGTTCTGTGTCCTCTCAAATGAAGGGTAAAATAATTCTGAGATAGCAGAACCTGGAGGCTGGCTCTCTCTCTCAATTCCTCACCTTTTACCTTTTACTTTCTTCTTTGTTTGTGTGCATGTGTGTATGTGTATGTTATGCATATATATGTGTGTGTGTATATATGTATATATATGTATATATATATATGTATATGTGTGTGTGTGTGTGTGTGTGTGTGTGTGTGTGTGTGTATAGGGGCGGTGCAAATGCCATGACAGTCAGAGGACAACACTTGGGAGTTGGTTCTTTCCTTCCACCATGTGGGTTCCAGTATCCAACCCAGGTTGTCAGGGTTGGTGTGGAGCGCTTTTACCCACTGAGCACCTCATGGACCCCGAAGTCCTTACTTTTGACTCAGATTTACAAATACTCAGTTAATTTGGCATCCTTTGCTTGGAGGAACTTAACATATGGCAATTGGATAAGTTAGGATGTGCTGATCCGCTCTGCAAAAGGAGACTTTGATTGATGAAAGTGGCTGATTAGAGAAGCCTGGTTCCTGGACCAGGAGCAGCATCAGAACCCAGATTCTGTCCAAAATTTGACCTGCTGGAGTTGACTCAGAAACTCTGGTGTTGGGGCCCAGAAATACTGTGTGTGTGTGTTTGTGTGTGTGTGTGTGTGTGTGTGTGTGAAAGAGAGAGAAAGAGAGAAAGAGAGACAGAGGCAGAGAGAGAGACTTTAGATCCGCCTCAGCTTTTCAAGGGTTAAGATTACTGGTGTGAGTAACCATGTCTATATTTTAATCTATATTTTAACATGTGTCTCAGGTGATATTCATGCTATTAAAGTTGAAAACTTCAACAAAAGTAAAAAAAAAAAAGTAAGTAAAAGATTCCATCTGAAAATAAAATTAACATTTAAGAATACACTTAGAGGGACTGGTGAGATGGCTCAGAGATTAAGAGCGCTGGCTGTTCTTCCAAAGGTCATGTAGTTCCCTGAAACTACATGGTGGCTTATAACCATCTATAATGAGATCTGATGCCCTCCTCTGGCCTGCTGGCACACATGCAGGCAGAATTCTGTATACATAATGAATCTTTAAAAAGAAAGGAAAAAAAAAAAAAAAAGAATATACTTAGAGCCTCACACAATGGCTCACCCCTGTAAGCCCAGAACTCAGGGAGGCAGAGGCAGATGGATATCTGTGAGTTCGAGGACAGCCTGGTCTACAAAGTGAGTCCAGGACAGCCAAGGTTTATACAGAGAAACCCTGTCTCTAAAAACCAAAAACCAAAACCAAACCAACCAACCAACCAACCAACCAAACAAACAAACAAAGAATATACTTAGAAATATCATTTACCTTTTACGGTAGAGTACATCTGTACATCTTTAGAAAGCTTTTAGATTATACCGAATGGTATATTTTACATATTAATATGTATAATTTGTTTACATTTGGATTATTCAAGTATATAAAGCCAGCTGTTGGAGCATACACTTGTAATCCCAGCACTCAGGAGGCTAAGTAGGAGGACCACTGTGAGAACAACCTGGCATATACAGTTCAAATGTGGGAGCTACATAGTGAGACTCTGTCCCCAAAAAAATCCAAAAATTAAAAAAATTATTTTTTAATAAATTACAGTGTATTCACTTTGTATCCAAGCTGAACCCCCCTCCTTATCCCCTCCCAAGCCCACCTTTCCTCCCTCATTTCCTCAGTGCCCCTCTCCAAGTCCACTGAGAGGGAAGGTTTTCCTCCCCTTCCATCTGAACCTAGCCTATCAGGTCTCATCAGGAGTGGCTGCATTGTCTTCCTCTGTGGCCTGGCAAGGCTGCTCCCCCATCAGGCTGATCAAAGAGTCAGCCACAGAGATAGCCCCTGTTCCCCTTACTAGGGAACCCACTTGGACACTGAGCTGCCATGGGGTACATCTGAGCAAACATTCTAGGTTATCTCCATGCACCATCCTTGTTTGGAGTATCAGTCTCAGAAAAGACCCCTGTGCCCAGATTTTTTTGGCTTTGCTGCTCTTCTTGTGGAGCTCCTGGCCCCTCCAGGTCTTTCTATCTCCCCCTTCTTTCATAAGATCCCCCAAACTCTGCCCAAAGTTTGGCTATGTGTCTCAGCATCTGCTTTAATACCCTGCTGGGTAGAGTTTTTTTCAGAGGCCCTCTGTGGTAGGTTCCTGTCCTGTTCCCTGTTTTCTCCCTCTTCTGATATTGGCCCCATTTACCTTTCTGAATGAGGATTGATCATCTTACCCAGGGTCCTCCTTCTTCCTTAGCTTCTTTGGGTGTACAGATTTCAGTATGTTTATCTTATATGTCTTGTTGATGTAATATTCTGGTGGAATGTACCCTTATTCATTCAAATGATGATTTCTCTACCCCACTATCTGGTTTCAATCCGGACATTGCATTGTGATGCTTATTTTAAGCATCACCTGTCTCAAATTTGTGTAAACATGCCACCATTTGTTCTCTATATTGTCAATTAAACAACCAGTCCCAATGCTATGCAATGGTGAGAATAGGGTGGGACATCCTGGTTGAGAGAGGAGGAGAAGGAAGCGAGTAGGAGAGGAGAGCAGAGAATCCAGAGGAGTGGACTTGGAACCATGAGGAGGGATGAACCGGACCTAAGATATCACTAAAAGCAAGTATAATGGGTGAAATCTGAATGGTAGGAAACTTTGCGGGCTTGGAGGTTTAGGATGGAGTAACTATTGCCCAGCATTGTGCTCTAGGTTAATTAAATAAATCCTAGTCTCTGTGTGGTGATTTGGGTATACAGCAGGTTTAGGAATAGCCCGCTGCTTAACTAAAAGATAAATCAATACTATTAACCCACAACAATGTCTAATATCCACTTATAAGTGAGTATATACCATGTGTGTCTTTCTGCTTCTGGGTTACCTCACTCAGGATGATCTTTTCTAGTTCCCACCATTTGCCTGCAAATTTCATGATTTCCTTGTTTTTAATTGCTGAGTAGTATTCCATTGTGTAAATGCACCACAATTTCTGTATCCATTCCTCAGCTGAGGAACATCTGGGTTTTTCCAGATTCTGGCTATTACAAATAAAGCTATTACGAACATGTTTGAGCATTGTGGATATATGACTAGGAGTGCTATAGCTGGATCTTGAGGAAGCACTATTCCTAATTGTCTGAGAAAGCGCCATGCTGATTTCCAAAGTGGTTATACAAGTTTACATTCCCACCAGCAGTGGAGGAGGGTTCCCCTTTCTCCACATCCTCACCAGCATAAGATGTCACTTGAGTTTTATTGTAGCCACTCTGATGGGTGTAAGGTGAAATCTCAGGTCATTTTGGTTTGCATTTCCCTGATGACTGAGGATGTTGAGCATTTCTTTAAGTGTTTCTCTGCCATTCGATATTCCTCTATTGGGAATTCTCTGTTTAGCTCCGTACCCCATCACATTGTTGCTGTTTAACTTCTTGAGTTCTTTATATAATCCGGATATCAGCCCTCTGTCAGACATAGGGTTGGTGAAGATCCTTTCCCAGTCTACATGCTGTCATTTTGTTCTGATGACAGTATTCTTTGCTTTACGGAAGTTTTTCAATTTCATGAGGTCCCATTTATTGATTGTTGATCTTAGAGCCTTGTGCTGTTGTTCTGTTCAGGAAGTTGTCTCCTGTGTCAATGAGTTAAAGGCTCCTCCCCACTTTTTATTCTAACAGGTTTTATTGCCTGGTTTTATGTTGAGATCTTTGATCCACTTGGACTTTAGTTTTGTGGAGGGTGATAAATAGGCATCTATTTGCATTTTTTCTACATGTAGATATCCAGTTATACCAGCACCATTTGTTGAAGATGCTGTCTTTTTTCTGTTGTATGGTTTTGGCTTCTTTGTAAAAAATCAAATATCTGTAGGTATGTGGGTTTATTTCTGGGTATTCTATTTGATTTCACTGATCCACCATTCTGTTTCTATGACAGTACCATGCAGTTTTTATTACTATTGTTCTGTAGTACAGCTTGAGATCAGAGATGGAGATACAAAAATACTCAATAAAATATTTGTAAACTGAATCCAAGAACACATCAAAATATATCATCCATCATGACCAAGCAGGCTTCATCCCAGGCATGCAAAGGTGGTTCAATATACAGAGATCCATCAATGTAATCCAACATATAAACAAACGGAAGGAGGAAAACCACATGATCATCTCCTTAGATGCCAAAAAAGCATTTGACAAAATCCAACACCCATTCATGCTTAAAGTATTGGAGAGATGAGGGATACAAGGCATATACCTAAACATAGTAAAGACAATCTACAGCAAGCCGATAGCCAAAATCAAAGTAAATGGAGAGAAACTTGAATCAATCCCACTGAAATCAGGGACAAGGTAAAGCTGCCCACTCTCTCTGTAGCTCTTCAACATAGCACTTGAAGTCCTAGCTAGAGCAATAAGACAACTAAAGGAGATCAAGGGGATACAAATTGGAAAGGAAGAAGTCAAAAAGTACCACTACCTGCAGATGATTTGTATAGTGATGATATGATAGTATCATCATAAGTGACCCAAAAAATTCAACCAGAGAACTCTTTCAACTGATAAACACCTTTAGCGGCTGGATACAAACTTAACTCAAAAAAAAAAAAATCAGCAGCCTTTCTGTATATGAAACACAAAAGGGCTGAGAATGAAATTAGGGAAACAACACCCTTCACAATAGCCACTAATAACATAAAGTACCTCGGTGTGACACTAACCAAGCAAGTGAAACACCTGTTCGAAAAAAACTTCAAGTCTCTGAAGAAATTGAAGAAGATATCAGAAGATGGAAAGATCTCCCGTGCTCATGGATTAGGATTAACAGAGTGAAAATGGCCATTTTGCCAAAAGCAACCTACAGATTCAATGCGATTCCCATCAAAAGACCAACACAATTCTGTACAGACCTGGAAAGAACAAGTCCCAGTTTCATATGGAGAAAAAAAAAACCTTGCTAAAACAATCCTGTACAACTAAAAATCCAAGATTTAAAAATAGATCATGATAGAAAAATATCACATTGCATTGCACATGGTGAGGGCTTTTCATTTCATGACTTTTTTTTTCTTCAATAATTTACAGGGCCACAATCTAAAATACACTTCTTTCAAAATTAAACAAACAAAACAGTACTTGGGAGGCGGAGGCAGGCAGATCTCTGTGAGTTTGAGGCCAACTTGGTCTCCAGGACAGTTAAGGCTACGTAGGAAGATCCTGTCTCAAACAGACAAAAAAAAAAAAAAAAAATGTGTGTGTGGGTGTTTTTCCTACATGTATGTTTGTGCACCACATGCAGGCCCAATACCATTGGAGGCCAGAAGAGGGTCTCAAGACTCATGGGTTACAGATAGTTGTGAGCTCCACAGATTCTGGACTCAAACGTGGGTCTTCTGCATGAGCAGCCAGCTCACTTCTGAGCCATCTCACTTACCCAAGATTTTATTACTTTGATTTCACGTGCATGAATGCCTGTATTGAATAAATGAATGAGTGCCTGCGTGTGTGCTGTCTTGAATAGAGAATGGACATGAGAGGACTGGAGTCAGGTGTCAGAGCTTAAGAGCATTGGCTGCCCTTCCCGAGAAGTCCAGAAAAGCAGCCAGTGCTCTTACCCACTGAGCCATCTCTCTGGCCCCAAATATATTCTTGATGATGCACCCATCTAGGGTTCCAGGCTTGGTAATTGTTTCTCTTTCATGTGAACAGGGAATTCCCCACAAGCAGATTGGCAGCAAGTTAACTTTGAGAATCAAATCACGAATCGCTCCTAAGAAAGAGCACTCCTTACATTTGGAAACAGCTTTTTATTGTTGTGGTTCAGTTCAGGCTAGTGGTTATCTTGTTTGTTCAGAATTTGGTGAAATGAGATGTAAATACTTGTACCGTTTGGGCATCTATGCTAGATTATAAATATGTGTGTAGATGAGAGAGTTATCTGATGGCAGTGATATATTTAGCATCTACCTCCCATCAATGAACGATCACCACCCAGACAGGAACAAACCAATGCTATTAACTCAGGGCTTCCTGTGGCAGGAGAGTCACGTACTTGTCGTTGACAGAGACACGAAGCCAGGCAGGCAGGTAAGGGAGCAGAAAGGGAAGCCTTGGGTGTCCTTTGAATGTAGCTATTGGTATAGCAAACTAGAAATGGGACATTCTGTGTGTTTGCTTCCGGGGGTGTATTTGGCTAATTGATCCTGATTTGGAAGCGGGACAAAAAAAAAAAACAAAAAAAAACAAAAAACCACGTGAAGCTGATGGCCATTCACCAAGTCTTGAAGTTCAAGGCCAGTTGTCGCAGAGTTAGAAGCTTGCCTTTCTGGGCTGGTGGCTGGCAGGGTTGTTCGTCCGAGTTTTGTTCTTCCGTATCTGGCCATTGTTTCAGTGCTTAGCAAAGTGAAGCAGCGACCTAACCTGCAGGGCGAGTTTACTCATTTGTTCAAGACTTATGATCTCTTGCCAGCTTGTCCAGTGAATCAGAAGTGAAAGCGAGGGCTGGACTTAGTCAATCTGTAGGTCATAGTTCCTTCCCACTATTGAATTTGGGCTGGCACTGATGGCTTGCACTAATATGCTTTAGTGGACAGCGAAGGATCACGGTTGCTGGTGGAGTGTGGGAGGGCTTTTGAAGTCCCCACTAACCGATGTTAGCCATGACTCTCTTGTAGCTATAGCCACTCACTGCTCTTGAATCGGGGGATAGTCTTACCTGCTGTATAGTTATCCCTATATATAGGTATCACTTCTAGAATATTCACTCTACCCCAGGGGCAGGCCCACACACGTTGCAGCCTGGCTTTGAGGCTCCATCAAACACAAGTGACTTTCACCAGTTTGTTCCTGTCTGGGTGCTGATCACCTATTGATGGGCGATAGGGGCTAAATGACTTTTCAGTAGTTAACTCTCAGATACACATATGTTTACAATCCACAGACACGTAAATGGTACAAGTATCTACAGCTCCTCTCACCAAAGGAACATGAAGGGATAATATGCCTTAACTTAGGTTGTGCTGTCTCCTAAGAGGTGTGTAGAAGTGAAAGGAGAGGCATTGTTTGGACCGTGTGGAGTCGGAAACTACTGTGAGATGAAAAAAATTGTAAGCACCAGGTGTGATACCCTTTGTCTGGCTTTGCAAACAAACAAACAAACAAACAGAGCACTCACTATGTCATATAGACAATAATATGTGTCTGGGTTTTTCTTTTCTGTGCTGAGGTGTATTTCAGCAGTAGAACGTTTACTTCCCTAGTCTGCACAAGGCTCTAGGTTCAATTCTCTGACTCCAATTTTGGATGAAAATCTTGCAAAATAGAATTTACCAGAACTAGGGCCAGGAATCCGGTTCGGTGGCAGAATCCTTGCCTTGTGTGTGGCGATGGGCTTAGAAAACAGAAAGTTTACTAGTACCACTCTGTTTATAGAACACAAACTTATAGCAATTATAACACACAACTGATGGCATAACTGTAATTCTGTATTATTTTTCTGGAATAACATGGAAGATTTTTGTGAGAATTAAATGATGAATGTGTCTATAACCTCCCCACCCTTACAGAGAGACAGGAGATGGAGTCAGGGGAAACCCTGGAAGCTTGAGGACCAGCTAGTCTGGCATAGGAAACAGAAAAAACCAAGAACTCCTCTTGCAAACAAGGTGGAAGGCAATGGCTGATACTTGAGATAGTCCTCTGACTGCCTCACGTGCTACATGGCAGGTGTGCACCTGGATTTGCACACAAGGGTGCATGCGTGGACACACATATACAAGTTTAAAAATATTTTCATTTTATATGTATAACTGTTGTTTGCATGTATGTATGTATGTATGTATGTGCACCACATGTGTCTGGTGCCCAAGGAGGCCACAAGAGGGAATCAGTTCTCCTGAAATTAGACACAGATAGTTGTGAGCTGCCTTCTGGGTGTTTGGAACCGAATCCTAGTTCTCTGTAAAAGCAACAAGTGCATAGCAGGAAAGATGGCTCAGTGGTTAAGAGCTTGCTCTGCTCTTCTGGAAAACCCACATTTGATTCCCAGCACCTACGTGAGGTAGCTCACAACCACTTATGACTCCATCTCCAGGGAGATCCAATACCTCTGGCTTATGGGAGAACTAATGTGAATGTACACACACACACACACACACACACACACACACACACACACACTAAGAGCAGCAAGTACTCTTAACCCCTGAGCCGTGCCTTGAGCTTAGCTTTTTGTTTTGTTTTGAGACAGGGTCTCAGTATGCAGCCCTGGCAGTCACAGATATTGACTGTCTCTACCGCCATGCATGTGCTAGCACGCCTGGATCACAAAGACTTTTTTGTTTTTTGTTTTGTTTTGTGTTTGTTTGTTTGTTTGTTTTTGAAACAGGGTTTCTGGGACTGAAGAGATGACTCAGAGGTTAAGAACACTGGCTCCTCTTCTAGAGGTCCTGAGTTCAATTCCCAGCAACCACATGGTGGCTCATAACCACCTATAATGAGATCTGATGCCCTCTTCCGGTGTGCAGTCACACATGCAGGCAGAATTCTGTATAAATAATAAATAAATAAATCTTAAAAAAAAATAAAAGTAAAAAAGAAAAGAGACAGAGTTTCTCTGTGTAGCCTTGAGCCTTGACTGTCCTGGACTCAATTTGTACATCAGGTTGGTCTTGAACTCACAGGGATTTGAAAGTGTGCTTGGTGGTGTAAGACCAGAGCTAAGGATAGAGGGACGCTTGGATCAGGAGTTCAAAGTCACCCTGAGCTACATACCAAGTTTGGAGCTAGGCAATAAAACCCTGTCTCAAAAGAAAAAGGAAATAAAAGGTGATTTCTTAGGCTTTGGGACTAAAGGTCATAGTATATGTAATTCCTCCTTTTCTTGGATTTTGTTTTTCATGGTTTTAATTACCCAAATGGTCTAGTATGTCCACCATCAAAACTACTAAATGGAAAATTCTGGAAATAAATAATTTGCAAGTATTAAACTATATGCCATTGTGGCCTGATAAAATCACTCTCCGTTCTGCTGTGTCCTGTCCTGAGTTTGAATCATCTAGGTGCCTATGGCATAAACATTCTCCACTCTTAGCCATCTCAGCTATAAGATCAACTGCGGTATGGCAGGGTTGGCGTTCAAGTGACATATTTTCTATTTGATAACGGCTCCAAAGAGCAGGGGTGATAAATGCTGATAACTTAGATATGCTGAAAGGAAGATATGAAGTGCTTTCCTTAAGTTAAAAGGCAAAGGGTGTTGACTTAGTATGAAAACAGGTTAGTAAAAACAAATCCTCTGCCTGTTTTTAAATTTTTAATCTCATTATTTTTAAAATTATGTATATATGTGTGTGTGCATGGAGGAGGGGGCCTTGTCCACTCCCTTGAAGCTGGAGTTGAAGTAGTTGTAAGCTGCCCCGTGTGGGTGCTGGGAATCAAACTTACGTCCTCTGGAAGAAGAGTACATGCTCTTACCCATTGAGCTGTCTCTGCAGCCCTATACGTGGATTTCTGAAGAAAGGGAAAGAAAACTGTCCTAGGCCTTAGCTTATATCTCAAACTTCAAAATACCTGACCACCACGTCTATAACTGAGATGGAAAATGCAATCATTTGTGCATGTGTAGAAAAAAAAAAAAACCCACACAGTATCTATAGGGTTTGTATCATTTCTGGTCTCGGGCATCAGTTGGAAGGCTTGGAACACATCACAGATGGAGGCTACTGTATTAAGATGTGGGGGAAGAGGAAAAGGGTAAAATTAGTTGCATAGACCTACTTAATAATTTGATTTCGCCTAGCCTCTGCAGTTAACTCCATTGTACAGAAATCTGAATATCATTAGAGCCACATAAGCACTTTGGAATGCATAAATGAGAGCCCATGCCAGCAGCACAAGAATGACTTACCCACAAATGAAAGATTCACTCTATGGAAAAAGCAAATTATTCAAAGGAGCCTAAAAATAAACTTTCTGTACCTGAGAGGGAATGAACTATCAAGCAATTAGAATGAAAGTGATTAAAGTATTCTCTTGTAGACATATCCAGAAATGATATTAAAATATCATTTAAACATATGCTGAAATTAAGGACAGGGTGTGTTTGTGGCTCATTTTCTTCCATATTCATTTACTATTATTAAAAATTTCACTAAATGATCTCTTAAAAAAGTTTTGCAAGTTAATATCATCATTAGAAGGGCCTAGTATAGTGCATGCCTGCAATCCCAGCACTTAGGTGGTGGAGGAAGGAGGAGCAAGAGTTCAAGGTCATTCTCTCTCTCTCTTTCTCTGAGACAGGGCCTCACTGTGTAGCCCCGGCTGTCTTGGAACTTGCTATATAGATCAGATTGGCTAGGAACTCACAGAGATCTACCAGTCTCTGCCTGTGGAGTGCTGGGATTAAGGGAATGTGCCACCACACCTGGCTTCATTCAAAGTCATTCTTGCCTCTATATTGAGTTTGAGGCAAACTTGGGTTGCCTGAGACCCTATTCCAAAAACCTGAGTATTTATAGGCTTTGGATGAACATATTTCGTGTTTTTTATTGGTTAGTGATTTAATAAATTGATATCAAATTGATATCTCCTGGATAAGTTGTTAAATCCACCTAAATAAGCCCAAAGCTGCAATCAAAGAGGTTACTTTTCATAAACAGTCCAAAGAGCAGATTTTATTTATTTGTTTGTTTGTTTTTGAGACAGGGTTATTCTATGTAGCCCCAACTGTCCTGAAATTTGCTATGTAGAACAGGCTGGCCTGAAACTCATTGAAATCTGCTTGCCTCTGCCTCTAGAGGGCTGGGATTAACTGGCAGGTGTTATGATGGATAATTAATTTTGCCATAAGGTTTTGAAAACATATAAGGATTTAGGAGATCCAACCTAAGGAAGAGAATTTCTATCTACTTCAGTTGAGCCAAGTTTTTGAGTGGTGCCTATTTTTCAGTAAGACAATCTGGTCATGAGGCTGTCAATGGGATGCCACGAAAGAGGACACAGCTCCCCATTGTCATCCCCCCCACCCAGCAGTCTGAGGAGTTCCCTTAGAGTTTTAGGGACCTTGACTCAGGTTGACCCAGGATTTGACAGCCAAAAGAATTCCAGAGCTAAGCTTAACTAAAGAAAGTGGAGTAATCCATGCCATTGTAATGTAGGCTTAAACGTGTGGGCCAGGGGAAAGGACTCAGAGATGCCATGACTGAGAGCAAGGGCGTGGGCTGCTCAAAGGCAGCCACAACAGTCTGTCTCATACAATAGTCTTCTCTGAGTTGATATCTTATTCCTGGATGGCTCCTGAGGGTACTTGGTCGAGTTCCAATGGATAAGGAACAGTCTATTCCACAGGAATGTTGGTAGCTTTACTGTAAAGCAGTTTTGCTAGAGATTCTCTAGCAACATCTGGGGAAAGGAATGAGAGCCTGCCCAGGCCATCACACAGGCCTTAAGTTTGGGCTGTTGCTACTTTAACATAAAGTATCTCCATATGGAAGGAAAATTAACTCTAGGTTAACCTCCTACACAGCAAATATTGTGTTGGAGTTCTTGCTTCTCACCCGGTGACAGGCATTTTTTGTTTTTGTTTTTTTTTAACAGTTTCATTGTGTAGCCCTGGCTGTCCTGAAACTCACTATGCAGCTTCACTATGGGCCTCGAACTTACAGAGACCTGTCTGCCTCTGTCATTACCACCTGAGTGGTAGTGTTAAATCTCTGGGAGGAGGGGCTCGTTTCCTTCTTTCATCCCCCGAACTTCCTGTCTATGCTGCCTCAGGAAGGCCACAGTTCTGTTCTGACTTCATAGTCCAGTTTTCTTTTCCACTTCTAAGTTTCCCTCCTATAATAAAGTCCTTGGAAACTTTATACAGAAAAAAGAAAATCACGGAAGAAAAATGCAGAGAAAGCGGCTTTCAGAAATTTCCTCTTAAAGTGGGATTTGAAAGGCGAATACTTGGGAACATAATCTATTGTAAGGGAAAGCATAACTCATTACGATAAATACTGGTTCTCAGACATTACTTAAGGGGTCGTATAACCAGATTTCTTCTCAGACAACGGAAAGCATATTGAAAAGCCATTTAGTTAATGGAATGTAGTCTTCAAACGAGCCTTAAAATACAGTGGGATGCACTGTGCAGCACTTTCTCATTTGAAAGGCATCACACACCAAATCCTTTAATATTCACAGCAGTCCTGTGAAAAAACGCCCTGTGTGCTCTTGAACCACAGAGGGCAGTGGAGGCGCCAGGACCCGCCCAGCTGAGGCCACCACCGGACTTCTGTGCGAGCTTTGCAAGGTTAGACAAGCATCCTGCAGCTCAGCTAATTCCAGCCTCTGGGATCCCGTGGCGAGGAGCAGAGAGTGACTGCCGCCTCAGCTTACTCACAGGCTGCAAGAAAGTACGCTGGCTCTTTGGGAACTCTTAGGGCGGCACCTATCAAGGGCGGCAGAGCAATCTGGGTTTGGACCTCCAAACCTTGAGCAAACCCAAACCATTGAGCGTGACCTTCGGACAGCATTTTGAACCTCAGCTTTCTATCAAAAAAAGCACCTATACCAGAGGTTCTCAACCTGTGAGTGGTGACACCGTTTTTTTTTGGGGGGTTGTCAAGCGACCCTTTCATAGGGGACACACGAGATATCTTGCATACCATATATTTACACTACGACTCATAATTATGAAGTAGCAACGAAAATAATCTTTTTGTTTGTTTTTCGAGACAGGGTTTATCTGTGTAGCCTTGGCTGTGGTGGACTCACTTTATAGACCAGGCTGGCCTGAAACTTAGAGATCTGCCTGCCTCTGCCTCTCTGAGTGCTGGGATCACAGGCGTGAGCCAGGCGTCGCCACAACATGAGGAACTGTATTAAAGGGTTGCGACATTAGGAAGCTTGAGAACCACTTACATATGCTTTGCTTCATTCCATGGGGTCTTTACTGACAATTGGACAAAGGATCGCTTGGGTCACAGAAAGCATTAGTGAACCGGCGGCTCCAAATACTTTGGCACTCTCAGGAAACTACCTGTGTAGGCTTAAGGAATCTTTGCAAAATGGATGCAGCGTACACTACAGTTTTCAAAGTAGCAACGATCACTTTGCAAATGCAAAAAACAAAAACAAAAACAATCCCCGCTCTGTACTCTCCGTGGTACTTGTTTTCACAAGGTTGACTTGGAGGAGAGGATCAGAAGCTGGGGAAAAAATCAAGAGGGATTGGAGAGAGAGGCGGGGCGACCTCGCTGTGCTTGCAATAGCTCAGGTTCGAGTCGTACCCAGGACGCTCGCCCGTGCGCACACGGCTGGGCTTAGAAGCCACGGTCCAGACCCACCAGACCCGCTCCGGGAAGCTGGCGAAAGGCGCTGGGAAAAGAAAAGCCCGGAAGCAGGGGGCGGGGCCTTGGGGCGGGCCTATGGGAAGTTGGGGGCGGGCCCCGCGGCGAGGGGGCGGGGTCCAACAGAGTTTCTCCGCTGCGCGCGCCACGTCTCCCTCAGCGAGCGTGTGGAGGAACCGGCCGGGGAGGGAACAGCCGCGTGGGGCGGGAACTAGCTCCTCTCGCGAGAGTTGGCGACGGCCGCGGCGGCGGCGGCGGCGGCGTGTCCGTGAGAGCGGCGTGGGGGTGGGGAGGAGAGGCGGCGGCGGCGGCGGCGGCGGCGGCGGCGGCGGCGGTGGCGGCGGCGGCGGCGGCGTCCGAGCTACGCCACACGGGGCCGGGGCGCCGGGAGCCGGAGCGCAGCGCGGGGTCGTGGCGGCGGCGCTGAGGGGAGCGTGGTGGAGGAGGCGGAGCCATGGCGGGCCAGCAGTTCCAGTACGATGACAGCGGGAACACCTTCTTCTACTTCCTCACCTCCTTCGTGGGGCTCATCGTGATCCCCGCCACCTACTACCTCTGGCCGCGAGACCAGAATGCGGGTGAGTCGCGCCGGCGGCCCGCCCCGGGCGCGCTCGGGAGGACGCCCCGGGCCGCGCCGTCCCGGCCGCCGGTGCTGCCCCGCGTCCCGGTGACGCCGCCCGCGCGGCCGGGCCTGAGGGCCGCCGTCCGCGGGGCCGGAGCTCGGCGGCGATTTGCCCCTGCACGGTCCACGGGAGTCGAGCCCGGGCTCGTCCCGCGTTGTTCCGGGCGACCCTCGCCTGCTGCCCCTTTGTCTTCCCCGCCCCGGCTTTTGTCGGGTGTTGTTTCTGGAGGGAGCGGGATGGGCCGGGGTGGATGGTAATGGGGGCCGAGGGGAGAGTTGGCCGAGGGGGAACGCCGAGCGTGCGGGCGTAGCCCCTCGTCCCCCGCTCCCGCCACCCTCCTTCCCTCTCATCCCGGCGTCCCTGCCGCAGCGGTTGTTACAGATGTTCGGGGGCAGCTCTGAGCTGGGTGGCATGTTTGGGGCTTCCAAGTGAGCTCACCAGCAGCCCACCCCCGTCACTTCCTCCCTTTGCTGTTTTTTTTTCATTTGTTCAATCACATCGTGGGGGTTGGAAGCGCTGCCGTTATTCCTTTCATAAAAGCAAAAATAGGTTTTTCTCCTTTTCCTCTTCTCTGGAGTTTCCTGTTTACGACGGGAAAAGTGCAAGTCTGAAGGACTGTATGTAGGACGTAGTTGTGGGGTCGCTATTCCATTTGCTTTTAGTTCTTGAGTCTTTTCACATAAAACATCGTGTCAGAACGCAACCTAATACAGTTTCACGGCCTGTTAGGTGTCGATTGTAATGTTAGATTCTAAGACATATGGCACGAGATATTCTTAAAGCTGATGGCACTGACTGCCAGCACCTAATGGGTTATCTCTGGTGGTGGTAACCTTAATTAGTACGTTTGGGGCAGAACAGCGCTGAGGAAAAGCTTTCTGTGTCTGCTAAGTTGCTTTTAGGTTGGGTGTGGTGATGATCCAGATTGTCTACCTGTATCTTGGGAAAAATTAACAGTGAAGTTCAGAACACTTTGATGACTGAACTAAATGTCCTGTGAAATTATTTAGGTACACCATAGAACTAAGTAAATTTAGGATAAAGAGCAAGCGTCTCTTTTGTACTTTTGACAGTAAGTTTGAGTAGCAACAATTTACCCAAAATTACTAGCCTCCCTGGTTTCTCAGTCAGTGCTGGGTTATGAAATTTGCATTTCTGACGCTTGTGTTTTGTGTTTTTAAGTGCATTTAGATAGTATTGGTTCTTGGGTGTTGGCTGTACAAACTTTGGGTGTCATAATACAGAAATGTTTTTTCTTGACTGCACACCTAAGCCATTCTTTCAGGATTTCGTAAGTGGAAGAAACCCACCATGCCCACTGTGGTGGCTCACAAATGTTATTCCAGGCCTTTGAGAGGTGGAGGCAAGATGAGTAAGAGTTCAAGGCCACCTGCATCAGCTACATAGTGAGTTCAAAGCCAGTCTGGCAACCTGAGACCTAATCTCAAAAATAGGCCAGCAAGACGACCCAGCAGGTAAAGGCCCTTGCCCCAAAACCTGACAGCTCAATTCAGCCCCTGGAACCACAGGGTAGAAAGAAAAAGCTGACCCTTGAAGTAGTCCTCTGACCTCTACAGGAGAGCTTGTAGGCCCCCAAATTGAGTGATTAAAGGAGGAGGAGGAAACAAACAAACAAACAAACAAAAAAAAACAAAGAGGGAGGGTCTACTAAAAGTATTGTAGTTCTGTGTTCCCTTATCACCTCCTGTGTGTGGTTGGTTGTGTAGAGGACAACTGTATTGGTACAGTGGGTAGATTGGTTGAGTATTATCAGAAGCTCCTCTGATTGCAGAGATTCTTCAGTTGAAAGTGATTTTTTAATGATAATTTTAGACAACAAAATTTGTTTGATAACATCATATGTAAGATGTTCTTTGCCCCTTTCCTTAAGGGGGTCTTTGGAGAGTGCCAGTAGTATGAAAGAAATTCATTTTGACTGGGTAAGTCATGGCCTTTCAGTGTTAGTTTTTAAACTCTTTAAAATGTGGCGAGGAACTTGGTATGGTGGTACATGCCGCTAATCTTAGTATTTGGGAGGCATAGACAAGCAGAACTCAGAATTAGAGATGAGCTGGGGTCACACAGAAGGACCCTGTCTCAGACAAAACCAAAACAATGCAGTGAGGTAAAGACTGACATTGGCCTCGGTTTACAGACAAGATACTGGGGGTTGGGTACATTTCCTGTATGACAGAGACTGCATTGGAACGCTGGTTAGCGTCAAAGCTCATTTCCATATTGCTAGATTAAAAATACACATGAACTCTTGGAACTTGTTGGAACTTGTTTCTTCTTGACATCCAGCTCTGCTGCAGGTTTGCCCTAGTGAGTATACACATGTTGATCTATTTGTTTGGTCTTGCCTCAAATTCATGTGGAAATTAAGAAGGGTGCTTTGTGCTAGTCTAATCATTAACAGACTTGCTGGACATCATGTTGTGTGGCTGCTTTTATAGCTTTTGCTCATCTCATTTAGAAAATAGTCATGTTTTTCTTTTGGAACATTGATTTCGTCAGCGATTGGTAATATGTTAGTATTTAAATTAAACTTTATGTATGTTTGTAGGCAGAGGAGAACTTTTGGGACAGTTTTCTTCTACCCTCTGGGTTTGAACAATCTTAGTCAGGGGTGGCTGCAAACACCTTTACCTCCTGGAGCCAACTCATTTTCCCTCTGTTAATTTGTTCTGTTTTGAGACAGGGTTTCTTTGTGTAGTCCTGGCTGTCCTGGAACTCTGTAGTTGAACCAGGCTGGCCTCAGACTTGGAGATCCACCTACCTCTGCCTCCCATGTGCGCCATCATTACCTGGCTCCATGTTAACTTTTTAAAAATTTAAAGTATTCATTATAGGGCTTTCAGTTTTGAAGTTCACAGTTATTTCTGCTTGGCTTTCTTAGAATTACTGAGCTCTTGACTCCATTGTAAAATGTAGTGCCATTTAACAGATTGTGAAATTTAGGGTTTGGAAAATAGAAATAGCTTAGTCTTTGCTGTATTTGATATCCCAATTGAACTTGCTTTCTAAACATTATTAGTGGGATCTTTCTGCATTGATTTTAGTCTTTTGTGTTGGGCTACATATACTTAATCAACCCTTTTAGTAGTGAAAGGTCCTCTTGGCTTTTTGCAAATAGGTTGAATAAAATGGATCTATGTGAGAAAGTGATGGCTTGGAGAGTACAGATTTCCTTATGATAGTGATTCTCAACAGGCTACACAGGAAAATTACATACAGGTGTCTCCAGCTACGCTCATCTTATCCGTCTGGAATGAGTGTTACATACTGATACTTTATAACAAAAGGTCTAGAACTTTCTTGAAATGGGCTTTTGTTGGAGGTATTTTGGGAAGTAGTATATTTGTTTAGTTATGTGCTTCCCCTCCCCCCCCAACAAAACCAAACCAAACCAGTAAACAGACAGAAAACCAGAATTCAGGACTGGAGACTTGGTTCAGTGAGTAAAAGCACTTCCCCTGTTAACTTGACCTAGAGTTTTATCCTGGACCTCATTGGGAGAACTGTGACTAGAAACTTGTCCTCTAACCTCACACGTACACACTGGCATATATACACACCGCCAGAAATAGACTCAAAATGAATCAATGTCTTGGTCCTTTTGATTTACAAAGCTATGAATGACTTATGAAACAGTGCTTAAAGTTCTGGTTGAAAGTAAAAAGACAACTCAAGTTGACTTTTGTCAATCCAACTCCTACAGTCATTCCCTGTTTGCCTGAATTCCTGACTTTTTTGGTGGGGGCAGGGTTGTGTTTTAAGACAGGGTTTTTCTGTATATCAAGCCCTGGCTGTCTAGGCAGCTTTGTAGACTAGGCAGACCTGAACTCACAGAGAACACCTGCCTCTGCCTCCCAAATCCTGGGATTAAAGGCGTGTGCCCCGGCTCTTGAAGTTTTACTTTGATTTATGTGTATGAGTGTTTTGTGTACATGTCTGTAGGAGTACTCTGTGAGTGCCTGGTGCCTCAGCAGGTCAGAAGATGGCATCAATCTGGAAGTCAAGATCTGGAGTTGTGTGTGGTAGTGAGCCACCACTCGGGTGCTGGGAATAGAACTCAGGCCCTTGGTAAGAGCAAGTGCTCCCTTAACTTCTGAGCATCTCTCCATCCTCAGATAACTTTATATGTAGTTCATAAACGATTGTAGTTAACCATTAGAAGATTCCAGAGTAGTTACCATTATGCTGTGATTGGAGTCTTTAGTGTTTTAGACATTCTTAAGAATCTGAAATAGTTGCAGTCACCTCATCCACTTTCTGCCTTTGTTTTTTCCATAAATACCATCCTGTGACTTTGTGAGTGCACTGCCTACTTTGTGCCATCACCCATGCCCAGCCTATTTCTTTCTTTCTTTATTTGGAAGGTTTATTTTGATATATTTTTAATGGTGTGGGGGGGGGATGGTGGTGGTGGGGGTAAGGGTGATGTGAGGGTGAGTTCCTGTGGAGTACAGAGCAAGGATTCTGATTCCTCTAGAGGAGGCATTACCAGGTAGTGGGACCTGGCCATTGTAGGTTATAGGAGCCAACCAGAAGTCCGGAAGAGCACACGTACTTTTTGTTTGTTTGTTTTTTGAAACTGGGTTTCTGTGTGTAGCTTTGGCTGTCCTGAAACTTGCTCTGCAGACCAGGCTGGCCTTGAACTCATATTAGACTGCCTCTGCCTACCAAGTGCTGGAGGTAAAGGTATGCATCACCTCCCCTCCAGAAAAAATTTGTGTGCATATACTCTTAACCTGTGTGCCATCTCTCCGGCCCCAATGTTTGTTAGTTTTTGATTCCTTTTTCAAAACTGCCCGATTTTGAAACCTGGTGTGGCAGATTGCTATGCTTTAGATGGGTGGTGTGTTTCAGCGTGGGCATTTGTAAAATAGAGACAGAGAAGTCTCTTTATAGAATTAGAGTGGAGAGTCAACTGGGCTTTATGTGAAGTGTTTAGAACAGTGTCTGACATGCAGTGATACTGTTATTACACATTGTTTTGATTTACTACTTAAATACTCAGGTTTCTTTATTGTTTGAAAAGATTAGTACAATGTTTTAAAAAATTAATTCTATTGACTTGGCTTCTCTCAAATAAGTTAGTCACCTTTTATTTGAGGATGTGAGTAGATGTCCATTTTTATCCTTTAGTACTGTAATAGGAAACATCTATTTTAGAAAGGGTTTAAGATCTAGCCTAGTCTCTATTTTAGTTAACTCTGAACTAATCTTCGTTTCCTCGGGGTGGAAGTAGTAACTTGCCCTAGGAATCAAGAACTGGTTATGAGCTGGCTTGTGGTGCACACCTGTAGTAAGGCCAACCTTTGGGAAGCTGAGGCAAGAGGATTGTGAATTGCACAATCTCCCCCCCGCCCCCCAGTCTTTGTGGTTTTTTTTTTCTTAAGCTGCAAATACCCAGTACAGAAAAGCACAAAAGGGGTCAGAGAGATGGTTCTACTGGTGCTGGCTGCCAGGTGTGATAGCTTGGATTTCATATTTGGAACCCACATGGTAGAAAGAGAGAACCAACTCCTGCGAGTTATCCACTAAATCTACATATGCACCATGGTTCTCAAACGTGCGCGCGTGCACACACACACTATATTATAAAGGACTGGATATATTGTTCAGCAGTTCTTGCAGAGGACCCCAGTTTCATTCCCAGCACCTATAACCACCAATAACTCTAGCTCCAGAGGATCTGACACCTTCTTCTGGCCGTAGTGTGTACCCACATGAATGAAAAATATAAATGAGAACATGATGCTACAGAGTTTAGGGTAAGGGGTCAGGGTATGCAAGCCAGGATAGCTCACTCCCTAAACAGGTACTGGTGATGCTGAGAGAGCCTGGAGGACAGGTCTGCTTTGCTATGTTAACCTTTGTTAGCCATTTGTTCTGAGTTTGAGACCTAACATCACATATGTGTCCCTCATCTAATACTGAAATATAACTTTAAAAAACAAAAAGCATGAAGAAATAGAACAAAAGTTGTTCTTTTTTCTTTTATAGGGATGATTTTATTGTACTTAAACTCCCACTGAACATTATTCTTGATTTTGGTGTATGATGTTTTATGTTTATTTAAAGTTTTCTGAGTTCTCTGATCTGTCGCATTCTTATTCACAGTTCTATAAATTTTACTTCAGTTGTAACTTGTCACTGGTTTTTTGTTTTTGTTTTTTTTTTTATGTCATCCCGTGTAGTCAAAGGAAAGATAATCTGATAATTTGTGGCCAAACATATGGGCCATTCCCAGGAAATACGCTATAGTTGGAGACTGGATGTTTCTACTGTGAGGGATTGTTTTGTGTATGACTGACAGAACTGATTGGTAGGGTTTTTGGTTGTTGTTTTTTTGTTTTGTTTTGTTTTTAGGTTTGGTTTTTTTTGTTTGTTTGTTTGTTTTGTTTTGTTTTTTTAATGTTGGGTCCTCTATTTGTCTTGTAAGCTGCTCCAGAAACACCTGAATAGTGACTTGCTCTGGGGACTTGAAGTAGTGGCTAAGGCCAAAATTGGCAAGTTAGTCAGTTTAATTTGAAGCCATCCTTCAAGCCTTCAAAACAGTTGCATAAAACAAATTCTGCCAGTATAGTTGTTTAGGTGAGGAAGACATGTTGCTTCTCCCATCTTCCAAATTCTCTGTGAGGATAATTGTAGAAATAGTCTTACTTTGGGCAGTCTCCACTTGCCCCTTCAGACAGTTACATAGAACTACAGCCTTTTTCACCTCAGCTCTTTATTACTTTAAGGTGAGGTGTGCTTACTTTAAGGTGAAGTGCTCTTTGAATGGGACTCGGAAGAAATGTAAGCATTATCTGTATGAGAAAACTGAGACCTCAAGTGGGTATTTCACTTGCCTTAAGCCATAGCTGTTAGGTGTAAGATTGAATGTTGGACCCTAATTAGTTTTATACCAAAGCTTCTCTTTTAGCTGCTACCTTGTACTCCTTTAATTAAGTAATAATTGCACATTATTATAATATCAATATAGCAAGTGGAAAGTGCTGAAGGAGAACAGGAGTATTTCTGTTTTGGGGCTTCAGCAAGCGTTTTATGCAGAAAAGGTGATTTAAGATGGATCTTGAAAAGTAAAAGCAGTCTATAAGTAGGGAAAGGACTGCAAAGGCATTGGGTGTTCTGTAAATAAATGGTGAGGCTTTGAAATGTGATTGGTGCTTTGGACCAAGTGAGCCATTTTAGGTTTATTCCTTGTCCAATTATTAACTTAGAAAACAGTAGAGCAGTGACACCTGACTGGTTTTGCTTTTGTGAACATAGTGGAGAATGGTTTGGAAGTTGGGAAACTAGAAGGAACTGAGAGTCCATCTCAGCTTATTTCATTGAGATGTTAGGATTAAGAAATATGACTAAAAAATTCTATGATAGCTTGGATTGTTGATATTTTATATATTTATTTTCCTTTCACTGATTTCTGGTCCCTGAAAGTTACTTGGTGATCAGCATAGTGTAGTGAAAAGGATTGGGATGGACATTTAAAAAAAAAAGAAAAGAAAAGGTCTATGGGCGTCATACTTGTAATATGCCTGTGTACCTAATGGTTATGTCTGGTGCTTCCAGAGGCCAGAAGAGGGCATTGGATTCTCTGGAACCTGACTACAAGTTGATGTGAGCCATCATGTGGGTGCTAGGAGTCATAACCAGGTCCTGACCGAGCAGCAAATGCTCTGACTGCAGAGCTTTTTTCCACTCTCCCTTGTTTTTAATAGCAAGTTTGGTTAGCTCAGGCTTTGTTTTGTTTTTTAAATTAGAACTAGAAAAAAAGCTGGTTGGTGTTAGCTTTGTGTTCAGAACAGTTGTGAGCTGCCATGTGCTGGGACTGCAACCCAGGTCATTGGTAAGAGTAATGAATCAAATGTTCCCAACTGCAGAGCATCTCTTCAGCCCCTCTAAGCAATATAGTTTATGAATGTATATACTTAATTTAGATCATATCATCATTTTAAACAAGGTCTTGAAGGGACATTAGAGATCCAAGAAATGTGTGATTGTTTAGGGAAAAAAAATCCTGTGGTTTCTGTCCTGACAAGAAGGGGTTGGGCACCAGACATGTAGTCTACATGCATGAAGGAAAGCAGCTGGGAACGTGGTGGCCAAAGGAATCAGGGCACATTCAAGCTCCAAAGACGTGATACACATTGGATTAGTAAGTTTTAAAAATGCTTTTATTTAAAGGTTCAGTTTCATACATACTTAATCTTGGGACAAACTGAAAAGTTAAAGATTGGGTTAATTTTCTCCAATGAAAAAAAATTTAAATTATGTGTATATGTGTGGGTTTGTGTATATGTATATGTGTGGGAAGCCAGAGGAAGTTGTTTCCTTGGAGCTGGAGTTAGCTTTAGTGGCTTTAGCTGCCTATTGTAGGTGCAGGTAACTGAACTTCTCTGCAAGAAGAGTAAGTGCTCTTAATTACTGTGACACCCCTCCAGGGGCCCTCCTTTCTCCCTTTGTCTTTTTATTTTTGCGAGTCTTATTTTATAGTCTTGGCTGGCCCTAAAGTCAGATCCATCAGCCTCTGCCACCTGAGTGCTGGGATTAAAGCTATGTCCCTTATTCTCTGAGGCCATACCTTTTATTCAGGCACAAAGAAAATTAATACACACACACACACACACACACACACACACACAAAGAGAAAGTGAGAGAGAGAGCGCATAAGAGCAAGAACACTCGGAGTCCTCTTTTCTCTGTGCCCAGCCTTCAGATGCCACTTTCAAAATTTCCTGGGTTTAGCTGGGCTGTGGTGGCAGAGATCTCATTGGTTGAAAACTGAAACATATGACTTGAAAGTCATAAAGACCAGTTGGTGGTAGTGTGTGCCTTTAATTCCAGCACTTAGGAGGCAGAAGCAAGAGAATCTCTGAGTTTAAAGTCAGCCTAGCCTACTGAGGAAATTCTAGGACAGTCAGCTACACAGTTTGGAAAACCCTGTCTTGAAAAAACACCATTTCCTGGGTCGAGTGAGATGGCTCACCAAGCCTTACGATCTGAATTTGGTTTCTGGAACCCATATGCTGGAAGATGAGAACTGAATTCTGCAGGTTGTTCTCCAACTTCACATGCGTATTCATATGCCACCGCCTTCCACAAATAAAAATGTAAAACACCAAACCAAACCAAAGAAACAGAAGGCAAAAAAATCATTTCCCATCTTTACTAGACTCTTTATCAGTGAGAAATGTTATACCATGTATGCCAAGGTTACATTGTTTCTTTGTTACATTGTTCTCTACAAAGTTCTTATTCATACACTCAGGAAAAATTATATATATATACACATATATATATATATACACACATTACTGTTTGGAATTATGTTTTTGTCATGGATGAAACAATTTTCTCATAGATTGCAGATCTCAACTTTTGGTTTTTACTCATTTAGTTCAATCTAGTAGTTATTGAGTATTCATTGGTTGACATTAGTAGGTACAGAAAACAATAGAATGATGAGCGCAATATACATAGCCTTGTTTGGATAACCTGCATGGGGTGTGTGAGGATTAGATTGAGATGCTTGAATTTTTATATCCAGAGCACCGTAAAGAGAATGTAAGAGGAGTAGAAATAAATGCTGTGGAGGTTGGCTGGATAAAGTATTTGCTTCAAATTGGGGTAGTAGTAGCAAGCTAAAGGTTAGGAAAGTTTTAAGTATTTAAATTTGTTTTTCAGATTTATTTTTGTGTCTATGTGTATTGTCTCCAAATATGTATATGCATGTGTGTATGTGCCTGGTGCCCATGGAGGTTAGAAGAGAGCGCTAAGTCTCTTGGAATTAGAGTTATAGGCGGGTGTGAACTACCATATGGGTGCTGGGAATCAAACCTGGGTTCATTGGAAGAGCAACCAGTGTATTCATTGCTGAGCCATCTCTCTAGCCCCCAGAGCAGGTTTTATGAAGTAGGTGGGTTTTATGTGGCGGGGCTTGATAGAAGCTTTCACTCTGCATCCCATGCTGGTATTGAACTTGGGCAATCCTTCTGCCTTAGTGTTAAGAATGCTGGGATTGGGACTGGAGAGATGACCCAGTGGTTAAGAGCACTGGCTGCTTTTCCAGAGGGCCCAGGTTTGTTCCCAGCACTCATCTGGCAGCTCACAACCATCTTTAATTCCCTTTTTAGAGGATCTGACATCCTGTTTAGGCTTCTGCGGTCTTTGGGATGCATGAGGTGCACAGACATGCAGGCTTAACAAACAATAAGAAAAATAGTATGAACAAATGTATGGAAGTGGAGCAGCATGGGATGTGTTCAAAGGTGCATGGGATCAGTTGGAACCTCGATTCATAAAGTGAAAGCGTGAGAAAGCACAACTGGAGTCCTGAAGCTCTTGTATGCTGAGCTGAAGAGTTTATAAGTCACTTTTGCAGCTGCACTGTGTGCCAATCAGTAGGCTCTTATGTAACGAGAGCAAACAGGAAATGGTGGCAGTAGGCATGTAAAGGACATGCTGCTTGAAGTACAGCCTTTCCTGGGATATTTTTCCCCTGCAGTAGGATCACACAATCCTAGGCAATTTTTGTATCTGACTCGTTTCACTTAAGCTTTTTAAGCTTTCATGTTCCTGTATGTTCTAACCTTATCGAAACTCAGTTGTTTTTATGGCAGAATAATATTTCATCAGAATATTCTACCTTTTGTTGCCTATTGAAGAGTACCTAAAACTGTCCACTCTTAGGTTCCTGTAAATAGTGCCGAAGTGAGCAGTGGTGTATATCAGGGTGTTTAGATTCTTTCTTCCAACATCGTATTTTTATTGGTTATTTGGGAATTTCACTTCATGCACCCCATCACACTTCACAGTCTTCCCAGGTATCCCCTCCTAGTAGGCCCTCCCCTAAAAAAAAGTTTAATTTGTGTTGCTCATATACTCAACTTGGTTAAACTCACAGTGGCCAGCCCCTTAAAACAAACTGAGGATTTCCCCACCCACACCCTGTCAGAAACTATCAATGTGTCTCGATTATTACCAGCTCTTTTGAGAATGTTTTTAGGAGAATTGCTTGGTCACATCATAATCCTATATTTTCCTTCTGGAGGAACTGCCAGACTATTTTCCACAGTGGCCTCATTGTTCTACAAATTCTTTACAGCAGTGTTTATATATCCTGTCTAATACTTGTTTATTCCCCCTTTGTAATTGTAGTTTTCTTAATGCGCTTGAAGTGACTTCTGCTTCCCTAATTCTTAATAATACTGAGTTGGTTTTTTGTTTTTTGTTTTGCATGTACTGTCTGGCCATTTGCATATCTATTCAGATCCTGTGCCCATCTTTTTGTTTTCATTTCATTTTCTTGTTCATATGTAAGGATTATTTATGTATTTTGGATATCACTCTCTAGTTGACTAAACAATTTGCAAGTATTTTGTTCCACTATCTCTTTACTTTCTTTCTTGGTAATGTCCTTTGATGAACCCCAAATCAAAAAGCTTTAATTTTGTTTCAGTCCAATGTATTTCCTTTAGTTTGTTTATATTATTGGGAACACACCTAAGATTCTAGTGCCAATTTCAAGGTTATACAAATTTAATCTTTTTTTTTTCCTAAGAAATTTAGTGGCTTTAATTCTTTAAACATTTAAATATTTGGGACTAATTTTTGATTCAAAATCAGATGAAAAATGAATCCAAGGCTTTTCTGTCACCGCTCAGTGGCATTGTGTACCTGGACTTCCCCGTAGCCCTGGTTCCGAACACATCGCTGTGCGGTGCTGGTTCATACTGCCTGCAGCACCTCAGCCCATAATCAGAGCTCTTGTAAATGCTGTGTCCTTAGCTGTACATGCAAGATTTCTGCTTTTAGAGGTGTATATGATTTAGCTATGGAAAACACAGTTTTCCTCACTCTCATTCCTCAGTATGTTAAATACATGATTACTATGTCTTTGGATTGCATTGTTAGAATATATTTTTAAGATTTATTGCTTTTATATTGTATAGATGAGTGCTTATCTGTGTATGTTTATATGCATGTGTATTTGGTGGCTGTGGAGGCCAGAAGAGCATCAGATCTGGACGTTTTAGATGGTGTGAGCCACCATGTGGGTGTTAGAAACCTAATTTGGGTTCCCTGGAAGAGTAGCAAGTGCTGTTCAATACTAAGCCATCTACCTAGTCCAGAATGCTTGGCTTAAATTTTATTTTATTTTTATTTGTGTGTGTGTGTGCATACATGCATGTGTGCTTCCACAGAGGCCAGAGAGGGTATCTGACCCCTTGGAGCTGGAGTTAGGCACAATTCTGAGCAGCCTGATGGATGCTGGGAATTGAACTCAGGTCTGCTGAATGAGGAAGCACTGTTACCTGCTGAGCCATCTTTCCTGCTCCTGGAATGTTTGATTTTTAAAATTGCTCTTCGGTGAGTTGACTTGAGTTTCATTTGAGAAAAAAAAATCATTAAGTGAATTTTGGTTTGGGATTAGAATAGAATTTCGAATAATTTCTCAAATGGCCTTAAATATACTTAAATATTTTATAGTATATATTTATGCAAAGTGTATTTATCAGCATTGATGATTATAAAAATTTAAGATTTCAAATAACATTGAAAATGCTGTATGTCCTGTAGTATTAAATATTCAGCCAAGACTAAAAATAAACAAACAAATCCATCTCATTACTATGCAAATTGCTTTCTTCTTTAAGAAATAGTAAAAATAATGTGTATGCCAAATTTTATTTTTAATTTTATGATTCATCAGTGAATGTTTGACCAGTATACCTATTTTATACACATATGTCCAGGGTTGTGTAAAAATTTCTCTGAAAGGTGGAATGAGTGAGCTGATGAAGCCTTGTCTCAGTGCCTTGTGAATTCCTTCCTTTTCCCAGTTGGAGCTTCACTAACCTCTTTCCCTCCCTTTCCTTTCCATGTTACTGTTTGCTTTGCTTGCAGTGCTTTTCCTCTGGGTAGCCACATTACCTCCTTTTGTCCCCTTTTTCTTTGCTCAGATGTCATCTTCACAGACATGACTTTGAGCTCCTTTTATCAAATTGTGATATTCTCCCTACTCCCATTTTCCTCTGCTATATTTACTTTTTATTGTTATTTCTTTAATCCACTAGACTGTATAGTGTGTTAGAGCAGGAGGGTTTTGGATCTCATCCCAAGAGTTGAATTTACAGGGAGGCCCTGCCTCCCTGAGTGCTCAGATTAAAGGAGTGCACCACCACGCCTGGCTTTTACACATGTTTATATAGTACTTAATACATTTTAGACAGACGTAAAGAGAAAAGGTAAAAGGTATTTATGGGTAAGATAGATATCCAGCCCACAAAAGTCCTGAGTGTAGAGGAGTCAAAATTGGCTTTAATAGTGGCTGCCTAAGAGTGGTGGTTCCTGCCAGTCAGGGGTGGTACACACCTTTACTCCCAGCACTTGGGAGGCAGAGACAGGTGGATTTCAATGAGGCTAGCCTGGACAACATGCAAGCTCCAGGGCAGCCAGTACTACATGGTGAGAACTTGTCTCCAAATAAAAAAATCAGTTGATTAAATAAAATGAAAATAATGGTGATTCCATGGCTGGAGAGATGGTTCTACAGTTAAGTACACTTGGTGCTTTTGCTCAAGTTTGTTTCCTAGCACCACATTCAGCAGCTCACAATCACCTGTTTCCAGCTCCCAAGGGATCTTGATGTTCTCCCCTGGCTTCTGTGGGTTCATGCACTCATGTACATAACTACATACCCATACACAAACACATTTAATTAAAGATAAATGGTGATTTGTGCATGCTGGTTGACTTAATATCAGGATTCCCTGTTCTACCGACTACCTGTGGAAAATATAAAAGTTGTGTGTATTTTGAAGAAGTTTTCTTGTTATTATTCCTTCATTATTTTTTACACAGTAAAATAATCTTTCCCTGTGTGTGTGTGTGTGTGTGTGTGTGTGTGTGTGTGTGGTGTAGCTTAGGCTAAACGTTTTGGAGGTTGAAAGTCAAACAGCATAGTGCTGACTGATAAGAGAGCATCATGGTAGCTGTCAGAGTATGTAATAGAGGAAGGTGCGCTTCTTGGAACTCATTCTAGAAGCCAGAGTCAGACTGGTCCCATTATCTCTCCTAGGGCATGCACCTAGTGGTTTAAAGATCTCTCAGCACGCTCTACCTCTGAGATTTCCTATCACTTCCCAGTTTGATGCCTGAGAGAGCAAGCTTTTTATTGTCTTACCAAATGGAATATATTATCTTGCCTTCATTCACTCTGCAGCTCAAAAACTTTTGCATTTTATTTCTAGTACCATTTGTTGGGTAAACTTTGTTTCACCTGACTTTAGCATATAATCGGTTGTTTCAGCTTAATTTTTTGTTACTAAATTTTATTTATGAATTCATGCAAAACATTATAGACCAACACATCTTAGTCCTCCTCTTCCTCCCCTTAGTCTTAGTTAATCTGGAAGTCCACAGCTAATAGCTCTCTTTGTTATTGGCAACAATTTGCAACCAGTCTTGGAGTTGTTCTTAAAATTTTTTTTGGTGCAAAATTTTCTCTACCTCAGAAGTTACATGATCTTGCTCTGTGTGATGGTCACAAATCCTCCACCAAAATTCCCAGCTTTCTTGTTCACCTTGATGCTTCCCTGTTAAAAATTGGCAGCACCCATAGTAGTTATAGCAGGATGTACCAATGTACTTAATGTTATGTGCCTCATTGAAAGGTCTAAATGAAATAATTTATATAATTAACAAATGCTAAATACCATCTACCAAGGGGTGAACTATACAGACATCTTGTAATGGTAGCTACTTCCTGGGAGTTTGGAGGGAACAAGTAATTAGCATTTTACATGTAAACCATCCAAATGCTACTTAATAAGTTCTGTGTTAGTGTTCATGGGCCATCCTGAAAACATTCCTAACAGTTGAGAACTGAATGACAAAAAGGAGCCTAGTCATTTGATGTATGTTGGCTTGAGAAAAGCCCATTTTAGGCTGAGGGAACAATTGTGAATGAAAGTTTTGAGACAGAAAAGTGTTTGACATGTTCTAAGAACAAAGCAGATTAAAGTGGCAGAGATGTAGCACATGAGGAAAATAGTCTGGGATGAAGAGTCAGAACTGGTCTCCTACCTAGATGTATCTGTAAGAAGCTTGGATTTCATCTTTAGAGCAACAGGGAGCTATTGAAGAGTTGTAGGCAGTAAAGTGATACTCTGATTTACTATTCTTGTTAAGCACAGGGTTTCAAAAGTATTTATTTACTTTTATTTGTCTGAATTAGTGTATCCCATATATGTCTGGGTGCCTTTGGAGGCCAGAAGAAGGCCTTGGGTCCTCTAGACCTGGAGTTCTAGGTGGTTGTGAGCTGCTAGAAACAAGTGGTAGGAAATAAACCTTGGTCTCTTGGAAGAGCATTAAGTACTCTTAACCACAGACTCATCTTCTTGTATTTCTTAATATTTTAAAGTTCTCGGTATAGTCAATGTTACTGTCAAAAGGTTTTTTTTTTTTTTGTTTTTTTGTTTTTTTGTTTTTTGTTTGGATGGTTCTTTTTTTTTGTTCCTTAAATTTGTATGATGTGTGTGCATATTTTGCTGGCATGTATATCTTTGCATATTACATGTATGTCTAGAACTGGCAGAGACCAGAAGAGAATAGGATACTTTGGAACTGGTGTTCATATACAAATGATTGCTAAATGCTATGTATACAGGTGCTAGAAATTGAACCTGAGTCTTTTAGAGCCAGTGCTCTCAATTGATGAGCCATCTCTCTGGCCCCAGTCTCTTTATTCCTTTTTTTTTTTTTTTTTTTTATAATTCAGGGTCTTTCTAGATCATCTAGGTTGTAGGTTTTAGTGATTATTGTATATCAGTCTCCTGGTTATTTAGGGTTCTAGGCAAATACCTCAGTGCTTGGCTCTTTAGAGCTATTTTGAGTTACCTAACAGTTTCTTAGAATATATAGCCACACATGTTGGCACATATTTTAATATTTGGAAGGTAGAGACAGGACAAACGTGAGTTTGAAGCTGGATTGGGCTGCCTGAGACCCTGTGTTAAATCTAGAAAATGATTTCATTTGTATTAGGGATATAGTGCTTTTGGATTTGAATGTGGTACTGGAAATTTCTTTAAAGTGGTAAATATAGCATTATATTACAGTAAGTATATGCTTTTGATCCTCTACTATAACCACACATTGTGTGTTTTTTAAAATTTATGTGTGTGGTTGTGTGTTGCGTGTTGTGTGTATGTGCACATGTGTATGGGTGGCCACAGGAAAAGGTATTAGATCTCCTGGAGCTGGAATGATGTGGGTTGGGAACTGACCTCAGGTCCTTTGTAAGAGCAAAAAGTGCTTTTAACTGACAAATCATCTCTCCAGCTCTAGTCATGGTATTTTTAAAGTGGTTTTTACAAAATTTGCTTACAGTGACAACCAGTACTTAACGTTGAGAATATACCCCTAGGGATAATTATGCCGTGTGTTATTGATTTGTCTCTAGATGACATGCAAAAAATGGCAGACAAATATTAACTAGGATTATCCTGGGTTTTCTTCAGGCCTTTTGTTGTTGATGTTTGGCTTTTTAGATATTTTATAATAAGATTCTCTTTATTTAGAGGATTAAAAAGAGATTGTTTCTTAAACCCTTGTTTTTTTAAAACCAATCTTTCTGTCTTCTCTCTGTCTTCAGTTTTCAAGCCCTACCATTCATCTTTAATTGACAAACTCTTTACAAAAAGAAGGGGATAAAATTGGAGGCAATTTTATCTTCCAGGTAGCATTTAATAGTGTCTAGAATGGTGTTTTGCCCCACCCCCATTTTATTTTATTTGTGTTGTGCTTTGCCTGCATGTATGTCATTGCATCATTGCATGTAAAACCTGGAGCCATCAGTCATATATGCTTGCTGGGAACTGAGCCCAAGTCCTCTGCAAGAACAGTAAGTGCTCTTGGCCAGTAGCCATCTGGTACCCCAGTGCTTTTGGCACCTAGCTGTTAATACATTATGATAAACCATGGTGTATAGGCTAGCCATTGACAAAGAATTGAAGATATTAATGCCTTCAAGATATTAATGTTGAAGCTAAAAGAGCTTGCTCTGTAGTACTTGTTTTAGTACCATAAAAGGAAAGAAAGTTAAAGTAGTTGAGTATATTGTATAATTACATGCTGCTGTCCAGTCAGTTACTAGCTTTAGGAAGACAGGCTAGTTCTTATCTATTTGAACTGCTTGCTTTGTATCAGTTAGTTTGCACTCTGTCAAAGTTTCCTAGGAATTGGGAACTCTTCTGTTGGTGGTGTAGCCTCACACTACTCTTGTGAGTTGTACTCTAGAGGTTCGTGTTCTCCTATGCTCCTTTCTCCATTGTCAGCATTTGTACAAGTAGATTAACCATATCTGCATTCTCATTTAAATTAATCTGATTGTATACTGGATGGTGGGGATGGTAAGCAAGTTATTAGTGGCACTTCTGTCTTTTCCATATACAGATGGTTCTAAACCAGCCAGGACCAAAAAAACCAACCAACCAAACAAACAAACAACAACCCTCCAAATAAGAATGCAATGGAAAAAAAACAAAAAGGTGTAAAAGAACCTTTAGACCATTAGTTTCTGTTTTTCTATTCTGTGGTTAGAATGACTATATCATTTTTATCTGTGGTCTAGAGCGAAGATTCTCCATTTTCTACTCTGTAGTAGCTTATGCTTTCCCTTTTTTCAAACATTCTGGAAAAGCAAACCACTATTGTAGAAAACCTTGCTTGTCTGTTTTGATCTTTTTTATTGCTGTGGTGAAACATCATGATCAAGGTAATTTATAGAAGGAAGAGTTTATTTGGCTTATGGTTCTGGAGCTCAGAGTCTGTTTAGTGGGGAAGCATGGCAACAAGCAGCAGGCTAGAACAGGAGGCTGAATATTTACATCCTGAATTCTAAACAGGAAGTAGAATGAACTCAAAATGGTGTGAGAGTCTTTATTCTTAAAACCTACCTCCAGTGACATAGCTCCTCCAACAAGGCCACACCTCCTAAACCTCCCCAAACAGTGCCATCACTTGGGGAACAAGTGTCAAACCATCTGAGTTTATAGGGATATTTTCATTTAAACCATCACACCTATTTTTTTTAATTGATTTTAAAAAACTATAGACAGTGAACAGGTATTGCCCAGGTAAGGTAATACAGTGTCAGTGAGATGCAGAGAGACGTCAGATAACTAGAAAACTGACAATTTTCAAACTTTTTGGAGTGCTGAATATAGTCTTTTTTCTTATTAGTATTTTCTGGATACCCTAAGATTTAGAAGATGCTTGAGGAATTACTATTTTAAAAAAAGTGACGCATCACTTTTCTTTTAAAAAGCTTAAATTGCATGTATTGTTTTCTTTTTAAGGTTAGTACTTTATATACAGTATGTCTTAAAAATTCTTGTTTTTTATAGTCTTTAAATTATCAAAGTATGTACTCATACTTATTTTAACAAAAAATGAAATCAGATCTTTTTGAGTGTTTTATTTAGGTGATTTTTTTTGCCAGCTTGCTTATAACAGTAGATGGTTTTCACATATATATTTAATTTTAGAAAGTTTATTATTAAAACACCTTGTAAACAAACAAAAAAACCACATACCAAAATTAAACACACCAGAAGTTTATACAATGAGTGAATTTCTATTGTTGGACTGGGCATTTGGAATGTAACCTGTGGAGCTTGACATTAAAATTTACACTTTCAATATCAAAATATATTTTATGTACTTAGCCACCACCAAAACCAGAAAATCCAGGACAGAATTAGAAAAACAATTAGCTTTATGTCCTTTTTCATAATATGTATTTATAAAGGAAAAACTTGCTTTCTTTTCTATAAATGTATAATTTCTTTAAAAACCATGTCTTAGGGACTGGAGAAATGGGTCAGTGGTTAAGAGCATTTGTTCTTGCAGAGAACACAAGTTTGATTCCTAGCCCCTACATGGTACTCACAACCACCTGATAACTCCCGTTCCAGGGATTCTGGTGCCCTCTTCTGACCTCTGTAGGCACCCGGCACATACATGGTACACAGACACACATGCAAGCAAGGCACTCATACAAATAAGTCTTTAAAAATAGGTGTTTTTTAAACTTACAAAAGCATACGTTTCTCTGACTTGAGATCACTATACAAATTTGGAATGTGTTCTGTGAATTTTTAATTGTGCTGCAAATTTATAATATTTACTGATTGACTTGAATAGCCTTCAAAAGGCTTCTATGTTTTAATTGTGCTGCAAATTTATAATATTTACTGATTGACTTGAATAGCCTTCAAAAGATACTATGTTTAGGGTCAGGGAGCATGGCTTGTAAGGTGTAGGTGCATATTTTGCAAAGCTGAAGACCATGCATATGTTCTTTTGGCCAGGGACGTTAGGAGAAACTTTTCCTTTAATTAGATCAAGCTGTCTGGTACATAGACTTCATCATTTTTTTTTCAGTTTTATACTTGAAAATGAAAGTCTATTGAAACTTAATGAAAAACAGATTAAAATTTTACAGTGGTATTTTTTTAGCTTCATAATTTAACCATGAAAATCAGAAAATTTTAACATTATATTATTGTACTGTCAGACCCCATTTGCGTTTTGTCAACTTGTCTTAGTGATGTTCTTTGTAGCAAAAAATTCAAATTCAGAACTATACATCACATTTAGTTGATATGTTTCTTTAGTCCTCCTTTTAGTCTGGAATAGTTCTTTATCTTCCCCTGACTTTAAATATTATAGGCTAATTATTTAATAGAATGAACTTTAATTTGGATTGGCTGGTGCTTTTTCATATTAGATGTAGATTTTGTATGTGATGAATCTGTTCTTTTCATTGCATTTTGTCAGTCAGGTGGCATAATTTCAGTTTGCTCTTTTACTGGCATTCACTGGTCACTTGGTGTAGTTTGTCAGGTTTCATAATTTTTTGTTGCTGTTGTAACAATTCATCACATACAATGGCTTAAAACAGCACAGATTTATTTTTGTAAAGTTTTGGATGCTAGAAGTACATATGGGTTTTACTAGAAAGTAATGATGTTGGAGCTGTTCCTTTTTGGAGACCTTAAAGTAGAATTTGGTGACCTTTTTCAGCTTCTAGAGATAGTCTGTATTTCTTGACTTGTGGTCCCTTACTGATGCTTTTCAAAAGAATATCAGTCTAACCTTTGGTTTCATTTTTCTATCACTTTCTGTCCTTAGCTCTCTTGTCTCTCTGAGAAACACTGCTTGATTTCATTTGGACCTACTATGATTACATAATCCCCCTCTCCCAATTTAAGATCCTTACTTCACTTATCTGAAAGTTCATTTGTCATTTAAGATACTAGTTTCTTGTATGAGGGTGTTGCCACGTTGGGAAGCTTGCTTCCACATTGGAAAGTAATTCTTCTCCTCTATGATGATTAATATTAGGTGGGATGGTATGGAGATTTCTGGTTCCTGTTGTTTAGAAGCCAAAATCTGGGTACTATGCTCATATTATTGGGGTTTTGCTGTCTGAGTCCCACTTAGTACCCAGAGGTAGGGATCACATAGGGATTTATAGAGAGAGCAGTGTCTATTTCTATATTAATTCATATCAGAACATTCAGTTTCACACAAATAGTCCAGATTTAGTCCTCTGACTTTTTATATTTGTCACTATCTTCTCTGTCAGGTAGAGAGGGAAAAGTAGATTTTAGTTTTTAATTTATCAACTTTTTTGGTCAGTCTACCTGCATATATAAAATCCTTCTCTGTTACCACCTCTTCTACTGGTACCCATCTTCACTACATTGATACTCTGCCAGGTAGCATTCTGTGTAGCCATGGCTGTCCAGGAACTATTCTCTGTAGGCCAGTTTGGTGGCTTCTGATCCACAGAGATCTGCTTGCCTATGTCTGTGCTCCTTCCCAAGTGCTTTGATTAAAGGTGTATGCTGCCACTCCTGGCTTGGAAGGGTGTTTGCCTGCATCTATATCTTGTGAGACACCTGTGGGCAGGGCGCACAGAGGACTGAAGAAAGTGTCTGAGACTGGAGCTGCAGATGATTGTGAGCTGCCATGTAGGTGCTGGAAATTGAACCTGGGGCCTCTGGAAGAACAGCTGGTAGTCTTACCCATGAGCCACCAGTTCAGCTCCCAACGTGCTATTTAAGAATTCTAAAGTACATGAGAGATATGTGCTAAAGTCTTTAAAATTTATATTTATTTATGCATGCGTATTCACGCCTTGAAACACATGGAAGTTAGGAGAGCCTAGAGGGGTTACTCTCCACCGTATGGGTCTCAGGGATGGAACATAGGTTGCCAGGCTTGGTCAGTGCCCTAACCTACTGAATACCTCACTGGCACTGTGTGCCAAATTGTTTTACTTACCTGTTGTCTCATGTAAGGTTTTCAGTTTCGTATACATTTTTAAAATATGGTAAACAACAATAACAATTCAAGAAAACAAAACAAAAAAACAAAGTTCACCCAGCTGGACTCAGGTTCCATGATCTCAACTTTGTTGGGAATGTTCCAGGCATCATAGCTAGGCACTATGGAAACTGAGCATGTCTTTTTGTTTTCATGGTTTGGTATGCTGTCCTTAGGTGCACTGCTGTTGTAGAGCTTGTCCTTAGGTGCACTGCTGTTGTAGAGCTTCATCACAGCCCCTTTGAACTTGACAGGCACGCTCTTAACTCTTGAACCATCTCTCCAGCCCTTTAAATGGTGTTTAAATCAAGGAAGGTGTTATTTAATCAAAAAAGTGTAGTAAAACAGTACATGACAGTTTAAGTTTGGTTAAAATTTTTAATTGAATTGCAGTTTTTCTTAGTGACCAAAATAACTTTTGTCACAACTCTTACACAAACTTGTCTTAACTTCTTACAGATTTGACCTACTTTCCCAGTTTAACATAAAACGATTAAAGCTTGTGATACTGGATTTTTACTGCCCACTGTTGTTTCAGCTATGAGTTGATTTTCATGTTAACTGCAAATCCTGTTAGTTTTACATTTTCAGTAGATAAAATTCTGAATCTTATTGGTTAGAATATATCTTATCAGGTAATTGTTTCCATACGTGAAGATTATTGTTTCTCCTTGGTTTGTAAATAAACCATATTTTAACTTTTTTATATTTTTTGTTCTGTACAAGCAGAGAATAGGAGAGAAGTACTCAGACAGTTGATTATATGACCAAGACATCATAGGTTCAAATTAGTTTTTCAATTTTTAGAAAAATTTCACATGAAAAATACTTGTTTCTTAGTTAAAATTTCCATCTATTATTTGTTGTGACAGACAACTTAGCATAGTTTGTGAATTTTTATAAGGAATATGTAAATAGGCAGGACTTTATGTTTTAACAAATTATTAGAGTAGTACTGAAGGTACTAGTCTAATATCATAGTCGATATTAACTCTGGTTTGGCTTTCATTGTAAAAAATAATTTAACTCGTCTTTTCTTTCTTGACAGAGCAAATTCGATTAAAGAATATCAGAAAAGTATATGGAAGATGTATGTGGTATCGTTTACGGTTATTAAAGCCCCAGCCAAATATTATTCCTACAGTAAAGTAAGTAATGGATTTCAATAACAAAACATAGTAAGTACTTACTCTTTGCTAGGTCTCATGAATTAGGGAATCCAAGAATGGCCTATATGTGTGGCTGTAAAGAAATTGTAGTCAGTGAGAGAGGTGAGGTTTGAATAGTAAGCTTGAGAGCTGTGAAGAGATTAGAAGTCAATGAAAAGGGTATGTGAGGCAGCTCTTGTATGGAGGCAGTAGATATCATGTGCTAGGATTGGGTTTTATGTTGTGATCTATATGGAAATCATAAAGATTTCAAAGACTGGTATGATCACATGTGCATTTCAAGGTGGCAATTAAAATTTAGTACATGTGTTGCCAGATGCTTCATATGTTTATTTGATTCTGAATTAAGGTCAAGGTGTTTATGGTTTTCCTAAGAAATGAGTTGATTGGGCCAGGATCATGCAGTGAATAGTGGTGGAACAGGACTTCAGCCCCCTTAATTTTGGGAGGCTCATCTGCCTAGACAAGCCACTAGCATGTGTTTGGTTCTGCGAAGCCAAAGGGTGTGCTTCAAACTGGCTTCAAGTCTGTCACTCAGAGTCACTAGATTATCAGTGACAGGAACTGGAAGATGCTATTTGCAGAAGAGTGTCTGGTGAATTACCGTATCTTCCTGCCTGAAAGAAAAAAAAAAAATCTAGTAGAGGATTAAGAGTTGGACCAGTTATTTTAAATATGGTTTTAAATGATGAGGATGGTTATTAACACCACTGTTACTTAGGGGAATTGAAATACAATTTTTTTTTTTTTTTTTTTGAGAAGGAGAATTGTTTTTGTATAGAGAGGGAATCTTAGCTTCCGTGGTGTTACTCAGTGTAGTGCAACTAAAGGCAGAGTTAGCATTGAGATCAGTAGAGCTTTCTGTCTACTGTTTGCTATCTAGTCTCACTTTAAATTAAAATTTTATAACCACATTACTCTTTTCTTACTCTCTCTTTCCCCACTCTCGTTTTGTGTAGCCCTGGCTGGCCTGAAACTAGCTATGTAAATCAGGGTGGCCTCAAAGTCTTAGGAATCCACCTGCCTCAGTCTACTGAACTCCTGAGGATTATGGGTTTGCACTTCCACTCTTAGACTTAGGCCGATATTTCTACTTCTTAATCTCAACCCCTACCTCATTTTTGCTCATTTTGCTTCAGGCACCTGAACTTCCATTTTTGTTTCTGTTTTTTAAGTTTTAGTTATTGTATTTTGTGTAGTAGGTATATGTGTGCCACTTTATCAGTGTGTAGGACAGAGGACAGCTTGGATTGGTTCTTTCCCTCTATACCTTTCTGGGGGTCTGGGGGTTGAACTCAGGTCATTAGGCTTGTGAAGCAGGTGCTTTTCTTGATGAGTCATCCTGTCAGCCTTGAACCTCGGTTTTCAAGGAAAAAAAGTTGAAGGCCTTTTCAATAAGAAATAACAATATTTTAAAATTTAAAATGAATTTAAATGACTAAGTAGATTCTGGCTATAATTTAGATAAAGTTGGAAATTATAAACATTTTTGCTACTTTAAATTATTAGTGCTTCTTTTCTGACAGTATCTCTGAAACTAAGCCGCATATTTTCTGGAAGTTGCTTTCAAATTACATTTAAAATATGGCTAAAACATACAGAAGACTTTGTAAGTTATTTTACCAAATCTACATGCAGGGGAATATTTGTCTTTCTAGAGAAATCTTATATTCTCTTAGAAAATTGGACATAAAACATAATTGTGGATTTCCCCTTTGCTTTGGCACTCTGAAAGTTGGAGTATGGTTTTATTGATTGGAAGAGTTCAGAGGATCCTGTCATGAGCCTTAGAAAGGTCTGCCAAATAAGTTAATTATTATAAATTTAGTAAATATGTTAGTTCTTTTATTTCTTTTTTACCATATAAAATATTTAAGTTTGGGTACTTGATAAAGAAACAAAACTTATTTAGCTTATTTTAATTTTAAAGGCCGAAAGTCCAAGGTCAGGCATTCCCATTTGTTTGTGACCTTTCAAGAAGCATTGCGACAGGTGACATCATGTCAGGAGAATATCTTTACATATAGACATACATACATATACATATGTACGTATTTGACACTCAGAAGAGGGTGTCAGATCCCCTGTAACTGGAGTTACAGGCAGTTGTAAGCCATCCGATGTAGGTGCTAGGAACCAAACTTCGTCCTCTTCAAGAACAATTTGTGCTCTTAACCACTGAGCCATCTTTTTAGCTCCCTAGATCTCATCTCTTAAAGAAAGATTCTCTGCAACTTTTTGTGCATGGTGTGCATGTGTGTTCAAATGTGAATGTGTGCGTGTCTGCAGTTAAACATGCATGTGTCTATGAATGAAAGCCAGAGGTTGATATCTGGTGTCTTTCTTGGTTACTCTCTACTTTATTTATTGAGGTATAAGGTGTTCTAGTTTTACTTCTGTTGCTACTCAGAGTCAAGGGCAGAGAGAAACAAATGTACCTATTCTGCCTTCTCGTTGCTAGCTAGCTTTCATCTAGATGTCTCCTATCTTTATGTAGCTCAGGACTTCCTGCCTAGGGAATGGTGCTTGCCCACAGTGGGCTGTGACTTCCTATATCAGTTCACAAGATGATTCTCAGATATGTTCATAGGCCAATGTGATCTAGGCAGTCCCTCATTTGAGACTCTTTTCAGGTAAGATTGTGGAAAGATGACATTTAAAACGATCATTCAGGGTTCTTGCTAGTTGCTCAGCTAATCTAGCTAGCCAGTTTGTCCCAGGGATCTCATCTTGCTTCCCAAGCACTGGGGTTTGCTGAGCTATCATAACATCTACTTGGCAGATTCTCAGGCTTGTCCCCTGAACTGACTCCTCAACCTGGTTCTACCACCTTTTTCTACTCTGTATTGCAAACTTCAGCAATACAGAAGCAGAAGGGCTCCTGACTTCCCAAGACAGAGAAGTCTGTTTGAGATGGCTATAAGTGGGGTTGACCCTTGCAAGTGTATATTGTTGACCTATATCCCTAGCCCTTGAGATTTGGGGAAGAGTTACTAATACTAGCTCATAGCTACCATGAATTGCCTATTGTTTACTACCTATGAGTCTAAACTTCATTTAATAGTCAAACATATCGTAGAAATTGGATTTGAGATACATTCAGCTTAAGCAGCTTGCCAAACTTTTTTAAATTGATGTATAATAATTGTGGGAGTTAAGCTAGTGAGTTTTGGTCTATTGCTTATATTCTATACTCTTCTTGCCTGTATATGGTCAGGAAGAAGAAGGGGATGTCTACATAAGGTTCTCTCCCCTCTTTGGGCAAAATGTGGGCATTTATGTGGGCTGGAAACCAGCTTGAAGTTTTTATATTTTATAAGTTTTAAATTTTTATATTTTAAAGTTTAAGTTTTAAAGTTTAAAACTTTAAGTTTTAAAGTTTTATATTTTAAAAAGTTTTAAAATATGCCTGGGGATGCAGCTTCTTTCATAAACTGCTAGCCAACCATGCAGGAAACCTTTGGTTTGCTCTCTAACACATTGTAAACTAGGAATCCAGGTATGGTGCTTTTGCTTGCATAATTAGTATTTGTGTGGATTGTCAAAGTAGGGGGATCAGAAGTTCAAAGTCATCTTCCTCTACATAGCGAATTTATGGGCAGCCTGGGATTAATGAGACCCTTCTTAAAGTTGTTCTCTCTCTCTCTCTCTCTCTCTCTCTCTGTGTGTGTGTGTGTGTGTGAGTGTGTGTTTGGTTTAGAATATTGTTTTGGCCAAATGGAAAGAAACTTCTATCTCAGTTCCAGCTGTCAGCTGACCAAGGAATTTGCAGCAAGTCAAAGAAGAAAAGTTATTGTTTGTGCTGCTTTGTAGTTCTGACTATGTTCTCTTCATCTTAGGGTAAAGGATTGCTTTTGAAGGATGGATCATTTTAGTTGGATTGAAGGATGAACATAAAGTTTTTGTAGCTGTAGGTGGACACACATACAGGGGATTGAAAAATTGGCAAAGATCCAAGAGAGCAAATATATGATTGTGGGGAAAGCTTATAGAATATTTAAGTATAAAAATCTGTTGTTGAAAGTCAGGTAAGCAGAAAAATTAGGAGCCATTCTAGATGACTTCAGATGGAAAGGCTCATTTCCACATGATAAGTGCAGAAGCACGGGCTGAGGGTGTAACTAAGGTTATTCTTGTCTAGCATGGATGGGCAGAGCCCAGGATGTGCTTCCCGTACAGGGATAGAAATAAAGAGCGTCAACACAAGGGGCTTTTCTTTGTTCTTAACACCAGTCACTGCAAGTTTTGTTTATTTTATATATCTTTTCCTAATAAATCCTATTCAGTGTAACAAATTATCATTCAAAGGGTCTAAATAATAGTTCATATCATCACCTAAAGATATTGATTACTTCATGCTCTTATTGTAGTCATGTTTCTGTTTATAGAAATTGGATTGTGTTTTACAAAGCCTGGAAGCTGTTTTCTCTTTCAAATTTAATGTTAAAAAATCTTTCAAGCCAAATTTCACTTTCAGTTACTAGAAAGTATATCACTCTGTTTGAATGCTTAAAATTAATTTTTTGTCTGGTTGTTCTTCGATGGACATATTAAGATGCTTGCATTAATATATTTATGTTATATATAAATTTATATTAAAATAATATAAGATAAATACATAACCTTATATGTAAAATTATATTCACATATTTAAGTAATTTTTATATTTAAGATGCTTATATATATCATTCAAAAGAGAAGAAATTAGTTCTTTTTTAGGGTTCTTTTATATCCTTATTATGCACATTTTTTATGTGCTAACTATAAAATGTTCGTTTTGTGGCTGCTCCATGATTTGACTTGTCCCAGAATATTTTCAAACTTTATAATTGAAAGAAGGCTACTTATTTATCTGTATACACCTGACCGATTTTTAAAAATTCATCTTACTAAACATGTAATTTCTAGGTCAAGAGTAATCTTTTTTACTTTAAGTGTTTTTTTGACTTCTTACCATTTATGTATTTTTATCCAATGAGTCTAGTATTAACTTCTGTATTTAATTCTGCAGTTAGTAACTGAAAACATTTACATGGAAGACAATATACTAGATTCAAAAGTGAAAAAGACACTTTTTACATTCCTTGCTCTATCAGGGCTTTACAAATTTGAGTCAGTAGCGTAGCATAGTGTTTTGGAACTTCTTCAGAGTGTTTTATTCCTTAATCCCACAGAAAGCCATACGGATGAACTTATTTATGCATTTGTTTTTCCCTAAACAGGAAAATAGTTCTGCTTGCAGGATGGGCACTGTTCTTATTCCTTGCATACAAAGTTTCCAAAACAGACCGAGAATATCAGGAGTACAATCCTTATGAAGTGTTAAATTTGGATCCTGTAAGTAGTATTCTTGTGTAATACACATTAATTTAGCAGTCCTTTAAATACTAAAGGTCTATACTCTAAAAAACAAATTAGACATTTCCAAAAGAAATCAGGCTTTGGTCTGTTAACTTTTTTTTTTCTTTTCCATTTTTTATTTATGTGTCTGTTGTGTCTGTCTCTTCATAATACAGAAGAGGGTGTCAGATCCCTTGGAGTTCACAGGTGGTTATTAGCTGCCTGATACAGGTGCTGGGAACTGAACTCAGGACCTCAGAAAAAGCAGTGCAAGGTTTTGTGTGCCAGGCCATCTCCTCAGCCCTGTCAGTTAACTATTTTTTAAATTAAATTAAGACCTAATTCATTATCATTTGGGTATATTTGTCCTGTTGTTGATTGCTACCAGTAAGTATTAGTTTATAACTGGTGACATGTTACGGTTATTTGATGAGAAGCTACGTAGTTTAAAAGTGGTGGTGCATGCCTTTAATCCCAGCACTTGGGAGGCAGAGGCAGGTGGATCTTGGTGAGTTTGAGGCCAGCCTGGTCTACAGACTGAGCTTCAGGACAGCCAAGGCTACACAGAGAAACCCTGTCTCTGCTACAACATCTCCCTCCCCCAACACACAAAGAAAACAAAAACAAACCAAAACAGTGTTTGTGTTAATTGACACATACAGTATCTTTAGTTTGAGTTGGGAGTTCTTGTAAGAAATTGTTCTTATTATCATTGAAATTAGGTAATTCTTGAGTGTGTGTGCGTGTGTGTGTTTTGGTGAGATTTTAGTTGATAAGCCTCTACAGAATGTTAGAAGGTAATGAAGAGAGAGAATGAGCTCTGTAGAAGTTTGTCTTGTAAGAGCTTAGTAACCAAACTGAATATAATAGTTTGAGGTTTTCAATTTTTTATTTCTTTAATGGATGATTTGATTTTGAAATTGATGCAATACAAATTAAGGAGCATGTTCATTTTTAGTTTTCTGTTTTGTAAAAAAAAAGTTTGCTTATAGTCTGATTTTTATTTAATTTCTTTTTCTTCCAAACAATTTTTTTTTTTTAGATTTTATCTTTAATTATTTGTATGTGTGGGGGGGGGGTTGTTTATATGTGACAATACAGAAGCCAGCAGAGGGCATTAGAGCTCTTAAAGCCTCACCGTTGGTGCTGGGAACTAGACTTGGACATCCTTTTAAAGGGCAATGTGAGCTTTTAACCACCGAGCTATCTCTCCTGCACAGTATCTGTTTTTTTCTTGCTGTAATTATCCTGGTTATCAAGAGTATAAAATAAAAAGATGTGGGGAAATAAAAATGATCCAAAAATTGTTGGTAAAAAGTGAGATTGAGAAGCAAGGCCAGTTCTTTTTTTTAAAAACATTTACTTAATATTGAAATACTGACAAGCAGATGAAATGAGATGTTGCTGAGATTATAAAGGAGGTTAATCATTGGTTTGGTTTTGAACTGCAGTTAGTTTACTCTTGATTAATTTTGGATATGTAAAGCCAGTATTTTCTTATTTAAGTGTGGAGTTGTACACTTTTACCACTGTTATCATCAGGAACTAGTATATTGCATGCCGTATAGTTAAATGCTTGATGAAAAGAAATATATTGAGCAAAAGAAGTGTACGTATGAAATGAAATTTGGGGGACAAAATGTATAGGAAAAATGTTAGTTTCTTTTGTCAAAATTTTGAGTATTTCATGATTAAAATAGGATTATTTCTGATTGTATTGTGCTCTTATGTATTAACAAAGCTTTTTTTTTTTTTTTAAGGGCGCAACAGTAGCAGAAATTAAGAAACAGTATCGCTTGTTGTCACTTAAATATCATCCAGATAAAGGTGGTGATGAAGTTATGTTTATGAGAATAGCAAAAGCTTATGCAGCGTAAGTATCATAGGGCCTGTTACCCTGTTTAAAGAACTAGTAAAATGAGTGACATACACGATTATTAAATTTTAACCAGGTGTATTTAAACCTGACATTTATGGACCTACTCAGCAGCCCTGAAGTAGTAGTTAATTAACCCTTACATAATTCAGAGTTGGCACTAAGAGAAGTGATTTTACCAAATTTAATTTAGTATATCTTAGTGACTGTTTTTGGTATGAAGAGACACTGTGACCAAGCATGGGACATTCCCATAATCAATTCTAGCCAGGGTTACATAGTAATTTTCTGCCTCAAAGGAAAAACAAAACTAAAAACAGTAATTCAATGACTATCATTTCCAAAACACAATTATCTCTTTAATTATTAAGTTATATAATAAATGTCTTTTGAACTTTTTATATAATAGTTTCCAAATTTTTGGCATTCATATCACTTTCACAGTCTGCTGTTATATCTATTATTTACTCTGTAAAAAAAAAAAAAAAAAACTAGTTCACAGACTATACAACACTAAGTCTTTCTCATATATTGTCCTCAGTATGTATGAATACTAAGGTATCCAGGAAATTTTTCTTTTGGAATTTGGAATCTTAGCACCCAGGAAACAGTTTTAATTTTAGATTATATTTTCTAGAAAGTATATATGGGGGCTGGAGAAATGGCTCAGTGGTTAAGAGCACTGTCTGCTCTTCTAGAGGTCCTGAGTTCAATTCCTGGCAACTGCATAGTGTTTTATAACCATTTATACTGGGGATCTCATGGTCTCTTCTGGCATGCAGATATACATGCAGATAGAGCACTCATGTAAATAAATAGGTAGATAGATAGGTAGGTAGGTAGATAGGTAGATAAATAAATCTTTAAAAAATGTACATGCAAATGTTATTCAAACCAGGTTATAACAGCTTACACCTGTACTTCCACCACTCAGGAGACTGAAGCAGGAGGATCACAAATTCATGGCCAGCCTGGTCTACAAAGTGGGATCCTATCATTAATTTTTTAAAAGGGGAACAGTGCATATCTGGAGAGATAGCTTAGAAAGTAAAAGCACTTGCTGATCTACCAAAGGACTCAAGTTCAGTTCTCAGCACTTGCACCAGGAAAATCACAACTGCCTATAACTCCAGCTCCTGGGAATCTAATGCTGTTAGTTTCTGTGGACACACACAGCACACATATGTGCACACTTAAACACAAATTCCATTAAAAAACTGACAAGGTTCTGAATCAAACATGATAGTGTACGTCTTTTTTTTTCTAATTTATTCACTTTACGTCCTGATTGCAGCCCCTACTCTTTCCCCCAGTGTCCCATGCACCCACCCCTTCTCCTCCCATCTCTTCCCACCTTTTCCTCAGACAAGGTGGAGGTCCCCAGTGGGTACTAGCCTGTCCTGGCACATTAACACTGCAGAACTAGGTGCATCCTCTCCATGGACGCCAGACATGGCAGCCCAGTTAGGGGAACGGGATCCAGAGGGAGACATCAGAGTCGGAGAGGGCCCCTGTTCCAGTTGTTGGGGGATCCACCTGAAAATCAAGCTATGCATCTGCTACATCTGTACAGGGGCCAGTGACCAGTTCATGCATGCTCTTTGCTTGTTGAGTCTCTGTGAGGCCTCATGGGCCCAGGTTAGTTGACTCTGTATGTCTTCTTGTGGAGTCTTTGACCCCTCCATTGTTCCCCCAACTCTTCTATGTGACTGCCTGAGCTTTGTCTATTGTGTGGTTGTGGGTCTCTGTATCTCTCTCCATCAGCTGGTGACTAATGCGTCTCAGAGGAGTTACTGCAGTGTTATAAACAGGATGGTGTACATCTTTAATACCAGTTCTTAGAAGGCAGAGGCAGGAGGATCTTTGAGTGTGAGGACATACAGATCTACATGTTGAGTTCCGGTTACATAGTGTGACCCTATGTTTGGAAAAAGGAAGAAAGCTTATAAATGCACAAATGTCTGTGCATGTGTATAAGAATAATATAGCTTGGCTCCCCCATGAGTTGTGGGAAATCAAACCCTAAGCTTTATGTACACTTGGCAGGTATTCTATTGAGCTGTACCCTTAGCCCACA
>REGO01000295.1:1122447-1145644 GCA_010120015.1 Rhombomys opimus | reverse complement strand
CTTGATTGGTTAATTATAATTCTTTTTTTTTTTTTTCCCTGTCTTATTAGTCTGGGGTTAGGGGAAAGGAGCAAGAAAAATTCCATGTGTTAGGGTGCAGGGTTGGTAGAAAGTTTACTATAAATCCTTTCTCTGCAGATAGGTGGGAAAACCTAACTTCTTCCTCTCAATTACCTTTTATCCTGTTTTCTTCCCTTTGCTCAAACCTCATAGAGCTGTAATGGGAAAGACTGGATGGTATGGAGGACCAAGGGGACGTATCTTACCCTGTGTGAAGAAATTGAGATTTTTGTGTAGTGCTTTTTGTGATCTATAATAGGATCTGAAATAAGGCCATTTTAATTCTCTGCTTTGAGCTCTTGGTCAGATCAGGACTTACATTTTAGTTAGGTATTGAAAGTTATTCTGTCACTTTTACATTGCCGGACCTGAGAAGCTCTTGTATTTTTTTATTTTTTTTAGCTCTTGTATTTTGTATTTTTTTAGTTCTCCTGTCACTTGGCTTAGAAGAGCTTTTCTACACATCATTGAAGTTTTACAGGTGATGTTTACATCTTGAGAGCATAGGACCACTGTTTTGGAAGGAACTACTATATTTTAAAAGTGTTTAATATTATTAAATTATTAGTGTGCTCATTGGAGAAATTTTAGAAAATAAAAGCCACTTAAAACCTTTCTTACATTCTTAGAAAATGTAGTAAGTAAGTAGCTTTTGAATTTCAACTGACTAAACCTGAGCTAATTGGGAATTTATACTAAGATCTAGGGATTAGCATTTTCTGATAACAGAGCATTTCTACACACACACACACACACACACCCACCCACCCACCCCTTCTCTGATTTCAGAGTGACTGTTTTTGATTCTTGGGTTACTAATCCCTTTGTGGTATGTGTTCACACATGCAGGTGTACATGCATGTAGAGGTAGGTTGATGTTGGGTGTTTTCCTAGATCATTCTCCACCTTATTTATTGAGAAAGCCTCTCTGACTTAAATCCAAACAGCAGCTAGCCAGCTTGCTCCAGTTATATACTGTCTTTGTCAACCGAGTGCTGAGTTAAATAAGTGGACTACCATACATTTGTCAGATTTGTGTGGTTACTGAGGACTCTAAACTCCAGTCTTCATATTTGCGTAGCAGACACTTTACAGAGTGAACCACTTCGCCAGCCTTGCTGCATAGGGAGAGGGTGTGGGACACTGGAGAAGTGAAGAATGCTTTGTACTCTTCCGAAGAACCAAGGAGTTGAGTTCCCAACACTGTGTTTGGGCAGCTCACAATCTCCTGTAACTCCAGTACCAGGGGCTTTCAAAGTCTTTTTGGGTGCTTTTACTCTTGTACACATAGACACACACAAAATTAAATAAAATAAATCTTAAAAAAACAAAAAATTGGTTAATGAAGTTGTTGCATGCGAGTACTTATCTTTTGGGTATGGTTTTCTAATTCTGATACCTTGTTTTCTTCATGGTAGTTTAACAGATGAAGAGTCTCGGAAAAATTGGGAAGAATTTGGAAATCCAGATGGGCCTCAAGGTGTGGTGACTATAAAAATATTGGTAGTATTGAGTATTAGCTATTTTCATAAGAGGAATATTGATTTTTCTCAGTTTATGGGTATGAAAATTACAGCCATGAGTTACATGAATAAATTGAACTTTTCTCTTTTTAAAAGAGTTAAATTTTTCTTTTTTATATGTGTAAGTGTTCTGCTTGTATTTATATTTTGTACCACATGCTTGGCTGGTGCCCACAGAGATAGAAAGGGTGGGGGCAGCAGATCTGGAACTGGAGTTTCAGATTGTTGGGCACCATTTTGGGGGACTGGAACTGAATATGAGTCCTAAAAGAGCAACATACACTTCCTTTTTATCAAATTTATTTTATTTGTGTGTTTTGCTTATGTGTGTAAGGTTAGAAGAGGATGTTGGATCCTAGGAACTAAATTCAAGTTCCCTACAAAAGCAACAAATGCACTTAACCAGTGAGCTAGCCTGGCTGTAGAGATGGCTCCAACTAAAAAGACAGCAAGTGCTCTTAACCACTGAGCAGTCTTTCCAGCCCCTTCCTTTAGTTTTTACTTCATTTCTTTTTTTTTTTTTTTGAAGTTTATAGCACCCTATTGAGTAGACCAAAGCTTCCTGTAATTCCAGCTCTAATGTTCTTGCTCTCTGGGGTACTTGTTCTCATGTGTATGTATCTATTCACAGATATAAACACATACATGTAATTTAAGAATAATTTTTAAAAATTATTTTTGTTTGGTTGGTTTTTAGTATTGTGCTGGGTAGCTAGCTCAGTGAGAAAAGAAGGCTGGAGTTTAGACCCCTGGCACCCACATAAAATTGTTGTGACCTACTTGTAATTTTAGTATTCGGGCACAAACAAGCAATTTCCTGGGCAAGTTGGCTAGTTAGAGTAGCCAGATTATTTAGTTCTAGGTTTAGGAATAGTCCTTGCCTCTATACTGTCTCTATATCTATGCCTGTCTGTCTGTCTGTCTGTCTATCTATAATAGCTATTGAGGAAGACACCAGATATTGACCTTTGGATTCTGTATGCATGACACTTGCATATGTTTTTTTTTTTAATATATTCCTCCACATATAAATATGTGTACACATATGCCTACCATGAGACATGTAAGATGTTTTTTCTTTACTAATTTCTTGCATTTTCATAGTGTATATGAATTCAAGGCATGAAAGAATTTGTTTTTTGGAGAAGGAAACTTAAGTGTGAAAAGTTTCACCATTAAAAACTATGAGGTTTCATATATACACTATTCTGTAACATAATATATACATACATTTATTTATTTTGAGACACTGTCTTACTCTGTAGTCTATGCTACCTTGAACTTGCAGTGATCCTCACACCTCCGTCTCAAAAGTTGTACATGCTTGGATACATTCTATTAAGTTTGTATAATAAAAATATATATACAATGTAATCTTAAAGGTTTGTGAGAAAAGGGAAAGGAGCATAAGTTTGAGATATAAGTAAATAAAATTGGAAGAGTCTTTTGAAACAGTAATTTATTTTATTTTGTTTTATTTTAGCTACAAGCTTTGGAATTGCCTTGCCAGCTTGGATAGTTGATCAGAAAAATTCAATTTTGGTAAGTGCATTTAATCAGGCCTATCCTAATGTGGTTGATATGCTTTTTTTTATATACTATATATAGGGTGTAATATAATGAAGGCCCTCACAAAGAAAATCTGACATGCTGTTTAGTTTTTACTGAGTTTTGGAAGCTAATTTTTACATGGCAAGAGAAAAGAATTGGTTCCCATTATTACACTGTTGGTTTAGGACAATGTATTCTAAATTTAAGTTTGAAACTTGCCAGTTTTACCAATTTATTTTGAAGGTATTTTGGGGTAATGTCTTACTTTTAGTTTGAGAACTATTAGATTTTATGGTGGCCACATTTATCTAAGGTGAATTCATAATGTAACTTAATTTTTTCACTGTTACTCAAGCTAAGGTACTGTATGCTAAATTAAGTCATGTCTATTTCATACTAGGAGGCTGTGGGGCATCAGGTAGATCCATCAGTGATAGTTGCTGCAACCCCAAAACATCAGGAAATGTCTTAATATATTGTTTAAAAATTAATGATCCATCCGCAGCTGGGCATGGTGGTGCACACCTTTAATCCTAGCACTCAGGGAGGCAGAAGCAGGTGGATCTCTGTGAGTTTGAGGCTAGCCTGGTCTAAACAGTGAGTCCAGGACAGCCAAGGTTACACAGAAAAACCCTGTCTTGAAAAACCAAGCCAAACCAAAAACAAAACAAAACAAAACAAAAAAACAAAAGACCCCACCACCCCTGCCCTCCCCAAAATGATGACTTGCTGCTTGAGATTTCATGAAAATAGGAGCTGTTTTATTTTAATTTTTCTTTATTACTTTAAAATGTATTCTCTCTCTCTCTCTCTCTTTCTCTCTTTCTGTGTGTGTGTGTGTGTGTGTCATTGTGGTTGTGCCTATGCCACAGTGTGTGTGTGGAGGTCAGAGGATAACTTGCAGGAATTGGTTATCTCTTACCATGTGGGTTGGAACTCAGGTGTTAGGCTTTGTGGCACATGGCTTTACTTATAAACCATTTTGCTGGTCTGTAGAGCTTTTTGAAACCTTAAAAGCACACTATACACAGTTTAGCTGTAATTTCTTTTGAAAAATAAGTATTTTGTGACATTAAAGTTGGTAATCTTCAGAGCTCTATACTTTCTGCTTGTAAGTGTGTCTGTCATGCTTAGGGTTACTGTGGGAATAATAGAAAAGAGAAAGATAGCTGACAGATTTCTGATGAAGCTATAGGTGAAAATTCAGTAGATACTATTGAATAAAATGAAATGGCACATTTGTAGTTAGGCACAAGAGTTTGTAAGGGCTTATAATTTGTTTCACAGCACTACTTGTAGGGTGTGAATATAGAAAATACTTGACTGGAAGGAAAGCATAATTTATGAAAAATTTGCAGTTATCTATATGACATCAGTAAATAGAAAATTAAAAGGTGATTGTTATAGCAGACAAAAACTCTAGTGTTTGGATATAATAACAGTGTTACCTGTATGACCTAGGACAAGCTATACAATGTATTTGCACTTCAGCTATGCTGTCCACAAAATTAAAAAAAAATAGTAATGACACCTTCATTGTATAGGATCAAATAATAAAGTATTTTTAATAGTGGGTCCTTCTTGTAAATTTGAACATTGTTGTAACTGACCTGACCAAGGCATAACTGTTTTCTCTTGAATTCTAGGTTTTACTTGTGTATGGATTGGCATTTATGGTTATCCTTCCTGTTGTTGTGGTAAGTTCTATCTGTTTATTAATTTTTTGGGTAGTTGCTCCATTAGATTATTATTAGAATTTAGTCCATTCAACTTCATGTTTTTAAAGGTATTATTGTTGTTTGAGATGGGGTCTGTCTTAACTTTGGCTGGTCTGGAACTTGATAGGTAGTCCACGTTGGCCTTAAACGTAGAGATCTGTCTACCTCTGCTTCCTGATTTCTGGGATTAAAGGCACCACCACACCAAGCCTATTTTTATATTTTGTTTTTATGTATGTGTGTTTGTGTGTAGGTTATATGTATATTCGAAGAGTAGGTATCTGAAGAGTTCAGAAGAGGATGTTAGATTCCTGGAGCTGGAGTGGTTGTGAGCTAGTTGCTAGGAACTAGAACTAGTTGGTGGGAACAGAAGGTGGGTTCTCTACAAGAGCAGTACATGGTCTTAACCACTAAGGAATATATCCCTAGTTCCTAGCAGCTTCATTTTAAACAGTGTCTGTGTAGTACTTCCAAAGAGTTTTATTTCATTTCTTTTGTGCCCTGTGTTCTTTTTGATCCTGGAGTTTGTGTGGGTCCATGAGTCCTGTTGCACATCTGTCTTGACCTCTTCATAGGTTTGTTGTCTAAGATCCAATTTCATGAGAACATGAATGAAAATACCACGTCAGCTTTAAAATGGCTCCTATACTTTTCAAATGTTTATTAGAAAATTCTTTGTTAGAAACTACTTTTTTTGCTTATAGCAATGGCTGTTTTTTTTTCTTGTTTTATCTTTTAAACAATTTCTGCCTAAAACCTAAAGTATTTTAATCATGCCTGGTGATTTATGTTTGTGTTAAGCTTCTGCCAATGTAAATATTTGTTAACTAAATTACTTGAAATTTGGAACAAGCTCAAATAGTTCATGTTCTTGGTAAATTTTTGGAAAATTTGCATGCACACACACAAAAAAACATTGCGCTGCATGAAACTTAACATTTATCATTTTTCATGCTTTATATCTTGTTTGATTTTATTTGTGTTTAGGGCTCTTGGTGGTATCGGTCAATACGATATAGTGGAGACCAGATTCTAATACGTACAACACAGATTTATACGTACTTTGTTTATAAAACTCGAAATATGGATATGAAACGTAAGTAAAGTAACTTGTTTGTTGCATTTATATGTTGCTGTACATTTCTTAACTTTGCAGTAGATTCCATCAGATTGAATCTAAAACTAGAAGGATGATTGTTGACTGGTTCTTTCTCAGCCCCACATTCAGTGACTTTTTTATACAGCTCAGGCCCACCTGCCCAGTGGTACCTCCTCCATCAGCAGTAAAGAAAATGAACCCCCACAGAGATGCCCACAGTCTAGTCTGATCTAGGCATTTCCTCAGTTAAGGTTCCTTTTTCTCACATGACTAGTTTATGTCACTAATGATAGTATATAAAATTAACAAGTTTCTGCATAGCAAAGGCAATAATTACATGAGTAAAGAGATGGCCCACAAGATGGAGAAAATGTTTGGTAGCTATATAACCGAGAGAGACGAATATCTAGAATGTATAAAGAATTAAAAATCCTAAACCCAGAACTTGAAGAGGCAGAGGTAAGAAGATTGCCACAAGTTTAATGGCAGCCTGTGTCTACATGGAGGGTAAAAGCCGTCCAGGGATTCAGTGTCTCAAAAACAAGAAGAATTCTATCTTACATTAGAGTTGGTCTTATTAAGAAAATAATCAACCAAAGCTGGCAAGGATGCAATTGCTGGTGAGAATGTAAGTTAGTGCAGCCACTATAGAAATCAGCATGAAGAGTCCTCAAAAATCTTTAACTAGAATTGTCATATGGTAAGCTATACCACTTCTGGGCAGATACAAAAAGGAATCTAAACCAGATTCTAAGATCTAAGCATGCACATACCTGCTTACTGTGCATTTCTTACAATAGCAAAGTTACAGAATAAGCCTAGGTATCTGTCAACAATAAATGGATATGAAAGATGTATATATAATAATCATTATTATTATTATTTTGTTTAGCCATAGGAAGAATGAACTTAGTGCAGTTGCAAGAAAGTTGATGAAATAGCAGATAACTATATTATGTGAAATAAATGAAACTCAAAGCAAATATTGTAAGAGATTGATACTGGTATTTTGTATTTGATATCGGTATTTGTATTTAGTATTTTGGAACACACATACATATATGTCACAAAAGTTGAAGCAATACTATCTGGGAAAAGGAAGAGTACAGAAAAGGGAGGGACCAATATGGTGAAAATACACATGATATAATTGGAAAAAAAAGTGTGAAACCCTTCATTGTGTATAGTAAATATAGGCTGTGGAATAGAATGAATTTTTTGTTGTGCATACATATTATTCTTAGGTTGAATTAAAATACTAGTACAGGCACTTCTTTACAAAAAAACATTTTATGTGTTTTGTTTTGACCAAGGGATACTGATTTGTGAGAGTGTTACTTAGTCTCATGTAATTCTGTTACAAAGCACTTTTCAGCTTTGGATTTATTTACATATCCTTCATCTGTCTTTGGAACAGTGTTTTTCTTTCTTTCTTTCTTTTTTTAAACCACACGAAAATATTTGAGCCCAGTGTGGTGGTATATGCTTTTAATCCTAGAACTTGGAAAGCTGGGACAGGCAGATCTTTGTGAGTTCTGGGGGGGGGAGGGGATTATTTATTTATTTATTTATTTTGTTTGTTTGTTTGTTTATTTATTTGATAGCTGTGTGTTGGGCACAACTGTAGAAACTAAAAGTGCAATGAGAAATGTGAATACTGTTGCCCAGGTCATTTAGCCAGGAAGTGACAGAGCTGTAGTCTGTACTCCTCAGCACCTGTGCAGCCTCACCTTTTGTTTGTTGTTTGTTACCTTTTGTTTGTTTGTGTGTTTTCTCTAAGATTCATGGTTAAGGTGAGATTAATGATCATTGTGCCAGCCCTTGTAGAGCTTTTAGGACAATACTTGTGCCAGGGAATTATGCGTGTTTCCACAAAACTCTGCATGGGTCTAAGAAGTCATGGAATAAAGAAAACCTCTCACTCTTGGTAATTCATGATTTCCAGCCTTAGCTGAAGGTCACTAACATCACTAATTAGAGTACTAATGCTCTCTAGCAGGCTTCTGTGGAACACATGTTCAGTGTAGAAACATGCTATTAAAAGTGACCTGAATTTTTCTAGTTGTTTTTGTGCCCTTAGTTTGATGAATGCCTACACTCACTTGGGATGGGTAACAATTGTGTGCATTTTTTTTTTTAAAGTAAAGGGTATTTTGTTTGTTTGTTTATTTTAGTAGGAAATACACCTGTCAGTACTGGAGGTCAGATGACTTTTCAGCATTGTGCATGATTAGAAAGGTGTCTTACTTTAGGATTAGGAAGTATCTCAGGAAGAAAAATCAATAAACAGATATCTGTTTGCCATTCTATTTGTTTTATTTCTATAGGTCTCATCATGGTTTTAGCTGGAGCTTCAGAATTTGATCCTCAATATAATAAAGATGCCACAAGCAGGCCGACAGATAATATTTTAATACCACAGGTTAGGCTGATTCCTAATGATTCAAATTCCTTGATTCAAAAAGTGTATGAGGGTGAATGATTCATGGTATGCTTCTGAATAATTATCTTATTTGTCTTAGCTAATCAGGGAAATTGGCAGCATAAATTTAAAGAAGAATGAGCCTCCACTTACCTGTCCATATAGCCTGAAGGCCAGAGTTCTTTTACTGTCTCATCTTGCTAGAATGAAAATTCCTGAGACCCTCGAAGAAGGTATTTGTTACTCTTAATATATGAAGGGTTTTAATGGGATCAAAGCAACACATGTAAGTAGTCCTGGTAATGAAGCATTTAGATACTGTTCCTTTTTTGTTCAGTCAAATCATTGTGTATGTTTCTCTTTTAAAAGTCTATATGTTATGTAATTACTTTGCAAATAGTTGAAGCATCTACATCAGATGCTTTGGCAAATGTCAAAATTTATTAATTGAGGGTGAGAGTATTTTGTATGAAATATTTAATAATTGCAGGTTAGCAAAAGAATTTCCTAAATGGCTTTGCTTTTTGAGGCAGGGTCCTCAGTTGCATCTCTCAGGCTGTCCTTGAACTTGCTCTGTTGCTCAGGCTATACTCAGAGACCCTTCTTCTTCAGCCTCCTTTGGACTGAGCTTATAAGTGTGCATCGCTATATCTGGCTCATAGTGGTTTTTTTAATAAAAACTTAAAAAATTTTTAGAGGGACAAAAGTGGATTTTACAGCAAACATCTGACCCTCTTAATCCACCATTATTCCCTCATTTCTTAGTAGTAGCTACAGAAATATAGGTGTGATCTTTACTTAAGGGTTGATATGCGTTTGAAACTATCTACTCTTTAAAAGGCCAAGGGCTGAGATGTTTCCAAAGAGACCATTAATTTGACTATCATCTCCTTTTCAGCTATATTATTTCAGTTGAAACTTGTCGTTGTAAAAACGTTCTTTCTGAATGAAATCTTACTGTTCCATCACTGTTCAGCTTATGATGCAATCCAAGACTTGTGAAGATAAGACAATTTAGTTCTTGGTGCCAGAAAGAATATTTAGGATGGAAGGAAGGGACATTTTTAGGCATTGTTGTCATTGGAGTTACTTGGAAATAAATTAGTTGTTTTGTTATCTTATGTAAACATATGTAGTTTTCATTTTTACCAGTCATTTTCACACATAGAAGGCCTACTTTTTAGGTTGAATACCAAATTTAATGGATTTCATTTTAAAAGTTAATTTTTATCTCTATGGGTATTTTGTCTGCATGTATATCTTGGTACCACAGAGGCTTAAAGAGGGCATTGGGTCCCTTGGAACTTCAGTTACAAGTGGTTGTGAGCCACTGTGTGGGTGTTAGGAGTTGAACTCAAGTCATCTGGAAGAGTAGTCAGTGCTCTTAACTGCTGAGAAGTCTCTCCAGCCCCCTCAAATGGATTATTTAAAAATTATTTTTCTGTGTTGCTGGTGTTTGGACTCAGGACCTGACATATGCTGTGCAAATACTCTACCACCTAGCTATATCCTCAGCCTGTTAGAATGTTTTAAAAGTATTTTTTATTTTACTTTTAATGTGTATGGGTATTTTGTGTGTTTGTGTATCACATGTGTTCAGTGCGTGAGGAAGCCAGAACAGGGTATTAGATCCCCTGGGACTATAGTTAAAGACTGTTGTCAGCCACCATATTGGTGCTAGGACTTGAACCTAGGTCCTCTGGAAGAGCAACCAATGCTCTTAACCAATGAGCTATCTTGCCAGCCCATGTTTTCATTTATGTTTCTTTCTGGAAATTGGACTTGGGTTGTCAGGCTTGCACCACCAGAACTTTTACATTTTAGTCACAACCCTCCCCCCTTTAATTAACTTCCTCTTCTTTCTGTGTTTAATTGATTTTATTTTCATTCATAGTCAAGCAGAGAATTCTCAAAAACAGCAAGATTAGAATTGAATTTATGATTAGGACTATTTTAAAGGAAATAAGGAATGACTATAATAAATATTACTCCATTATGTTAAAAATTTGGCTTGGCTGCATCTTATGTTAGTGATGGCTTTCTATCTACATTTTACAGTGATACTGAGGAGAAACATTCTTTCAGACATTAAGATTCTGGGCTACATGAAATGTTTAAAGGCCAGCATTTTGTGTGGGCTTCAAATGGGAAAGATGTTTTCACTGTAGGATTAGAAAGGTTTATTTCATATTTTTTTGCTTTGTTTTGTTTTTTCAGATCAACAGTTCATGCTAAAAAAATGTCCTGCTCTGCTTCAAGAAATGGTTAATGTAATCTGCCAGCTAATAATCATGGCACGGAGCCGTGAAGGTGAGGAGGAAATGTGATTGTGTTGTCCTTTTTCCTGCAAGCATTTGCTTCATGGTTTAAATATTTATTAGTCGTAATTCTGTATCCCAGGTTGATCAGGTTTCTCAGATTTGCTCATGATTTTACTCATTCTTTTCATTGTCTTATTTTTTTAGTTATTAAAATTTTTTTCTTTGAATAATTTTAGTTATTTTGTATTTTCACAGTGAGTTTGAAATACTTTAATTGGCATAATTTGTAGATTTTTTTTGTGTATTAAAAAGTGAATCATTTGGCCACTAATAAAAAAGGAGATGCTTAAAAAAAGGAGACTGTTTACAGTTTGTTATTATGGGTGATTTTAGCTCTTGGCAGTGTTGCACTACATTTGGAATATTGATAATGTTAATTATTTATCATAAATTAACTGATAATAAATACTTATTTATTTCCTGTTGTTGTAGTTAGTACCAATGCTTTTAGGAAGGCATGGCTCACGCCTGTAATTTGAGTACTTGTTAGGCAGAGGCAGGAGTTCTGGTTTGAGGCCAGTCTAGGTGACCTTGCTGCCTTAAAAAGTAAACATAAGGGCTGGAGAGATGGCTCAGAGTTTAAGAGCACTGGCTGCTCTTCCAAAGGTCCTGAGTTCAATTCCCAGCAACCACATGGTGGCTCACAACCATCTACAATGAGATCTGGTGCCCTCTTCTGGTATGCAGACACACATGCAGGCAGAACACTGTATACATAATAAATAAACTTTAAAAAAAAGTAAACATAAAAATAAAAGTTTAAAACACAGAATCATTACTTACTCTTATATTTTTGAGAGAGGATCTGGCTTTGTAGCCAAATCTGGTTTTGAACTCAAGAGTCTTTCTGCCTCAGTTTCTTAAGCAATAAGGTTACCACTGTGCTCCACCATCCCTGGCTTAGGATGTTTTGGGGATTTCTGTGTTTGTGGCAGCATCTTACTATACCACCTAGGCTGTTCTTGAAAGCACTGCCACCTTGCACCTGAGTATTAGGATTGCCACCCAAGTGCTGGGATTGCAGGTGTTCTCCAAATTAAGTCATGGTACTACTGACAGTGCCTGATATTTTACTGTTATTGGAGTCTATATGGAGATTTTTGTTAAACTGAATTAATGGCTGTTGCTGGGTAATACACATTGACCAATTTTTAGCTTTTTAGTAGCTTTTAAGGGGAAAAAAAAATCAATATCCTGATCTTGTTAAATGTTAGTGTGATTTTATTCCTTACAATGAAAGTGTAAAAAGTATAGCCTTTTTGTTTCTTTTTTTTCTATTCTTTCTAAGAAAGGGAGTTTCGTGCTCCAACTTTGGCATCCTTAGAAAACTGTATGAAGCTTTCCCAGATGGCTGTCCAAGGCCTCCAGCAGTTTAAGTCTCCCCTTCTGCAGCTCCCTCATATCGAAGAGGACAATCTCAGGAGAGTTTCTAATCATAAAAAGGTTTGTTGACTGATTTCTAATCAGAGTTTAACAACTTGTATCATAAGGTAACTTGACTAACAAAGTTTTCTAGACTTGGTTACTGTGGACTGAGATTTTTGTTAGTATTTCTTGATTAGGTGATTTTACAGTATATTACTGCTATAGATTACTGTTTTGGGTTCAGTGAAATTTACCAATTACTATGTTATTTTTTACATTGCAAAGATATATATGTATGTATTTACATATAACAAATAAGAATACACCATAAACTTTTCATTTTGTTTTTGACTTAAAGGTTGGACAGTTGTTATAGTTGAGTATAAACAAAAATCAAAAGGGTAAAGATAATTTCTTTCTTAGAAAATTCAGTAAAGACAAATATCTTAAAAATATGTAGAAATGAAAAAGTTCGGCAAATGAAACTGAAGATAGAACTCTGATAGGAGATTTTAAACATTACTTTTGGGGCATGATAGTATGAGCTTGTAAACTCAGCACTTCGGGAGGCTGAAGCAGGAGGGTTGTGGTAAATTTGAGGCCTAGGCTAAGTAGTGAACATGAGGCCAGCCAGGGCCATAGAGTGACACCCTATTTTAAGAAAACAAAAAAGAAAAAAAAGTTAATTTGTATATAGTAGAAAAAGTGAGAAGATAGGCTTTGGCTTTTTTGTATTAAAAGGAAATAAATGTATAAGAAATATATATCCAAGTTCTCTGTCCTTTAATCATATTGCTAGTATGTTAAGTAACAATTTAAAACAACAATATCCTAGAGTTGAAATTCCACCTACCTTATGATTTAATCTCTGTGAAAATAAAATTTAAGGACTTAGTACCTAAATTTTAATTAATTTAAATTTACTTGATTTATTGCATAGTAAAACTTGGAGAGGCCACCTGTACTTAGAAAGATTTTATTCTTAAAGCTGAAAATAAACTTAGTACAATAGTTCATCTTTGAATCAAGATTCTATGTGAACATTTTTTATTTTTATAAATTTACTTTTTTTCTGATAAAAAAAAATCCTGTAATGAATTTATAACAAAACAACCTTAGTTTTTAGGGTCTTGCTTTGAAATACCCATCATGTTAACTTCCTGAAGTTGCTAGATTTTATTTTGGTTAGTATGCCAGTGGTTTTCATTTTATTAAGAGTTTTATTGTTTTGTTTTGTTTTTTCCTTATTTAGTACAAAATTAAAACTATCCAGGATTTGGTCAGTTTAAAAGAATCTGATCGTCATAGTCTGCTGCACTTCCTTGAAGATGACAAATATGAAGAGGTCATGGCAGTTCTTGGGAGTTTTCCATATGTGACCATGGACATAAAATCACAGGGTAAATGGAAGGTTTCCCTGTTACACATTGCAACAAGGTCTCATTTATTTGACTCAAACTCTTTTCCTTTGACTTTACATCTCACTATATTGTTTTGTCTAGCCTGTATTTACTTTGTAGGCCAGGCTTCTTCAGATGTGGAGAAATCTTGCCTCTGCCTTGTAAGTGCTGATATTAGAGTCATGCACCACTGTGTCCCTCTTTAAAACACTTTAATAATATGGCATATAAACAGACTTTGTAGAGTATAGTTTTCTCATCAAAACCTTACTTTTATTTTTGTTACAGTTGTGTTAAATATGAGGATATTGTTTTATAGTTGAACATTGGATTTTTCTTTTGTGGATTAATCACCTGCAATTGAAAGTTAGCTTGGAGTAAGGATATAGAGGATTTAACCTTAGTTGAATTCTTCACACATGGAGCTGGGCAGGAGTGTAGAATGCACCCTCTTCCTGTGGTTTTCTTCATAACTCATGTCATGTCCATTCCTGTCTTAACCCTGTCTATGCTGTGCACTCTTCCCTCATTAAAACACTAGTTGCAATCTCAAGTGCCTTTGGGGCTGAAATCCTGCATCAGGATCCATTGGCAGCTCCTTCAGTGTTTTTTCAGTGGAGTCCTGGTATCCTCTTTTAATTGCTTAACTCCAAAAAATGGAAGAGCTGTCCAAGTGTGATGAAAAGAGGAGATGTTTTGTATATATTATTAAAGAAAGTTATTTAGTGCTGAAATTCAAATTTATCTATAGTAACCTTTGAAAATTACTGTGCTTTGTGTTTCTTGTGTTTTTTCATCTTTATCTTTATGTCTGTTTTAAGTAAAAACACTTAATTTTCTACTGACATAATTGCCCTGTTACCATTTTAGTAGCTGAGTAGTATTTTTGAACATAGAATTACAGATATTGGTTTATTCTGTCTTTGTGGTATTGGTGTAGATCTGAGTTGTACCATTCACAATTCACTGTTGAACAAACCTTTTTCTTAGGTACCAAGGATATATGAACATGGCTAGGAATAATGACTGTCTTTAAAGAATTCATCATCTAGCTGATTATAGGATTAAAAACAGCGGCCATAATGGATGCTTAGTGTGTGTGATGACAAGTACTGCCCTTATATTGATATAGAGAACACTGAGTGCTCTGTATTTTTTCTGCCATCTGGAGAGCCATGCTAATGCACTTTGCCCTACTGAGTTTGTATTCTAACATAAGTAAAGGATTTCCGATAATTGGGATGCTAGGGACAGGGAAGCAAACACTGTCATCTGGTTTCAGTTTGCTAATGTATAGACATTTACAAAGTTATTTATGTATAGTAAATACTTTGAACAACTTTCCTTTAAGATTGGTGAGGCTTTAGACTTTGGGAGTTTCCTTTAAGATTGGTGAGGCTTTAGACTTTAAGTCACTAAATGCTATGTTTAGGGGCTGGAGAGGGGCCTTAGAGGTTAAGTGCACCTTCTGTGACAGGCAGCGGTGGCCCATTCTTTTAATCCCAGAGCTCGGGAGGCAGAGGCAGGAGGATCGCTGTGAGTTTGAGGCCAGCCTGGTCTACAGAGTGAGTTTCAGGACAGCCAGGACTACACAGAGAAACCTGCCCCCCCCCCCCCCGCTCCCGAACAAAAACTCTACTGCTTTTGCAAAGGACCCGGGTTCAATTAAAGCTCCTCCGCTTAGTGACTCACATCCACCTGTAACTGCTTGAGCGCCAGCCGCACATGTGCACATGCATACTGCAGGCTCTCACACTAAACACTAAACAAAAACAAGCTTTAACAATGCACTTATGCTTTTAGTTTTTTAACCAAATCTAGTTTGGCGCATAAGTGACTTTGTTATAATCAATCAGTGTAAAACATATATGTTTAGAAAAAAAATGTTAGATGAGTTTGTCTTCAAGGAAGTTTGTTTTACTGTGTTATTTGAATATGTCACAGGAGTCACATAGTTTGAAGGAGGAGTGGAGAATATAACACCAGTGCTTAATATGGTGGGGGATATAATGATCCCCTTATCACTAGAGGCCACATAGTAGCTCCTGGCAGGCTTTTTCCCCCCCTTTCTTTACTCTGAAACACCAAATACATGTACTCATTGATGTACATGTGTAGCAGATGTCACAGGTACTGCAGAATGAAAAATGTAGATGATAAGTGGTCCAGGTTTCAGTTCTGATAATGGACACTTGCAGGGTAAAGAAAGGATAGTATACCCTTTCTTGAGCCACACAGTCAAACCTCACAACCAGTAGTGCAGTTAGCAGTTACAAGTTGTTGGAGACTGCTGTTTTCCATATGCTGGTGTGTAATAAAGGCCAGAACAGGGTACTGAACCAAATCTGTAAGCCAGGCACATTTTTCTACAATTGATACCATTTGAATATAAGGTATGAATAGTAATTATTTTTCTCATTGCTTTAGTAAGATTCCTTACAAGCAACATAAGGGGAAAATGGGGAAAAGGTTTATACTGGCTCATGGTTTGAGAGATATAGTCCATTGTGTTGAGGAAATCTTGGTGTAGAGGAGGGATGTGTGTTACATGCATGGATGTATGCATGCAGAGGCCAGAGCAAGATGTTTAGTGGCTTTTCCTCTTTTCCTTGTTGCATAGAAGTAGGGTCTCTCACTAGAAGCTAGCCTTTTTAGCTAGTCTGACAGCAAGCTAGCTTTCAGATTCCATCAATCTTCACCCCACTCCTCACCCTTCCCCACCCCCAATGCTGACATTACACATATGTTACATGCCTGACTTTTCATGAAGGTGCAGACAAGTCACACTCTGGACCTAATGCTTGCAGAGCAAGTACTTTCACCCGCTGAGCTATCTTCTTTGCTCTTTCAGTTACTTTTCTGTTGCTGTGAAGAGACCATGACCAAGACAGCTTACAAAAGAAAGCATTTATTTGGGGCTTACTTAGAGTTTCAGAGGGTGAGTCAGTGACCTTCAGGCAGGCAGAAACGGCACTGGAGCAGCAGTTGAGAGCTTACTTCCTGATCTGTGAGTTGAAGACATAGAGAGAGCATGCAAGGTTAGGACTGGTGTGAGCATTTGAAACTTGAAAGCCCACCCCAAGTGACACACCTCCTCTAACAAGGCCACACCTCCTTATCCTTCTCAAAACAGTTTTACCAGCTAGGGACCAAACATTGAAATATGAGCCTATAGCAGCTATTCTCTTTTAAACCACCACATCTGCTGAACAGTATTTTTTTTAAATATGGAATTTTACACAAATATGCATGTTATTTTTGAACACAGGCAATGCTAATCTTCTTGTCTGTTGTTCCAGGGTTTTTGTTTTTCCTTATTGAGACAGAATTTCTCTATGTAATAGCACTGGCTGTTCTGGGCTCACTTTGTAGTCTAGGCTGGCCTTGAACTCCAGCATTCTACGTGCCTTTGACTCCAGAGTGCTGGAATTAAAGGCATGTACAGCTTTTTGTTCTAGTTTTAATGTCTTTCCAAAGCTAGCCCTTAAAAAGTTTTTTTACTGTAAAGAAAATATATTGAAGTTACTGTTTAAATGTTGTCTTTTTTAATGTTTAAGGTCATTTGGAATGTTAGTTTTTATTATTTAATTCTTGTAGCCAGGAATGGGTCAGAGAAGTAAAATTATATTGTGTCTACAAAGTTGGTTTTGAAACTTGGAAGTGCTAGTGCAGCTGTGAAACTTGGTTTCTTAAAGTGGAAATAGTAATCATAATAGTCTTTAGGATTAAATGAAGCACTTATTGAAGATATCTGGAGGGTTTTATAGTTACTGTCAAATTGTTTTTAATAAGTTTAAGCATAATATGTTTAAAATACTAAAGTACCGAATTGTTTTGAGCAAGTTAAATATTGATGTTTTCACTGACTTAGAACTTGTTTTTTATATTTTGCTCTGTTCCTCCTATCTTACAGTATTGGATGATGAAGACAGCAACAACATTACAGTAGGCTCCCTAGTTACAGTGTTGGTTAAATTGACAAGGCAGACCATGGCTGTAAGTAGTTTATTTGTATTATTTATATTTATTTACATAATATTTATTATTTTGGAGGCTTATTTGTGTATTTGTTGGTTTGTGTGTAAATATACATGTTTGCTCATGGGTGCCCATATATATGTGTGGAAGCTGCAGGCCAAAATCTGATAGTATCGTGTTGTTTTTGAGACAGTGTCTCTCACTTGCCAATTTAAGTGAGGCTGTCTGGCCAGCTAGTTCCAGAGGTCCACCTCCCTAGTACTGGGTTAAAAGCATGTGCTATCCGTCATTTCTATCTTTAATTTATTTATTTATTTTTTTGTGTGTATGAATGTTTTGCCTATCTGTGTATAAATAACACCACTTGAGAGCCTGGTGCCCACAGAGGTCAGAAAAGGGTTATAGGATGCCCTGGAATTATATCCATGGATGCTCATGAGCTGCCATATGGGTTCTTGGAATTGAACCCAGGTCTGCAAACAGCAACAAGTGCTCTAAATCACTGTGGTACCTTTCCAGGTCCCTAGCCCCAACTTTTTAAAATATGGATTCTAGGGATCATACTCAAGCCTCATGCTTGGTAATCCACTGATAATAATGAATAAACTTATAGTGGTCCCTTGAAGGTGAAAATTAGAATAATGTTATATATTCAAATTCCCATTAAACTATTCTTGCTTGATTACTGTTAGAATAAAATGAAATTTCAAGTTGAAATATTTTTAACTTTGAAGTGAATTTGCATTAGTAAGTCATGGAATTTGTTAAGTTGACTGTACTTTTCAAAGTCTATGTACGAAAGCTTTGAGGTACTTTGGAAGGTTGCTACCTGCATATATACAGACTTACGACTGCTAAGCCTATTCACCCTGCCAGTTGCAACTGATTAACAAAGCCTTTATGGAGAGACATTTTGAAAGATTTTATTTTTCATCTGAAAGACAAACATGGGCTGATAGCTACTGTTGTTCTTGTTGCCTCTAGGAAGTATTTGAAAAGGAGCAGTCCATCTGTGCTGCTGAGGAACAGCCTGCAGAAGATGGGGTAACACTTGAGTCTTCTTACCTTCTTGATGAAGTTCTGTTTATTTCTTTGGTAGACTTATATTTCCGCAGGGTGTCATAGAATTCATGAAAATACTTGTTTTTATCAGTCTCTTTTAAAAATAACTATTAAGCCTTAATAGTCATATGTGGTTTGCAACAGAATGATACCAACAAGAACAAGGCAAAAGGAGGATGGCAACAGAAGAGCAAAGGACCCAAGAAAATGCCCAAGTCCAAAAAAAAGAAGCCTTTAAAAAAAAAACCCACAGCTGTGCCATTACCCCAGGCAAAGCAGCAGAAGCAAAAGCAGGCAAACGGAGTTGTTGGGAGTGTAAGTCTGTAGTCACTGTTATGTCTTCACTAATATGAAATCTGTATAAAATGTTCAAGTACGTATAAAGCTCCTAAAGTTCACAGGTGGATATGCACATTAAACCCAAGTCACGATCTGTCCTCCCTTCTTTGCTTTTTCTCCTCCAAGTGCTGGGATAGTGCTCTACCCCTGAGCTGTACCCAGATCTAGATTTAAAACTCTGGGCTACTGTTCTTGCGTAGAACCTGAATTCTGTTCCTAATTCCTATGTCAGGTGGCTCACATCTCCCTGAAAGTCCATCTCCACAGAGATGACAGGGATCTGTCATCTCTGGTCTCTGCAGGCAGCTACAATCACATGTGAACATTCCGGCATATACACACAATTAAAAATAAAAATAAATATTTAAAAAAATATTTTAAAACTTTCCTTGCATTCAGGAGAGCTCCTGTTCCTTCATAGTCAATGATTCTTCTATTCAGTATTTCACCTCTCTATACCACTACTGTAAAATTATAGTCACTATAATTTTACTTATTAATAAACTTCAAATAAGTGAAATCATTCTTTAAGGTTTATTTTATGTGTATGATTGTTTTTATCTGTGTGTACAAATGGCTGCGTACCATGTGTATGCAGTGCCCTGGATAGACAGATGCAGCCAGAAGAGGGCAATGGCTTCCGTGGAACTGGAATTATAGATGGTTGTTAGCTGCCGTGTGAGTGCTAGGAGTCAGATCTGGTTTGTCTAGAAGAGCAGCCAATGTTCTTAACTGCTTGGCTATCCCTCTAGTCCTGACATTCTCCCTCCCTCCACCCTCATCCATTCTTCCTCCCTTTTTTCATTTTTTAGACAGGATCTTACTATGTAGCCCTGGCTGGCCTGGAACTCACTATGTAGACCAGAATGGCCTTGAACATACAGAATTATACTTGCCTTTGCCTCCTGGGTGCTGGGATTAAAGATGTGTGCTTGCCCAGTATTTTTTTCTTTTCTTTTTTTAGTGCCAGGCTTAATGATGCACATCTTTAGGGAGGCAGGGCCTCCTTCTGTTCGAGGATGCACTGGTCTGCAGAGCAAGTTATAACTATTGATTGATGTGTGTGTGTCTGTGCCATGTGTGGATATCAGAGGACAATTTGTAGGTTATTTCTTTCTACCATGAGGGTCCCAGTGATTGAACTCAGATCGTAAGGCTTGGTGGCAAACGCCTTTACCCACTGAACTAACTTCTTGACCCTGGCCCAATGTTCTTATTTTGTAGTGTTTGTTGGGATTGTCCAGAGGGGGTGGGATGGAAAGAGGTGGCACTGCTTCATACAAATACATGGTCTCTCTGTTCTATTTGGGTTTGCCATCTTAATCTACTGTAACAAAAGGTGCATATTAGTACCCTTTTTGTGCATTTTTGTTTGCTTTTTTTTTATTTTTTTTAAGTTTGTTTATTTAATGTTTATGAGCGCTCTGACTGCACACACACTTGCACGCCAGAAGACGGCATCAGACTCCAGTATAGACTGGTTGGGAGCCACCATGTGGACGCTGGGAATTGAACTCAGGACCTCTGGAAGAGCAGACAGCGCTGTTAACTTCTGAGCCATCTCTCCAGCCCTTTTTTGTGCATTTTTAAATGGTCACTTTCTAGAAGTAGGGCTGGGTCATAAGAAAGATGGGTTTAATGGCTCATCAGTAGAGCCTGCTTTCCGAATTCTGCCATTTTAACTACTCCAGCTGAGTATGAGAGTCCAGTTCCTGTGCTCTCACTTTTACTTGGTTTTCCCTTCTTTTGCTTTAACCATTTGGTTGATATGTAGTGATAGTACTTTGTGTGGTTTTCATTTATATTTACCAAATGATTTGGGGTTTTCATGTACTTACCAGCCATTTGGTCATCTATGACCTTGATAAGAGTTCTTCATGTATTTTGGTATGAGTTTCTTTCCTTCTTATAGAAGATAGCTTTTTGATGGTTCTTATTTTAATAAAATCTACTTTAGTGTTCTTTTTTAAAAATACCTTTTTATAATTGGGTATGTTGATACATACCTTTTAATCCCAGCACTAGGAGGCAGTGGAGGGCAGGTCTCTTGAGTTTGAGAGCCAGCCTAGCATATAATGCATTCCAGGCCAGGCAAGCTACATAGCCTGACTAAAATAAAAAAAAAAAAAAAAAAAAAAAATTATTTTCTATTTTTTGAGCATTTTATACGTGCATACTCTTTATTTTGATGATAATTATCCCCTTCACTCTTCTCAGTGCAACTCCAGGTTCCTGTCTTTTTAAAACACTAGTCCAGTTTGTGCCTGTATATTCATGGGTGTGGGACCATCTACAGACCGGGGTCAATCTACCAGGGGCTATACCCTTAACTGACTTTTTCTACCCGCAAATCATCATTAACCATCGGTAGCTTCTCTGTTGGGGCATTGAGGAGCCTTCATTCTGGAATGCTTATCGGTTTAATCTTGTACAGGCAACCATACTGCTGTGAATTCATTTTAATATCACTGTCAGCTCTGTGATATTATGGATGAGTTTTCATTAATAATGTAAATTATGGAATATTTGTTTCCGTATTTATTGAAAATACAATTTTTTCCTTGCTGAATTGCAGTGGCGTTTTGTTTAGAACAAGTGACCATATTGCTTGTAATGTGCCACTCTGACTACCTAAGTCCACTGCGTTTGTCTAAATCACACTAGTTTAATTGTAGCTTTCAGGCTTTACATACTATTGTGTAAATTCCCTAGCTTGTAATTTTACTTATTTTCTTAACTATTTTACATCCAACTAAACATTGAGGGTAAGTAATTTTTACTAAAAATGAATTACCGAATTTAGACTGAATTCCCATATTGAATCTCTGGTTCAATATGGGGAATTAACATAGCACTATTACTGAGTGTTCACATTCATTGTGTCTTCATTAACTTAGATCTTCCCAGTAGTAAATGATAGGTGTGGAACATTTGTACTGCTCTGTTCTTGATAACTTTTATTGGTGTTATTTTAATTTTCTTTTCCCATTGGCTATTACAGCTTTGTAGGAACATAGTAGTATTTCTTAAAACTTGACCTCGTATCAAGAAGTCTTAATGACTTGACATTGATTTCAACCATTTGTAGGTGTTTTAATAAAGATATTCCACAAATGCAGTTACTGCCTTTGTTAGTGAAGACCATTTTTCTTTTAAGCTTTATGTCCTCAGTTTCTGCCTTTTGCCTTGCTAAGCTTGAGCCAGTTTAGTTATGTTGACAGTTCTGACGTTCAGAACTTCTGTCTTTGCCTTTGCCTTGTAGGAAGCTGCAATAAAGGAGGAAGAAGATGACATTTCTGACAAAGGCAGTGATTCTGAAGAGGAAGAAACCAATAGAGATTCGCAGAGTGAAAAAGATGATGGCAGTGACAGAGAATCTGATAGAGAGCAAGATGAAAAACAAAACAAAGATGATGAAGCAGTAAGCCTTGATGTTCCTGTCTCCCCCTACCTCCCTTGTGCTGGTAATGGAACCCAGTTCACACCCCAAGCCCAGACTTGATAGTTTAAATCATTTGTATCACATTTCTGATGATCACTAGAGCTGGTTGTTCATTTGTTTGCATGTTTGCTTGCCTTAACTCATCCATTTTACAATTTTATTACTTTGAGATTGTATTTGTTTTGAGGGATTCTAAAGGAAAATTGCTTCAGACCAGGATTGGAAATCCCATGTTTCTTAAATTTGTTGAAATTACGAAGTAGAGGAGGTCCTATGTCTAAGTGAGACGAGTTTTGTCTCTTTAGGGAATTTTCAGGGATGGAAGGTATCTCTGGAAATAAGAGTAAGGAAAGGTGGTTATGTGACAGGAGCAGTCCTTGCAGGGTTCTTCCATGTATTCCAGATCACAGGGAGAAGTAAACCTGATGCTAGATAGTCAATTAAAGAGGCTTTTAGACTGTCACCTTGTTTTTCGGACTCCAGCTATAATTAAGAATTTATTAAGATGGTAAGATACAGTGTATTGCATTGAGTTTCACAGGAACGATATAGAAAGGAATGTATTGGAGATTCATTGCAAATGAAGTATAAACTGATCACCTGTTCCCTTGCTCTTCTGGCTGGACTATTAATCTAAAAGAAACCCTTGTGTTTTGAGATGGAAAAAATGATCCCCTGAATAGTGTCGGAAGCAATAGGACAGGCCTGGGAGCACCTATCCATCCTCAGGATGAGAGACAGTGAAAGATGAGATTTCATTAGTTGCTGGGTCTTGAGTGCTTTTAGACTTGGAGAATTACAGCTCCACTCTAAGAAAGATTTGTCATGTTCTTGTCTCTGAGTATCTAGCAAATCAAGGTTTTATAGATGAGTTTCTTTTTTTTCTTCTTCTTTTTTTTTTTTTTTCTTTTCTTTTT